>JAEVFN010000062.1:0-315978 GCA_030449075.1 Murraya paniculata
AGTTGTCAAGTGTCCTTGCTTGATAATCAACATGTGTTGATCAAATTTTCTATGGAAGAAGACTACTCGCGTGTTTGGGTGAAACAGACTTGGTATGTTAACGGTCGAGGCATGCGCGTCTTAAAATGGAGCACTGACTTTCGCTATTCGGTGGAATCCCCCATTGTGTCTGTTTGGGTATCATTACCGTACTTACCTGTCCATTTTATTCACTGTCAGTCTGCTTTATTTTCCATTGTTACTGCTATTGGTACTCCATTGCGTGTTGACCATGCCACAGCCTCGGTTAATCGGCATTCGGTGGCTCGGGTACTTGTTGAGTATGATGTTTCGGGACCATTGCTGCTCCGTATCTGGATTGGTGAGGGGGATTCTAGTTTTTGGCAGGATTTAATTTTTGAGCGAGTCCCTGCTTACTGTTCCTCTTGTAGACATCTTGGTCATTCTATCGATTCTTGTTACGTTGCAAATCTCGAGCTCCGTAAGCCTGTTCCGCCTGTTGGTGAGGCCAAGGACCCCGCGTTCCAAGATAAGGGGACAGTACCCGTTTCAGAACCTACTGCTCAATCCCGGGAGACTCGTGCTCCCCAATATGTGGTTGTTGCTGATCACCGACCTCAGGTGCCTACCATACAGCCTCTTGTGGCTCACAGTCAGAGTTCGGGTCCTGTTTTGGCTCCTCCTATTTCACTGCCTCCTGCTGTGGTTCCGGTTGACTCAGATTTGAGCGTTTCTATGGGTGAGCAGATTCGCCCTTTCGGTTCGGATGTTCCAGATAGTCACCCGCCGCCGCCTTCTGATGTTGTTGATGCTGGCTTGAGCGAACCCGTTAATCGTCCGCCGCCTATGGATGACAATTCACAGGTGGCCTTTAACACTCACTGCACGGATACTCCCGCGTTTGATAATGATGGGGTGTTGGATAGGACTTCCCCCGGCTCTACTTTCTTTAGGACTATAGCCGATGCTATTAGCTCTCTGGCTACGGGTATTCAATCCTACCCTCCAGACCTCCCATTTCAATCAGATGAGGAGTTTAGCTCCGGTGAAAATTTTGTAGCTGATGAGTATTTTACTTCTGAGCTTGAGTGTACAGGGGGGGCGTGATTTTGATTCTGACTTCAGTGTTGCTGGCCCATACTCCTCTAGTTCTCGGAAAGGTTTCAAGTTAGTCACTGGTCGTAAGTATCGCAGGCGGTATTCTGGGTACTTACATTGATTACTTCTCTTTCACTTCTCAGTTGCTCTGTCTTGGTTTCCATTTCTATTTGTTGGTCGTTCTTATTCTTTTGCTTGGAGGTTTTGGTTTATGTTCCCCTCCAGATGTACTTTTATTTTTAGTTTAATAATCTACAGGTAAGGGGGTCCCGCCTAACCCCCTCACCTTTGGGTGGTTTTAAATAAAAAAAAAATCTATCTATCTATCTATTATTACTATTATTATTATATAAAGGACCTATTTGTAGATATTATAAAATTGTTGGGAATTTTTACAAATTCTGTAAAGTATTACAATAGTGATCAAAATGCAAAATTTAGTTGGGGTAATTTGGCAATTTTCAAAACTAAATGGGATAAAATGGATAGTCCCAAGAATGAGAACTTTATTCCCACCACTCCTTATAGGAATCAAGTGCTCATTTCTTAATCTTAAAAATATATGGTTCTCGCATATTTCATTTTAGTTCCCCTTCTATTTTAGTAAGTAAATAACATCAATCATTCCAACTTCAAATTCTAATTTCTCAATAACATCGATCTTGTAATCCCAAATTCTGATTACTCAATGTCACAAGTAAACACATAATATAATATATGAAATTTAATACTAAATCAAACCATAAATATCATCAACATCAATGCGAACTAAAGTTATTTAAAAGCATCTTCACAAAACTAAGTGATATACATAAACATATTAAAGTATCAAAATTTCAAAGTCCATAAAAATAACAACAAAAATATGTTAAAATTGCTGGGAGAATGGGTGCGTAATAGCGGGCTCTTGCAATAAGATTTGAGGGATTTCCTTCGATTATCCTTCAACTCTGAGAAAATAGTGGCACAAGGGTTTTTGAGATAAAAAAGTATGCTTTTTTATCTCTCTTTTGTATGTTGAATAAGCACGAATTTTGACATTGATATCAGAGCCTTTGAAGGTTATGTTCTATTTTGAGTGTATTTACAGGGGAAATGCCATGTTCTTTGATGTTATATATGTTTTCTCACTTAGAACACACTTTAATGGTATGTGATGAATCACTCACTGTTAGGCCTTTGTTTTTGGTTTACAATTGCATATATATATAATATTTGAAAAATTATGTCAACTGATATAGCCTAGGTTATGAGACAATAGAAACCTTTATTCATGAATTCAAAGGTTTATATTACTCAATTTTAATATAATGATTTGTTATCATCATTAGAAAGATAATTCAAAGCGCTTTCGGTTGATACATCGTATGCATAATTCGAAGCTACATGGAGAAGAAACTATTAAGACGAAAACCTTTGGTGAAAACCATTACGTATAACTCAGGAACATTCATGTTGTATAACCAAGAACTAATAATAAATTATGCGGAAGCGTACCTGAATCCATAATGCTGAATTCGCCTCTGGGGTTGTGTGGTTAGCCTTCCAGATCAATATGTTTTCCGAGAGAATCTTTTAAGTTTCTCACTGCTCTTTCTCTGATGATGGGATGTCAGTAGAGAATAGAAAGATACGTGTAACCTGGGGACCATGACCACTTATATAGACAACGTTTTCCTGTTGTCATTAGGTATTCTTAATTCTGCCCATCATAGAATTAGAATACCATTACATCTCTACACATTAAAGGCCCACACCCTATTAGATATATTAAAGTTCGTAATACCAAAAACCTAATTAGGTCACTTTTAATTGGGTTTAACCTTATTTGACAGTCCGCAATACATAATTATTCACATATAAGCCTAACGTTAGATTAAAGATCCAATAATGCTGGATTAAAAAATCCAACAATCTCCCATTTAGGCTATATGTATAACCTTATAATTATGTTTTGCAAAAATAACCGTATGAGCTCATCCTTACTGTCATTGCCGAAATGTATCTATAACCAATCCGGTCCATCAATCATACCAACATAGGATCAAAGGAGCCTTCGTTACAACTAATTTAACTCGACCCATCAATGGTCACTATGCCAATACAATTAAATGACATGGATCATGATATGGATGTATAGCATGAAAATTTTATGCAATGTGATCTTAATATGCCTATTTTCAACTGGTCCACCTTAAACCGTAGTGAGATCAACCATACTAAAATCAGAGTGTGAATAAACAAAACTTTATTTATGCAGAAAATAACCTGAAATATCCATAAACCGAAATTACTGAAAATATCTATAACATAAGAGCATCTAAAATTACAAACTCCTATTAAAACTAAATACCTTTTAATGACATGACAGTGCTGCACTTCAGTGGAAGTTGTTTCAACATATTTGCATATGTAACTCTCCTAATGATGCATGTTGATGAAGTATCTAATATTAAAAAAATAATGAGATAATGAAAATGAGCATGTTTGTTCTTATTTATATGTGATGAAAATGATGAATATATATATGAATTATAATTGTATGTCGTCTGCTTATTAGAGCCTGATGTAGTGATGTGAATTTATACATATTTTGGAAAATTCTATTAAAAAGGCGATTAGAACCTAAGGAAATTTGGTATTTAAATGGAACATTTATAACCATTAATTTCATGATAATTTTCCTAGTACATTATTCATGTGAATAAATGCATGAAGGTTGCTTTATTTCTATTATATTTAAAAATTCTTAGTGAGAGTTCTATTAGTATTCAGATTCTGGGAATAAATAATAGTTCAAACCTCAACAACTTTTCAATTCCAATTCTCGTATTAAATTATCATTAATTTGGTTCATGTTTGCGGCAAAATATATATATTGAATGTGTGTGGATAAAGGGAAATTATGCTAGCATTGATTGTCTCTTAATTGAATTTAGTTTATGTTTTGGAATGGGTTGTGTATAAATCGAATATAGAGACTATTGAGACTTCAAACAAACACCATTTTTGCTCTAGAGCATACTACTTTTGCTCAAAATATAAGGAGCATTTTATGAGAATTTGCCAAAGCCAACCATTATTCACTTCTTGTTGCTAAGCAAAATGAATTATACTCCACCGTGCTTGTATAAGAGAGCTTAAATTTTCTAGACATATGTTTGGTCTAGGTAATAAAAGTCCAACCTTATAGTTGGGATAATATGGGAGTTTATATGACACGTAACCTTAGGAATTAGAAGGCTAGCACCAAAAGGCCACTAAAAACTTCTGATTAAATATTTGTTGCTTCGATCTTGAAGATGAACGGTTACAAGCAGCTAATATGCTTCTATTTAAGTATATATAACTAAATCCAATAGTAGAAGATGATCGTCTAAAGGCAGCTAATGTGTTCGTGATTAACTTGGTAAGAAAGAGTTTGGCTCCCATACAACTATATGCTTCAAGCACAAGAGATAAGGTGACCTCTACTAGTAGGAGCTAAGGACTCTATCCTAGTTTAAATCACCAAATTGCTGGAAAATGCTAAAGGAGGCAAGCATATTGGCAAATAGAAGGGCAATACATGGATGGCTACTCGCCATTTGGATGAATTTGTGTTATTTTGCTCGTGATTGCATTAAACAGAAATAGATTAAGTAACCACAAACCATCATGACTGGAGATCACAAAAAGGTTTTGGAGAATTTTGTTGAATTTTGTTGTCATTATCAAGGAAAGAGACATATACATATAGGGATAACCTCATTGTAAAAGTCGAGAATATAAGCATATGCAAGTTGGCATTATGATCCTTACTTTTATAATGACTGATATACGTCAAAAATTCAACGAAAAATATTCATTGACCTTCTAAGATTAGAATATTTACTTTTAGGCGTTTGTTTAACTAATTTTTGAAGGGTTGTTTTATAAAAAGTTATTTACTTTACGCCATTTGACTGCTGTTTAAATGCTTAATTAATTTTTTCATAATGAGTCACTTATGAACTATTCTAGTTATGAATGGGTAAAGTACCTAGCCATAATTATCTGGATCCTAAGGTCTGCAACAAAATACATTGCATAAGAAAATGGGTTTGTGTTCAATAATAAATGAATGGCTAAGATAGTGACAAGTTGAGAAACCAGAAATGTCAAAATTTTGAAATCGTAAGTATTAGAGAAGTTAATAAGGATATATGTCAAATTAGAAGTTATACTATCCACATGATCATAAGATTATCCAAATAATGATATTATTTTTAGTTATAAATTGAGAATAGATTATATTTACTTGGAAATCTTAATCTTAGTAATAATAATGTGGCTCCATTAAATAACTCAATTCAATGGATACTTATAAAGGAATCCCATATTGTCTTTCAGAAAATAGAAGGAAAATTTTCACTATTACTTTATATCACGACGATGAGCTACGATTATTTCCATAGAGTTCTCACACTAAGGAATTATAGATGAAAGCAATTATTAATCGATAGAGTTGATGAAAGACGACTATGTATGCGACATGGTTGATTAATTACCTCTAAATCAATAAACTATTGCAAACAATTGGGTTATGCATGTGTAAGCCAAAATGACTGGAGTACAATCATAAGGATTGATTGATCATTCAAAGTTATGCCCAAAGGGTATAAACTAAGTAAAAACTCTTGTCTTGACTAAAAGTATTCTCTAAGGTAATAATTTCTGGTCAAGTTGCACATACACTTCGAAATATATCAAATGGATGTAATAAGTTCATCTCAATAGAGAATTGGAGGAAGAAATATACATAAAGAACAACCACTGCGTGGTGTTCCCAAAGAATTTGACCGCATAGTCTGTATCATCAAAAGAATCTTCTCGAATACCTTAAGCACATAGCTTGCTTGGTTTAAAATGACTACACATGTATATTATCTATAATATTCCTCTAAATAATGATATTTTAATTTCATCAAGCCTTAATCTATTATGAGTATTGGATGATTCAAAATATCAATTGTATTTTGCATGTGGACAATATCATTAGATGACTAGAAACGAAGAATAATTTGTCAAAACTGTTAGTGTTGATCATCCAATCAAATATAGGCAAAGTTGCCTATGTTGTAAGAGTTTGAATCCAAATAGAATCCATTAAAACATTTCTAAGTTTGTCACAAGAGTTATATTTATATTAGAAATATTCTTAAAAAATTCAAAATTGCAAATTGGAAGCTAAATGGACACTCCTATTGAGAATGATAAGTGCTTACCTTGACATGTGCCTACTAGACTGTTGAATATAACAAATACATGGGTATTGTTCATTATCATAATGCCAATAAGAATCTGATGCCAATAAGAATCTGATGTACATTTGGATGTATAATATTTGATATATACTACAAGATTGGTAAGGAGATACCAATCTATCTTAGATAAAGCATTGAATTGTTCAAAGAGGATCATAGCATATCTCCATGGCACTGCGAACAACTTTTTGTATCAAGTGGAAATTTGCCCTTGAGTGCTAAGGGATACGGTGATCTAGTTAAGTGAAAATTGACATTAAGATATATACATGCATCTTTGTATAATATTAGTGCTATTAATTAGAGTAGTAAGATAACATTCATGCATAGTTTTATCCATAGCAGGAGCTATATTTGTACACTTGTTTTAGTGGCTATGATAGAGACCATTTGTTTTGGTAATTTTTGAAAGAATCTTGAGATTGTCAGAAGTGCTTAGAGACTGGTGACTGAAAATGATAACCAAACAAAAGTTTCTTAAATAGAGGATGCTTTTGTATTATAATAAAATCCAAACGCATATGAGGCATAATGATACAATAGATATTGTAGCCAAAAGGAAGTGGCATGCAATATGTATCTACAGACAACATGTGGTATAGAATGCTAGTGGATATCTGACTAGAGATGCCTTCTCATCACAAGCTTGATCTTTTTGGGGGTTTACTGACAAAATGCCATAGACTAAGAATGTCATTGTTAGATATTCTTGTACCACTATGTTGTATAAAGTAGTTGTTCCTTCGTTTAGTATTTAAGATGTAAAGTTAGCATAATCACACACATAATATTGTGAAAGATATGTCATTAGGTTAAGACCAGCTTTCTTACACGAGCAGCTACCTCAGTTGCTATAAGAACAAACTGGGATAAGACACATAGAATTAGAAGACAATTAGATATATAGTTGATTGTCTTAAAGCTTACGTAATTGTAAAGAACTTGTCACCTTGACCCAAATTTATGGAAACCTCATTTAAGCCAAGTATGAGTTTAGCAATTTGGTTCCTTAATTTGGTTCCTATGCTCTTAATTAAAAGAGAATTCATAGTAATGTGTGTATCATATGGCTTGTGCTACTGTAACTGATAAGGAAAATGAATGAAGAAAATAAGTGAATGAATCCCTACTTGTCTAAGTTCTTTTGAGGTATATAATTTAATCCCTGCTTTCTCGATATTTAAGCATTTTGGATGTAAAATAATACCTCAACTAGTGTCCTTAGTCATCATCGACTATATTTTGATGTGAAAGATTATTACTTTTTACTTTAGCATGTTATCTATAGCTTTGACATTACGTAGTTTATAAAATGTGTCTAAAAAATTAGCTATTCTAGAACTTCAAGATATGAATAGGATGGGAAGATATATTTTTCTTATAGCTAACTTTTGTATTCACCAGTCAACCAATTGTAGAATCCACTTAGGAATATATGCAATTATAGTTACATAGAGTTCATGGAGTCAAGCATATATGTTACTAAGGGATTAATTATGCTTGGATTGAAGTACCAAAAAATAAAATTTAGAGTATATGATAAGCAAATTTCTAAATCTATTGCAATGCTTGTAATTGAGATTTCTTGCTATTTGATGCTATATTTATATTATTCATTGGTCACAAATTACATTTGCTTGATGATACTGCATCTAACTTTGGGCCAAATTACTCTTATTACTCTATTTACAGTGTCCATTATGTGTAGTGAAAAATGTTGGAATTGGCGCCTACGATGGATTAGACTGGACAGTCCACCATAAAGGACAATATAGAAGTTTCTTTATGTAGAGTTCCATAAAGTGATTGTAAGTTTAATTGGATTCTAAGAGTTGTCAAATCTTTTGGTTAGCCTCTTCATGAACTCTTATATAAACACACTTATTATATCTTAAACACATACATAAAAATTAGATAAGAAATATGTAGATACCAAATAATATACAAAAACCCACCAAAAGGTGTGGGTGTGTGAAAATGAGAGAGAAGAGGTAGTAGGCTCTTGCAATGTGATTGAAGAGGATTTTCTTTTTCATGATTATCCTCCGACCATAAGCAAACAGTGGCACGAGGGTTTTCCTTGTGATTATTCTTTGTCTCTAATTAAATAGACAATGGCATAATCTCTCTGTGATGTGCTTCCGCATTCAAGGACCAAAAGGTGTCCTTTTGAATCTCCATATTAATTGTGTGTTAAATATGCATGAATTTTGATAAAAAAGAAAAAATGATCGATGACATGTTACTGGCTATGTTTGGTATGAACACATACAGTGTAATCTGGCAAACTGATCCGCAATCTACAGTGGCCTTATCTACAACTTAAGCTAAGTATATTACTTTGACGTAATCTACAAAGGAATAATTTAGCTAGCTATCTCACAGAACTGATTATCAGAGAGCTGGCTGAGATCGAAGTAGAATTTGTGTTTTGTGACAGCCAAAGTATAATATATTTGAGTCATTAAAAATCAGTTACAGCATGCATGAGAGAGATTGAGCAATCCAAGTTCATGACACGGTTTTAGAGTGGGCAAAATTAGATTTAGATGAGATTAAGATCAATCCGATTAGATTTCAGACTAGGGAAATGGTCATCTGAATGCAATCTGGACCTTATATCTAATCTGATCTGGTTCAGATCAGAAAAACATTTGGGATTAATTCAGATTTGGATCGGATCGATTTAAATTCAGGTGAGATCCATTTAAATTTGGGATTAATTCAGATCAGATCGAGTTAAATTTGGGATAAATTCAGATTTGTACCTGATAAATCGAACTCTAGTTGACATACAATACCAGAGCTAAAATCAACTGGAGCTTAATGCTTTCTAACAAATATGACGCCAAATTTATCCATACAAAACCCAAAAAAAAAATGAATGAAATAAAAAGACCACGTGTTGAATGCTTTAACAAGTTGCAGAATAGCTGTGAAGATTGAAGAAATCGCATGTTTGCTGGACATCGACGTTGCCAGCTACGGTTGGTTGAGTTCGTGTTTCGATCATGGGTGGCTACGGTTTGTCTATGACTTTTCGCTGTTTGATTTAGGAATTATGAATCTAGTTAGTTAGACTTTTGAAACCTCAATGTTTAGGTTTAATCAGAACAGCGTTGTAGCTTTTGAAACCTTAATTCTTGAAACCTCGATCGTGCCTCGTGGGTGGCTGGATTTGGGAATTTTGATAGCTTTCCTTGTAATTGCTTTTATTTTTTATTCTTTTTTATTTTTAGTGCAATCCGACTGGATTGTTGGAATCAGCCCAGACCGACCCGATCTTAAATAAATCCAATAAGATTGCACAAATAGAATTCAATCGAATCAGATTTATCCAAATCTAATCTGATGCCCACCCCTACATACTTTTTAGGGATGACTATCTATCTCAAGCTCTCACCGCAATATATAGTAAGAGAAAGCCTTTCCTTTAGGGAGGGGAATGTATTTCATGACCCCATCAATTGCGAATGTGGGAGGGACACTACTATTAAACAGAAACATTAGCTTTAGAAGAATAAAAGGGGATGCACATGCATGGGCAACGTATAAAATGTGTACTATAAGCCTTTCTTTGTAGAAATTAAAGCAATACACCACATTTTAAAATTCTGAAGTGCATTTCCCATGGCGTCTATATATACTACTCATTTATTGTACATTTTAACATGTTCACATGAATCCCCGAGTAGCTTTCGATATCTTAAACAAATTAAAAAGTTTAAATGTTTAAGTGCCTTTATAAATGGTTCGCCTCATATAAGGATGCTCGATGTGAACCCGAAGTACATAGATACATGCTCGAAAGGTAGTATGCCCTAAAGGGAAGCCTCCATCCATTGCATCCCGCACGCTAATGCCTTATGAATTATGGCTAGATTGCCTATTGACGCGGGATGCTCGCTTATATAAGCCTAAGACACGTAAATAACCATATGGTTTGTGGTGATATTGAACACAATCGCTCTAAAAACACAACCCCAAAAAACCTTACGTGAGTCGAATATTAGGGTTGTGCTTTGGTAAATTTTGAAAATGTTTTGTGTTTTTCTTCTTTTTAAACTTTGGTATCAGGGTTGCGAATTTTGACTTGAGCATTAGGATTTTAAAATTTTGATTTCGGTATTTATGTCTTGGTAAATTGTTATTCGTACCTATTTTCCTTTAAATAAAGTGAAAATTATTACTAGTATTTGCTTCAGTGTATTTCTATTTTTTTTTTTTTTTTTTAGTACTCGAAAAGTCATTTTTGTACTTTAGAATGGTCAACTCAAATTTACTAATGTCTAGGTAGGTCTTCGAAACAGATTTAGATTTAGTGTTGAGTTGATTTTTTTGCTAACTTTTTGAAAAGATACAATTAATAGTTATTAAATAAGAGTATAAAACTAATTAAATCTTAACTATATATTACAATACATGTACGTGTGATAGAAGATTATGAAGAGTTAAGAACAGTTCAGCTCAACATTGGATCATAATCCCTCTGAAACGAAATAGACCTTTGCGATTAAAGTGTCACGTGCTAAAACCTCAAGGGAAGAAAAGGGAAATTACCATTTTAGGAATTAGCTTTTTGTATTTAGCTTTTTTTAATTTCTTTTATTAATTTATTTTATTTAAGAAAAAAAGGTGCTTGCAAGTAAGGGTGTCAATTAGTGTAATTACATAGTGTTCATATCGTGTCAAATTTAAGTGAATACGGATACGACACATTTATTAATTATGTCAAAATATTAAAACACAGATACAACCTGTTTATTAATTATGTTGACTTGTTTAACATATTTAATATATAAAATTAAAAATTGATTTAAAAAATAACAAATATGTCAATATTATTATGAAAAATAGATCATAAATAAGTTAACATGACTTAGATAAGTATTTAATGCAGCTGTATTCCCAAGCCTCAAACTGAGGACCTTGGTTAAATTAGAACAACTCTATGCTAGTTGATCTACATACTTGTTGGTTAAGTTTATAACATAATATAAATATGACACAAATAATTAATTTAGTGTTTAGTATATTTATTAGTTAATTTTTCAATAATATTACAACTTATTAATTAATATTCTAGTCATGTAGTTATGTTGATGTATTCTAAAAAAAAATAGTATAATTATTCATAGTGTTGTGTTATGTCAACTCATTTATTAATCATGTCAATATTTATTAACACGGACCATGCTGTGTAATCGTATCATAACTTGCTTTAGGAATTAGTTTTTTCTATTAAAAAAATTACATTAAAATAATAATTTAAACCGATAAAATTAGTATTTCGGGATTCTGATCAAAATTCAAGTTTTTCTGGCATCCTGACCGTGAAGAAAAGCCAAGGTTGCTTTTTCTTATTTAAATGCATAACGCTTTGGTATACTTAGAAATTTATTTCTCATATATCATGAAAGTTGGAAAGGCGTACATCTTTATCTTTAATGATGCATTTATGAACACTTTAAGGTTTTTTCTTATAAAAAAAAATTCAAATAAAAATTTTATAGAATAATAATTGCTAGTATTTTTAACATAAGCATTTCTTTCCTACTATAATTTTGTGAGTTTTGGAGAGCTTGTGAACAAAAATACTCTATACTACTAAAGCAACTCATTTTTCTTTTAATTTACTAAGAAAAATTTGTGTAAAATTTTCCTGCACAAAAGTTAACGAAATCGAGTGAAAAAAAAATCTGGAGTTGGGTTTAAATCTTGAATTCCCTCAATTAAGTGAACAATATTTTAATTAACACTTGCATATAGTCCAAAAGCATTGGAACGAAGAGGAAAATGTGTTTTATATTACAACGGGTATGACTAAGATGCATAAATATCAATGCTATATATTGAGGAAAATTTTGTTACAGGCAATAAAAAACTAATGGCCGATGCAAAGTGTAGCTGATGCATCGTCTGATCATAGCAAGACTCTTTTATACTACTAGAACCACAATGCCTAGTTGCTTTTCTAATTCTTTACTTTAACATATATGTTTAAACCGTTCCAGTAGTTAAACCTGTTTTTTTACTGAAGTAACACAAGATTGGATAATGTTGAATCTTTCTAGCTAAGCCAATTAATACACCCATTCCTTGATAATATTTTAATTGCACGATATATATGTTTTCTTGCCGGGCAAGGCTGGAAGCCACCATCAGTTCAGCAAAAACATTACCGGCGGCAAAACTGCAATTGTATAAATATGCACAGCTCAATATTATCGTCAGTATATGAGTAAAAAATGTGGCCAAATTTATTTTTATTCAAGGACTCGGTCCCTTCTATATATTTTCAAACTAAAAATTATATTAAAGTGCAGTACGACAAAGACATACTATCTACTATGTAGTTTAATGTCTGGAATTTTTAGCCTCTTGGGACCAAGTTATATTTGAATTAAAATATTAAATGTGAGTGTAAATTTATCACATAAGGTTCAGTTTGATTCAAGATATCTTCAACTGCTTTCATCACACGGCTAATTTAAGAGGAAGTATTAATATAATTTTCTTTTTTTAAAAGAGAATCAATTACAAGAATTATTATTATTAATATTATTATTAATTCTTTTAATGGTAACCTAATCTCCTCCGACCTATGTGAGGGTTTCAAGCAATTATCTTTTTTCTTTTTTTATCAACTATATTAGAGTTGGTATAAACTTTTATACATCTATACCCATTCTAGTGTCCAGTGATTTAATATTAAATTTTACGTAATCTAATATGTTCTGATGTCTGAGGCAGAAGATACTACTATGACGGTTTCCTGCTGCTGCACTGCTGTCGGTACTAAAATTAGTTTTTTCTAACGGTTTGATCAAGAGGACTACTGCTTGGTGTAGTAATGATGGCAGGCTTCTAATAAATGTTAGCTGATGGCAGTTGAGTGTGTTGATTGATGAGCCAGTGAATGATGCGTGAATAGTATTAAGAGCAGGCTCCATTTATGAGAAAAAATGGAGAACCCTTTACCTTTATGACTTAAGGAAACAAATCCATATAAGATATTGTAGTATGAATCCTTAGACTACAAGGTAAGGATTTGATTTGAGTTAGGAATGAGTTTCCTCATCAATATTGTAGAGGAGATTCTTTCCTTTTATAAAATAGGTTTTTGTGTCCCTTTTGGGAATTGTACTTTGATGCCTAACCGCCAAGCAATCTACCTTGTTCATGATAAGGGTTCGGCGCATGTAACCCTGCAATAAATAAGAACATGGATTTTGAGATTTCATGGCTTCGTATGACATTTTATTAACTCGTAAGTCGCATCTTATGACATTTTATTATGGGTTAAGTTCCCCCAGATTAGCTTAATTAGTGTTTCATTGCAGTTTCGATCTTACTTAAGTACATTTGTGCCTTTTAAAGTAGGACCCATAATGTATATGTAATTGCTCGGAATAATGTCTTTGGTCCACTAAAAAATATGTACCTTAAACTAGTCAAACTTCTGATCTATTGTTGATTTTTTGGCAGCACCAAATATAAATTTTTTGAATATATCAAACATAATAAAAAGGAAGTTCAATATAATTGAAGCCTGCTTGAATATTGCAATCAAGTGTTGAACTGATGGCATCCCTCCAAAATAATTTTAAAAGTTCCTTTTCAATTATATTCTATTTAATTGCTAAAATCATCCTCTTTTTTTTTTTTAATATACGCCTTTTTCAAACCTTCACTCTCTATAAAACTTAGAGTCTGTTTGAGATTTCTTTTAAGAGGTTTAAAAATAATTTTGAAAAGTTAAAATTTAATTTTGGTGTTTGATAAATTTTTAAATTTTAGCAAAATTACTCCATCCTACAGTAGATTTTAAAAAACAGAGAAATAGTAGCTTTTTAAAATATAATTTTGAGAATCAGTTTTATATTTAATATAATTTCATATACATTCTCAGACATATTATAAAAATTTAAAATTATCCTTACTAATTAGAAAATAAAGTCATTATGAACTTTAAAGAGCTTATATTATTACCAATTATATTGAGATAAAAAAATAAAAAAAATTAATAATATAAAATATTTATTTTAGTTATCAATTATTATATATAACGATAAAAAAAATATTTATATACATATTTGTAAATATTTAAATAAATTTTATTCAATATTATATCTAATTTAGATAATTACAGTCTTATAGTAGTTTAATAATAAGATTTACTAAATGCATACAACTATTTTTAAAATTTATATCACTTTTAAAAATAGATTTTACCAAACGTTTAATTTATTCTCTTCATAAGTAATTATTATTACAGTACAGCTAATAACAATTATTTTTAAAAATTACGCCATTACAAAATTGGTCCTCAAAAAAATTAGCTTCCAAAAAATAAAAATAATCAATATGAAAAACTAAAGGAAAGAGAAAGAAAAACAATATTAATGTTTTAAGATTGTACAAATCAATTTGTATAGATGAGACTACCAAAAGAAAAAAAAAAAACAAGAAAAAGAGAGGGAGAGAGAGAGAGAAGTAAATGTGATTCAATTGGTTTTCAACTGCAAGAAAAGTAGAACTAAGCTTTATTGTTTTATTCTCGAGTTCCAGCAAATGATTCAACTTGGCATAAACTTCAAGTTCGTTAATTATATGAGGGTTTAATCACTTAGTGAAAGAAGTTCCAAGTATTGTCACATGTTATCTTTAAGTTTTAGTAATACATGCAGATTATAGATTAAAGAGACAAAAAAGTAAGTGGGTTTAATTTTATTTGCATTTGTCCTTAGATGTAATTATTTTAGAATAGAGGTTTTAAAAGGACTTTGAAGAGGTGTCAATAATTCCAATCTACAATCAAACCAACATATCAAAATTGAATAGAATTGAAGCCCAATATAAAATTAAACTTCTAATTTATTAGAAAGACTCAAATTCTCTCTCTTACAATTAAAAGAAAGATGTACAAGTCAATCAAACTAAAGAATTATTAACACAAGTTATTAATGATTTAATATTATTGAATGACATAAGTTGTGATTTAGTTCATCGTAAAAATATCATGATTTCATTCATTTATTTTTTTTAAAAAAAACTCAAATATGATGTTACCGAATAAAATATTGAATTAATTTTATAAGTCAAAATATTTACCTCATATGATAATATTGCACTTGTTATACTTTTTCTTTTTAAACGGCATATATACTATTCTTCTTGCTTCAATCCAATAATCAATTCTTAAAGGTACGCACTTTTTTGTTTGGCTTTAAAACATTAAAAAAAAAAAAGGATTCATTTAAAAGTAAAATATATATTGTACTATATCTTATTCGATCAAATCACTCATATTTCTAAATTCTTGCAACGGCCTCCCATTATAAGGAGCTTGTGAAAAGGGCATCACTCTTGTTACCCAATTTTCCTAAATCTCGAACATCCACGGCAAGAAACCAAATGCAGGCCCACATCACAAAAGAACTGTTCTGATTATGCCAGATGGCAAATTTTTACACGTGTCACAAATTTATTGAAGGATGATTATTACGTGAAAGTGTGATAATGCGTATGTAAATGGCCGACCCATTGCCTACGTAGAGAGACGCAAAGAAGATACCAAAAGTAGCGTAAGCGCCCAAGCCTCCCATCTCTGTCTATCAATCTGACGGCTGTATGTCAACTTCAGCCACCACAATAAATCTGACCCGTTGAGATACCAAACGCATTAAGTCATTTGTTTATAAGCATTGTCCTTTAGTCTCGCCACTGCTTTAATTTGCTGTTGTTGAATTCCAAAAGTTGCAAAGTCCATCAGTTCTCTCTCTCTCTCTCTCTTCCCCTGCATTCTGATAATCATCATGTATAATTAAGTGATCATCAAATCCATCAATTTAGATTCTCTCTCTTCTTCACATTACAGCAAATTCTGATCGGCCTTTTTAAAAATGGTAATGGGGTTATCATTTTTTCCTCTTTCAAAAATCTAAGCTATGCCATTTAATTTGCTTTCTCCTTCCATTCTTATTGAATTTAGTTTGAACAGGAGGCATCACTGGTACCACCATGGCTAGAGCCAATGCTAAGCACAGCCTTTTTCACCGTCTGCCGGACACACGGCGATGCCGCAAGGAGTGAATGCAATATGTATTGCTTAGAATGTAATGACCAAGCATTTTGCTTTTACTGCCGTTCTTCAAAACACAAGGATCATCAAGTAATTCAGGTATTACTGATAAACGTTTATATATCTAGGATTTTATTTGTAATGGGGTTGTTTCTTTTCTTTTCTTTTCTTTTTGTTTTTTAATTTATTTAGATAATTTAATTTTGCAGATTAGAAGATCTTCATATCATGATGTCGTGCGAGTTGGAGAGATTCAAAATGTAATGGATATAAGTGGAGTCCAGACTTATGTGATTAATAGTGCTAGAGTTGTGTTTCTGAATGAGAGGCCTCAACCAAGAAGTGGTAAAGGAGTTGCTCACATTTGTGAAATCTGTGGAAGAAGCCTCTTAGACCCATTTCGTTTCTGTTCTTTGGGATGTAAGGTTAGCATTTAGCAATTATCATTTCCTTTTTCTTTCTTTCTTATTATTGTCTATTGCATGCCTCACATTGTTCTCATCGACCCATCATTCATCATGATCATGATCATCATATGGTCACGGTTTCATCATGCATGACCCCACGTTTCTTAAACCACCATCACCATCTCCATCTCCATCTACATCACCATCACAACCACCCTCTCCCCATCATTAATTTATCAAATGATTTACAATATTCACCAATTTCTTTGCCCAAACAATGTGCATCAATGTAAATCATACTCAATTTATAATGAATTTATGATAATTATTTTGATTGAATTTATCATTACATATTCTGTAACTTCTCCCCAAAACGTTTGTCTAAGTTGTTTTCAAACAACTATTTAGCTAGTTACTCGAATTTGAATCCTTAAGAACTAATTAATCAGTTTAAATTTTGTCGACCACCACTTTTTAGAAATTAATATATGTGTTTTGTTACTTAGCTTGCAGGAATAAAGAGAAATGGAAATGCAAGCTTTACCTTGGAGATTAAGAATGAGGCGTTTATGGAAAGAAAGGAAGGAATATCAAGACAAGTCTCCTCAAGACAACAAGAGGAATTACGTGAAGACTCACAACAAGACATTTACCAGCCCTCAACTCATAAACCTCCTTCTAGTACAAGGAGAAGAAAAGGCATTCCTCATAGGGCACCCTTTGGATCCTAATAAGTAATAATTAACAATTAATTACTGCCCTTAAAAACAAACTATATTTGTGTATACTTGCATTCAATCCCATCATTTGTTTAGTAAACTACTCCTTGTTTCGGGGGTCTTTGTCCTAACCAATTATAAAAGAGGGTGTAGGGTACCCTTTTGGTGGGGTGTCAAAAAAACAATAGGGTAAGATAGTTTAATCTTTTAGATTTGGGACCCATACAACAAATTCTTCAATAATGCACAATTGTTTTTTGGTAGTTGCAAGGTGTACATGTAATTAAGAACTATAAAGCAAGTCATTGCGGAGTCCGATTTATTGTTTTGGTGGGTCCAACAACCACATGGGCCGATTACATAAAGAGCCAACAGCTTTTTATTGTTCAATGCATGTATGGGGCAAATCAATTTTCTTTGATGGATACCGAAATTGTATAGCTAATTGAATATTTTTCTGTTGTTAATTTACTTGAATGATGTTCTTGTGAATAGTATGTAAGTGTGACGAGGCAATTATGAATGTAGGAGTCTATTGAGGGTGTCTTCATAAAAGGGACCAAACGAGTAGGTAGTTGATGCTGAAAGAGAATAGTGGGATGGGTATCTGAAGAAAAATAAGAAAAGTAAAATGTGTTGTTGCCTAAAAATCAACATGAGGCACATGCTTATTGATTGAGCATTTGAGATTGCGGTTAATTAAAAAGTAAAAAGTGTTCAATTATTTATTAATTTGGACTGTAATTATATAGCAAGAGAAATAGAGAATCTAAATAATAGACACAATAATTAGAGAAGAATTTTGTTCAATCTCATATATGTGTATGTATGTATGTGTGTGTACATGTATATAGATATATAAGAGTAAAGGTCTTCTTTTATAGTAATACAACCACAAAGTAGTGAGCAATAGATCATAAATATAAGAGACAATAAACATAAATTATGGAGATAATGCGAGTTATAGCAAGGTTAAATATTTCTTGTAGGAAGATGAAAAGCCTATAGTTCCATACACTAATATTGTTTATTGATATCCATACATATGATTTATCATAATCATAACACTTCTTTTTACATGTCCATTCTAGAGAGAGTATGCCTTGTTAAAACCTTTGCTAGTAAAACCCTTGTGGAAAAGTGACTAACGAAGGAAAAAGAGCACACCGTTCATTTGTATCTTAAGGATGTGCAAGCCATCTTATTAAATTCTTACTAAGAAAATACATTGGGACAAAACATAGTGTGAATGAGTAAAGGAAAAAGAGTACAATGGATGTAGTCTTCCGAATCAATAACTCTCCTTCCTCCCCTCAAAATGACAAGGGTGATTAAATAATCAATTATATTTTGTTATAACTAATATTACTTTGATGAGACAATTTGTAGGATCAACACTATCTTTTGACAGCTTGAATATATAAAGAAATTAAAGAATGTTGTGATGCATATATTTTTATAATTGTTTTGATCTTTTATAATAAAACCAAATTTTTGCTTCCGCATCAAGGAGAGAGTAATATACCTTTCACACTATTTTATCATTTTCAAATTTATGATGAAAAATATTTTAATCCGCAACTATGCAAGTTTTAAAATTTGCCTGTGTCCATATAGGCACAAGTTGTAAAGAAATATACACCACATATTTAAAGTAGAATATTCTTATCTTTTGCTCTGATTTTTTAATATAAAATGTATCTCGTGAATCTATAATATTAATTATTACATCATTATTTTATTGATAAATTTCAATTCATAAATTGAAAGAAATTATTTCATTTTAAGATCTTTTATCTGGAATTTTATTTTTAAAAGAAATAAATTCAAAAGTTCCTTTGAGTCATTTTACATTGAAATCATCAATATATTTTTCAAATTATTAAGTTTTAAAAAATCATAAAGCAAAGTGGATAATGACATATCCTAATTATAATAAATTTTCACCCAAGAGATTATATTTTATAAGTTTAAATTGTTGTTGATGGTAAATTAAGTCTAGAAAAGTAATTTTTCTATTTAATAAAATTAGTAGAAGCTAGGATTTTTGCTTGACTATGTATACATACATAGAGTTAGAGAAATACGTTGATTTTCTACTAAAGATCAAGAGAAGATGATTGCAATCTTTTCCATTACTATTGTTGGAATCTATAGAATATGGTTGTAGTCTTGTCTGCTATCCACAATAGTCACCCTCACACTTGCGGGCATTGTAGTAAACCCTTGATTCTCATGTTGAGGATAGAAATCCTAGAGCATTTTCTTTTCTTTTATAGAGAAAAATCTATGCATCTTAATTTTCTCTCATTTATATAAGCACTTATTAGAGTTAGAGTTTGATTAAAAATTAAGCTCATAGAGGGATTGTAGATAGGATTTCTAGTTTCAGCTTAATAGTTAAGGCCCAGTCATCTCATGACATACCCAAATTACTAATTTAACTTTAAGGTATTTCACTAAAAACCCAAGACGGCACTCTAGTGACTTATGTAATAAAGAAAAGCCCAATTATTTAAAACTCAATTTTAATTAATATTAGACCCAGTCTTAGACCAATAATATCAACTTAGTTGATCCTTTATTTTATGGACATAATTAAAGGTAGGCTCATGATAAATGTCTTACCTCTGTAATTACATATTTAACCGTAAATCACTATTTATTCTAGTTATAACTGTTAGAGCCAGTTTGAGATTGTGGTCACTGATGAAATTAGTTGTTTTTACTGCACATATGAAGTAAATAGTTGACTGAAAAAATAGCTTAGTGTTTGGTAAATTGTGCTGTCACAGTTGTAATGAGTTTAAAAAGCAGGGTAAATCGTTTGATAAACTTTATTACGAAAGTGCTGTTTTATTACATAATAATAAAAATAAACATAAATTTAAAATACCTTTTATTTTTTAGAGTATGTTTAATAAATTGTGTAGACATGCCTTTTTCTATTTAAAACACATAAAATTAGATAAATAAAAAAAAACTCAATTAAACAAAATCTAATGAACTTTTTAATCTGCTACTTAAAATATGACAAAAATTCATATAATATATAATCCAAATAAAATAAAAAGTAATACACATTGCATTCACATTAGACTTGTTACAATAACAACCCTAAAATTTTCCAATTCTTATGAACACTACTAAAAAAATGAGTTTTAATGACAAAAATTTTATGACATATATCATTGTGTCATGAAACATGGAAACATCATACTTTCTTGGCGTATGATGCTTCTGTCATTATTTGATGATAGATTTATGACTAATACGGATATAATATGAAGTGATGATAGCTACATGTCATGTAATATTGTTTTATTTTTTAAATAGATTGAATTGCAAAAAATACCACTCTTAAATGGCAATGTTTTAGATTTTATTTTGTTAAATATAATTTATTTTGAAATTTTGAATAACACATGAAACGGTGCCATTTATTGATACTCTTGTGACGTTAATATTTAATTTATTCTTAAAAAATTAAAAATTATAAAAATGGTATCATTTTTTTTGTTGTAAATATATTAAGCTAACATTTCAACACTTAGCAAAATTCTAGAAGTGATGAATGAATCAAGTCCTAAGCTCTGCTCCCTCACTCTCAACTACTGCTGCTTCTCTCTCCTATAATCACTGAACAAATTGAATCCTAACCCTAAGCCTCATTGTAATCACTCACACTCTACATTACAAATCAGCCTAATGTCACAGGATGCTCAATTTACGATCAACAGAGGCTAAATAGGTATGCCAAGGTGTTTTCAACAATAGGCTGCCTAACACATTAGTGACCCGTGGTGCGCTCAACAGTGAACAACCCAAATTCGCAAGCCAGAGTGAACAAGCTCAGCCCAATTCTAAAATTCTATACAACTCCTTATAACTTGCAAATGTCCAGACAATTCTTCATTTATGTATAGCTAGACTTCTCTAGAAGTTGTGCAAGTTGCACAAGTGGCGAAAACTCTTTAGACCCACGTAAACCACTCTATAAATAAGGTATGGATTTGCCATTTTTCTCAACACCACACACTAAGAACAAGCGACTCAAGCATACTTGTAAAGCTCTCTTATATTCTCTCGTTCAACTAATAAATTTCACTTTAGCTACATTGCTCCTCTTCTCTCTAGCTTTGTCGCAAGCATCCTTAATTAGCTAGCTTGAAAAGTTCGATAGACTTATTTAGCAACTTTTGTACTAGAAGTTGTCTAAGTGCCACACGGGTTGCTGCACAAAGTAATCATCCCATGACAAATGTTATCAAAGCTATGGTTTGCACTCATGCAATCTTGCTTACGAGCAATGGCCAATCCTCTGGTTCCGAACACATCACAAGAGAGCATTCGCGATGTGAAGCCACCAGAGCTAGTGGTGGGCAAAATATCCGATCCGATCCGACCCAACCCGAAAAAAATCATATTAGGATCTTATTGGGTCGATACCCAAACCCGATCGGATATATTGGTGCAAACCCGATCGGGTTTTGATCGGATCGGATCAAAACCGATCCGATCCGAAAACCCAATCTTATTGGCACAAAAAAAAAATACAGCAACACTCGCACACACACTGGCTCACACACCACACGTCCACACGGGTCCAGTGTCCACACTTCACAGTTCACAGTTCACACACACAAAGCTCAGTCACAACTCAAACTCACAAACCATTGTCCATTAGTGCAGCAGTGCATTACAATTTTACAAAGGACAAACAAAACAAACTGTTAATTCCTGAAACTCAACAATAAACATTCAACCAACCAAGCCAACACTAATTACAATACACATCCTCAACATTCAACAACAGCAAACGGCACTACGACAGTGAGCCATGAGCCACAGCACTTGCACGCAAGTAGCGGTGAGCAACAGCAGTGAGCTCCGTAACGCCCGTGGCCAGATCTGCCGATCTACTGCAACCGCCGAGACCGAAGCTGCTCCGTGACGCTCGTGGCCCAGATCTGCCGATCTGCTACAACCGTTGAGACCGAAGCTGCTCCGTGACGCTTGTGGCCCAGATCTGCCGATCTGTTGCAACCAAGTACCAGATCTGCTTCCGCTGCAGCTGCACCACCTCCACGCCTCTAATCCTCCACCATCACCCAATCTGATTGAAGCTCTATTAACCCGATTTTTGGCTCGTGTTGGAGGAAGCTTGAGAATTGTGACTGTTTTGGAGGAAGGTTTTGCCGTTTGCAACTTTGCGTTTTGATAGTTGATGCTTGGCACTTGATACCGTGTTGCGTGTTCATAATAATTATGGTATATACTATATAGCTTACATTTTTTTGTTTTTATATGCGTGTTCAATTGTTCATAATCAATTAATCATAATAATTAATTTTTTTTTTAATTGAGAGTGAAATATTAATTGAAATTTAGTAATTATTAATAATGTGTAATTATAAATTATTAAATTTTAACAATAGAATGAAGAATATTGGGGCATTAATTTTTTTGTTTAATTATTAATAATCGATATTTTTTTTTGTATGAATAGATTAGGTAGATCAAAAATTAAAATCAAATATTATGTTATAATATATGTGTCATATGATATGTGTTGTGCTTGTGTAATATGCAATAACTTCAATTAAAAAAAAAAAGTAACTAATTTAATTAATTGTATGATTATATGATATTCAAATATGCAATAAGCATATGTTAAATTTTTCAATAATAAATAGTTAAATACATATAACGTGGGTAATTGGGCATGACTCATGAGACTTACGGTTTAATAATAAGAATTAAGATATGGATATGCAAATAATATTCTATTATTTTGGCCAATGGATAATTGGATATTATAAATTAATTAATTGCATTAATTGCTTACTTTTTCTAATAGAATATTCATAGTTTGGAAATTTTTATATATACAGCTATACTCTTAGATCCTAATCATAGAATTATTAAGTTATTATGATGGAAAATTAGAAATATCGAATTCAAAAAGTTTCATAAAATTAAATTAATAGATATTTGAATTGATTTGTATATTAATTAGATTATGTTAATAATATTTTGTGTTTTGATTTTTGAATTAATAATTAATAATTAGTTATTTGTATGTTCAGATGACCGGACATTCAAGATCGAATTCGATAAGTGATGACGATGATCAAAGTGTTCAAATGGAAGGAACTCAAAAGGGAAAGGAAAAGGTAAAGCAGAAGAGACCACTGATGAAGAAAAGATTAGAGACGTGGAATCATTTCACTTTACTTGAAGACAATCCAAACAAATGCAAGTGCAACTATTATGGTAGACAATATCAATGTCATTCACGGCTTGATGGGATTACAAATATGAGAAATCATATACAGGCTTGTCAAGCATACAAGACATTCTGAAATCAACAAGATGGAAGCCAACAAAACTTGACTTCTGAGGGCGGCGAAGGAAACGCAAGTAATATGGTTTTGGCTAAAGGGTGGAGTCAAGATGCTTGTAGAAGGATAGTCACCAAAATGATCATTATGGGTGAGTTGCCGCTCAGCTTTGTGGATAACAAAGGGTTCAGACATTTCTGCAGTGTAGCAATTCCGCAGTTCGTTATGCCATCTCAAGGAACTATAGGTAGGGATGTTATGGATTTATTTTTGGAGGAAAAGACTATGTTGAAGAGTTTGATTTGTAACAACAAGCAGTGGGTGTCTCTTACAACTGATGTATGGACTTTCGTTCAAAACATGAGTTTTATGGTGATCACAGCTCATTTCATTGATAGTGACTGGTGTTTGAACAGGATGATTATTAGTTTCAACGTGATTGAAGATCATAGAGGAAAAACTATCGGCAAAAAGATTGTATCTTGTTTACAAGATTGGGGAATAAAGAGGTTGTTTGCAATAACCGCTGATAATGCCACTACAAATGATGTCGCTGTTAATTATGTCACCATGCAATTGCTTGCTTGGAAGAATGATGATGCACTTGTGTTAGCGGGACAGTATATGCATGTGCGTTGTTGCGCACATATTTTGAATTTGATTGTTGTTTCGGGGTTGAATGAGTTGCATGCTAGTGTTGCCGCTATCCGGAATGCTGTGAAGTATGTGAGATCCTCCACCACGACGTTACAGACATTTAAATAGTGTGTAGCACAGGTGAAAGGTCCACCCGGAACTGTAGTTTTGGATTGTCCAACTAGGTGGAATTCCACATATTTAATGTTGATGACCGCGTTGAAGTTCCAAGTGGCATTTGATAGAATGGCAGAAGTGGATAAACCATATGAGGCATACTTTCTCGAGAAAGAAAATAATTATAAGAGGGCGGGCCCGCCTGAACCTGCAGATTGGGAGAGTGTTGAACGAATTGTGAAGTTTTTAAAGGTATTTTATGATGCCACATTGCTATTTTCAGCCTCTTTGAGTGTGACCTCTAATCTTTGTTATGATATTATTGGCTTAATTGAGAGTTCGTTGACTACATTAGAAGCAAGTAAAGATCCTTGGGTGGTGTCTATGGCTTACAATATGAGAGAAAAATTTGATAAATATTGGGAGTCCTCAGGGAAGATTAACAAGATGTTGATTGTTGCCTCCATTCTTGATTCATGAGCTAAAATGGATTTTGCCAAACATAATTTTGAGATAATCTTTGATAATAATGGTTTGATGGTTGAAGAAATGACCAAAGCAGTGAAAGATTTATTGAATGAGCTTTATGGTGCATATAGTGCATTGTCTTCTAATTCCACACCATCAATGTATAGTGAGAGTGTTCCTAGTGGCGGCTATGGTGGCTCAAGTTCTTCTCTACATATTTCAATCGAGATTGGTGTGGCGGAGGTTCCTGGTGGTGAAGGTGATGATACTTTTCAAGTTGCTAGCCCTTTTCTTGGATATGCTAAGAAAGTCTCCATTCAGAATGAGGGCAGGAGAATGGCATTTGAGGTGGAACGATATTTAAGTGACCCAGTTGAAGATCCGAGCAATCTTAAACTCAATGTTTTGTTTTGGTGGAATGTGAACGGATCGAAGTATCCAATATTAGGGAAAATTACAAAGGATGTTCTCGTTGTTCCTGTTTCCACAGTAGCATCTGAATCTGCCTTTAGCACCGGTCGGCGCGTAATTGATGAGTATAGGAGTTCTTTGACCCCTTATATAATTGAGGCATTGATATGCACTGAAAATTGGTTGCAAGCTATACTTTTTGGTAATCTCGTCTACAACCTTCAGGAAGATATTAAGGAGCAAATATTTCATATGGAACTACAAGAAGGTAACATTTTTCTCGTACATTATAAACTTGAGATCTATTATAACTTTATAAATAGCATCCACATGTACTTAATTTACTTACTAATCTCAATTTTTTTTGGCATTTTAAAGAGTTTGTAAGATCACAAACTTCAACGGTGGAAACGATGAGTGCTGACATGGGAGTTATGGATATTTGAAAGGCAATTCTTAATATATATTATTATTCATAATTTCATATTATATGTTTAGGTTATAATTTAAACTATAATAATAGTTATTAATTATAGTTTTAAGTAACATCTATAATTGTTTTAGTTGGACGCGTTGAAGTTGGTGACATAGTGGAATGGTATTACCAATGATTGTTATTAACTTTACGTGGTGATGAATGGCATAAGATAAGCCACAATTGACTTAATTTTTTTTCTTATATTTAATCAAGTGTATAATTATAGAGACACACGCACACACAAATTGAGCTTATGTGTTTGTGTTTAATATGCCTTTATTTGCAATGCCAGTTCAAGAATGTAGTTATTATTTCTTCAGTTCTTCTCTAGGGAATCGAAAGTGTTGAAGTTGAAGTTGGAACTTACCGAAAGTGCTTGCGAGGAGCGGTGGAGCCATGGAGGAATTCTTTTTAGTATTGAACGATATTTATGCTTAAACTTGGTTGTGTTTTGGACTTTGTTATTTGTGTTTTGGAAACTATTTAATTATGCATGAATTTTGTGACTTTGTATTTTAAACTTTAAAGATTAATGTTTGGACATTGTGCTTTGGATGGAGAATTGGAGACTATTACGTATTAACTATTAAGTTTAAACTTTATGTTAATTTTAACTTTTATTAAGGCTGTTTTGTTAATTTTAATTTTCATTCATTGGAATTTGATTTAATTGTAGTTTCCTTTTTTTGTTGGTTTGAAAATTGATAAAAAAACATGCTTATAATTAAGAAAAACAACTCAAAATTACGTGAATCCGAATTGATCCGAATTAACTCGAATTCTATTTGACCCGATTTCACCCGACCCGAAATGACCCGAACTAACCCGAACCGATCCGATCCTAACCCGACCCAATCCTAACTTAATTCGGATCGGATCGGATCGGGTTAAAAAATAGGGTTGAGTTTGGATGAAATCTTATCCAACCCGATCAACCCGAGACCCGATCGGATTTATCCGAACCCGACCTTAACCCGATTTTGCCCAGCCCTAACCGGAGCCAACTCGTGGCTGTGAGGAGAGACTCACGCAGGCAAGGTCTTGTGGAAAAGTCCAAGGCTGCTTCTGTTAATGCCCTAGAGCCTCGTGTTGCTATGCTCAAAACTTCAATGTATGCTGCTCAAGACACCCTCGAAAGTTTGGAGGAAAGGGTTGATGGTCTCAAGGGTGAGTGTGCCGATTTTACGGTAGCCACCAAGGCTCTCATCCAAGACCACGCTAACACCTTCTGAGGGGATTTTCAAGCATTCTATGATGAGTTACTTAAACTTCATAGCTTCGTGCAAGAGGAGCTACAAACGATTCGTGCGGAGGTAGACGAATTCTGGTCGGATTGGGCTAGGCACAAGCACACACTCTTATCTAACCTAGCTTCTACAAGCTCGAGTGATGTGCGCCGAATCGATGGGTCAAAACCAAACACCTACAATGGTGCACGCAACACCATTGTTGTAGACAACTTTTACTTTGGGCTAGAACAATACTTTGATTCTGTTGGTGTTTGAGATGAGGCATCGAAGGCACGTGCAGTGCCTACGTTTTTTCAAGGCACGGTGCAACTATGGCGGCAGCAAAAGCATGGTGAAATGGATAAAGGCATCTACACCATCAACACATGAGCAAATTTCCAACATGAACTCTAAAAGCACTTTACCCTAAGCAATACTGAGAAAGAGGCAAGAGTGCTCCTTTAGCGGCTCAAGTAGATGAGTCGCGTCTGTGACTGCATCAAAGAGTTCACTATCCTTATGCTTGAAATTACAGACATGTCCGATAAGGACTCTCTCTTCTTCTTTCAAAATGGCCTTAGGCCAAGAAAGAACTTGATAGGCGTGGGTGCAAAATCTCTTGATAAAGCCATCACCATTACAGAATCATTAGTCGACTACTCTACCCAATCCAAGGACAAGAGGCCTAATCAAAGCAAAGGTAGGGGGATAATCGGAAGGGCAAAGGCCAAATCCTAAGGACTGAGGGCAGAAAAAGCCTTTCAGTAGCAAGGTGAGTAAAGTAAATCCGATGGAAAGAAAGAGTTATCCAAGCCTCGAAATCCATGCTTTTTATGTAGCAGCCTATATTGGGTACTGTCTGAAGAAGAAATCATTTAATGCCCTCACTGCACAGCTCAAGAGCCACTCCACACCATCATTGGAGGAATCCCGACCCAACATGGGTTCACTCTAATGCCTGCACGCATTTAAGAACCACCCCCTGCACCCATGAAGAAAGGGCTTATGTATGCGAGTGCAATCATCAACGGCCAAGCCATTCGTGCATTGCTAGACAATAGGACGATGCACAACTTCTTTTCAGAAGATAAGGCCAAGTGCCTAGGCCTCAAAGTAACTAAGGAAAAAGGCACCATGAAGGCGATGAACTGACTCACCAAGCCTAATGCGGGCATTACACAAGGTGTGCATGTGACGCTCGCGACATGAAGCAGAAAGTTTAACTTCTCTATCGTGCCTATATGCGACTTCAAGATGGCCCTTGGCATGAAATTCTTCAACCAAGTCCATACCATCCCGCTATTGGCCACCAACTCCCTAAACAACATCGACGAGAATAACAATGCATGATTCCTGCAGAACGTGCCAAGACCACAGAGAAGACGCTCTCGACCATACAATTCAAGAAGGCATTCAAGAAGATTGCAGAAATGCTCCAAGCCAAGTCCCTTTGATCATACAAAAAGTCCTCGAGTTTAAGGATGTCATGCCTCTGAAGCTTCTAAAAAAGGTCCCATTAGATGTGAGGTGGATTATGAATCGAGCTAGAACAAGGCATTAAACTTCTAACACTAGAGCTCTACCTCATAGTGCCACCCGAGCTTGAAGAATTATAGAAATAATTCAAGGATTTGCTGGATACATGCTACATCCATTAGTTTAAGGCTCCATTCGGTGCACTGGTCCTCTTCCAAAAGAGCAAGGACAAATCTCTTCGCATGTGCATCGACTATTGAGTGCTCAACAAGATCACAATCAAGAACAAATATCTGATACCCTTGATAGTAGATTTTTTCAATCAATTTAGCAAGGCACAATACTTCACCAAACTCGACTTGCTCTCCAAGTACTACCAAGCTCGAATAGCAAAGGGAGATGAACCGAATACGGCATGCATCGTAAGGTACGGATCTTTTGAATTTTTTATTATGTCGTTTGGACTCATTAATGCACCGATCATGTTTTGCACACTTATGAACAAGGTTCTCCAATAATTTCTTGACTGCTTTATTGTCGTGAATTTGGATGACATCATAGTGCATAGCACCACTCTTGAGGAACATCCTCAATATTTACAACAAGTCCTCCAAAGTACTACAAGAAAACGAACTCCACCTCAAGATGGAGAAGTGCTCGTTTGCTTAATGAAAGGTGGTATTCCTTGGGCACAATATAGCAAATAGGAAGCTAATGATGCAGAACTTTAAAGTGAAGGCCATTATCGAGTTGGAACCTCTCATGAAAGTGCCCGAGCTACAATCTTTCCTCGGATTGGTGAATTATTACTGATGCTTTATCAAAGGCTATTCAACTAAGGCGGCACCCTTGACTGACTTACTAAGAAAAAAAAACTGAACATGGCATTGGCTTGAAAAGTGCCAGCATGTATTTGAAGACTTGAAAAAGGTAATCTCTGAAGAACTTGTCCTCCTTCTTTCGGACCACATAAAGCCCTTCGAAATCTAGACGGATGCCTCCAACTTCGCCATTGGTGGAGTACATATACAAAAAGGCCACTCCATAACTTTTAAGAGTTGGAAGCTCAAGGACACAAAGCACTGCTACACCGTGTAGGAAAAGAAAATGACCGCCATCATCCATTGCCTACAATTGTGGCAGCACTAATTACTTGGCTCATACTTTGTAATATTAACTAATAATATAGCCACAAGCTATTTTCAAACGTAAAAGAAGTTGAGCTCTAAACAAGCAAGGTGGTAGGACTTCCTTACAGAATTCGACTATCGACTTGTGTACAAGCTAAGGAAAGCCAAAGTCGTTGCGAACGCTCTAAGCTGCAAAGTAAAATTGGCAACACTTAACATGAGGTAGCCAAAGTTCGATCTTATCTTACGAATCAAGGAAGGTCTCTAACAAGACCCTCTAGCGAAAGGCTTGTTGGGGAAAGTTCTCAAAGGCAAGACAAGGAGATTTTAGCTAGAAAAAGGCATCATTCTCACCAAGGGAGATCAACTATTTGTGCCTAGGTAGGGAGATTTGCGAAAAAAGGTTATCAAGAAGTGCTAGGACTCAAAATAAGTTGACCACCTCGGCGTTGAGCACACAATCGCACTAGTTCAAGCATTGTATTATTGGCTAAACGTGAAAGATAACATCGAGGCCTATGTATGGACTTGTCTTATGTGCCAACAAGACAAGGTCGATCACCAACTTCTAGTAGGATTATTAGAGTCCTTACCGCTAGCATTGAGGCCATCAGAGAGTGTCTCCATGGATTTTATTACGGCCTTATCCAACTTCTGCTAGGATTATTGGAGCCCTTACTGCTAGCATTAAGGCCGTGAGAAAGTGTCTCCATGTGCGAAAGCATCATGGTCGTTATTAGTCACTACAGCAAGTACGCTACATTCATTGCCGCATTAGCCGATTGTAAAGTGAATAAAGCTGCCCACTTTTTTTATCGAACATGTCGTAAAGCTATGAGACTTCCAAAGAGTATTGTGAGTGACCGAGATCCACGATTCACTGAATGCTTTTGGATAGAGCTCTTCAAGTTGTTAAGAACTAACCTCAAGGTCTTCATAAGCTTCCACCCACAAATAGATGGACAGACTGAGTGCATCAATAGCCTACTCGAGATGTACCTAAGGCACTACGTGAGCGCTCATCAGTAAAATTGGACAAAATTGTTGGATGTTGTTTGATTCTTGTACAACCTTCAGTGGAGCAAGGCTACGAGCAAGAGTCTGTTTGAGATCATCATAGGATTTCAACCCATGATGCCCAATGCTATAGCCTCAAAGTACAGAGGAAAAAGCCTTACGGCTCACAAGCTTACTCGCGAATGGCATAAGGAAGCGGACATCATGCAAGCTTATCTTGACAAAGCCACATGAAAAATGAAAAGTGGGCTGGCCCAAGGAGACATCACGTTGAGTATAAAGAGGCAATCAAATGATGATCAAACTCCTACCTTAACAATTTAAGACTTCACGGAAAGTACACAAAGGTTTAGTGAGGCGATACGAAGGACCATTTCTAATTGTCCGATGTGTGAGAAACTTCTCATACTAACTTCGACTTTCGCCAAGACTCAAGATTCATCCGATCTTCCATGTGAGTCTACTCAAGCCGTACCATGGAAATGCGAAAGACCTAAGTCATGGTGAGTCAAAACGTGCCCCAAAAGCCATTGTCACAACATTCAACAAAGATATAAAATATATCTTTCTCGATTGAGTAATTCAAAAAAGGGGCGTAACCTCCAACAACGAGTACTTAGTGAAGTGGAGGAGTCTCCTTAAAAGCGAAGCCACTTGGGAACATGAAAAAGACCTATGGCAATACACATAGCACATCCAAAGGTTTAAACACGAGAATGCAACATGGACGCCACAATCATAGACAGAGGAGAATATCACGAGCCGCTCAAACTTACCACCAACAGAGGCTAAATAGGCATGCCAATGTGCTGTCAACAATAGACTGTTTAACACATTAGCGACCCGTAGTGCGCTCAACAGTGAACAGCCCAAAGACGCAAGCTGAAGTGAACAAACCTGACTCAATTCTAGTATTCTCTACGACTCTCTACAACTTATAAATGTCTAAACAATTCTACACTTATGTATAGCTTGACTTCTCTAGAACTTAGTAGATGATTAGCAAGTTGCATAAGTTGCACAAGTGGTGTAGAACTCTTTAGACCTAGGCAAATCACTTTATAACTAGGGCATGGCCCTGGCCATTTTGCTCAACACCACACACCACGCATAGGTAACTCAAGTATACTTGTAAAACTCTCTTGTATTCTCTCATCAGTGTAATAAAATTCACTTTGTCTACATTGTTCTCTCTTCTCTCTATCTTTCTCGCAAGCACCTTTACTTAACTGGCTTGAAAAGTTTGATAGACTTACTTAACAACTTTTATGCTAAAAGTTGTCTAAGCGCCACATGTGCTGTTGTTCAAAGTAATAATCCCGTGACACTAGCCTCACAAAATTTCTTAATTGACTAAAAACCGAAGCCCTCATAGCCTGACAACTGATGACCCTAAGCTGACAAACTCAACAGCCGTCAGTCAACAATCATTGCAAGCTACCAGTCGCTCAATAAGAGCTAGTTTTTCACTTAACAACAATCACTTAAGCACTGTATTTCCTATTCATTATTTGATTTATTTACATTAAAAAATAAAAATCACTTGAAAGATGTTGGTCTATGAGATCGCGAGGAGCAAAGATGATGACGAATTTGAGGTAGTTTTGAAGGCAGAGACGGGGAGAGGCTTTCCAGTCTCAGCTACGGTAAGAACCAACTGCAATGGGGTTTCAATCGTAAGATGTACATAATCTTGACGGCCAAGATCGTTTTGACCACTTTGCTCTCCTCAGTCACAGTTCTTTACAGTCGCATCAATGATCTTCTTAAGGGTAATTCTGGCCTTCTCCTCTTCTTCTCCATCATCCCCTTCATCCGTATGTTTCATTTTCTCTAATTCATTATGTGAATTGGTTATCTTTATAATTTTGTTAATTTGATATTTTGCTGAATTTTATGTTTGCTTATACTGAATTTGGGTAGGTATATACTCGGGAATGTTGTTAATTGACGATTAGGGTTAAGGGTTTCTTTTGTTTGCTTTTTGTTGTCTTTATATATTCTTCGTGCTGAGTTTGCTTGGCTAGGATTTTGATGGAATTGGTCAACTCATGCTTGAATCTGAAGTGCATGTTAACTTGAATATGATTTGTTGCCTTCACATTATATGCTCTTTTTCCATTCTGATAAGATAACGGGATTATGTTAAAAGGAGTCTTAAAGTTTTGGTGAATACATGAGAACTTGCATTGCATCTGATATCTTGATTAAGTCAGTTTGCTGCTTCGAGTATTTGTACATTATTTGCTTGCATTTGTGGATGCTTCACAAGGAGTTGAAGACCCTTAACCCCAAACTTTGATATTTTGATTCGTCAGTGCAATGGGGTTAAGCCCTAATTATGGACTAGAAATGGTATGTCTACTCTTTTTGCTCTTTTTTTTAAAGTCATTTTTTGTTCTCTACTCCGTTGTCCATTTATATTTAAAAGTCTTTTTGACATTTGAGTGTGATTTTGTAAGATTTCTAAATGGAAGATAAAACAAAAGTCCAATTTTATGTTGTAATAATTCTTTTTTTTTTTTCTTTTTCTTCTTCCCTTATAATCCGACTCTAGCTTTAGTGCTATGCTTGGCGCAGTTTATGGTTTCAATACAGGGATCTGGTTTCATCATAATCATCTCAAAGGATTAAAGTGGCTTTCCTTTGTAACTGGGGTAAGTCTCTGTTACTTCTTGATTTCAATTTCGGAGTAGATTTCCTTCCCTTTCATCATTTAGCTTCTAGTTGCATCTTCTTAGCTTTCTCCAACTGGGTTTTTTGTTGGTAGATTCCTTTATTTCTAATGTTTTCAAGTGCTAGATTTGGAGCCATGAATGGTGCTTCATTGTTATTTTAGTTTTTCTATCGGGTGTACAATACTGTAATATAGTTTTCTATCGGGTGTATAATATTGTAATATAGTTCTTCGTATAGCTTGTGCAAAATAGTTCTTCAACTCCTTATCCTTGGCTGGAATGGATTTGACATATGATGAAGAAGCTCTATCACTAATTGATGTGGAACAAGAAATAGGAGGTAAATGGGATTTGAAAAGAAAGAAACATGAACAAAGTGAAAATCTAATCTACCTCATATAAGCAACTCAAATAAGTGTATCACTTACTTAAATCTACATAAAGAATATTATAATTTTACTTTGGTTCCTGAAAATTATGGAATGTTGTAATATTCTTTAAATAAGACTCATGAGCTTATTAAGTATATACTAAATCATCTAAGTTGAATAATCTTTTGGGTTGAATATGTTTCTTATTCCATATGTTTCAGTCTCTTAACAGTTGAATTAGCAATGAAAATTTGAAAATGGAAAAATTCACCCTACTGCACTTGTTTTGGATGCCTATCATAGATAAGAATTTCACTTTTTACACTTTATTGTCTATTATTAACTTTAGTAAGTATGAACCTGCTTTAGCTTTGTGCTCTCGAAGATTTATAAGTGCTACCCGGCTTAGATGTAAGAAAATGAAGATCTTATTATTCTTTTTAGTTTATGATGTGAGATGGTTGAATTACCTTTTATGATGGTGGGCCATGGATTTTCTAGTGTAAAGAATGCTTGCATTACCTTTTAGGAATATCATCTGCAATAACAGGGAAGTAACAAAAGGTACAAATTGGAAATTTGACTTTTTCTTAAAATTTTTTTCCAAATTAAGGTAAACAATTACATTATCTTTTTATCTTCTTTGCAATGTTAGTCCGGGCAATAAGAATATTGCTTGAGTTAATCTCTTTTGTATGTATTTTTCTTCTCAAAAGTGCCAATAGTGAAGTGCTTGCACTCAAAGACTGCTTCACAAAGATCGAAATTGCTTTATGGGAGACTGTATACCAAATTGGAAAAATGTTTGTTTAGTTGAATTTTTTTGCTGTAATGGATGAATTGTGGATACTGACTTGGATTGGATTTTTTAATTTTTAATTTATATTTTTTTAGAATTAGTTAATATAGTTCATGTAAAAATATTTTTAAAAAATTTGAAATAATTGCGCTAAATTAGATATCTATTATTTTAAATAATTTAATATTTATTTAAATATTTAATTTTATATGCAATACATTAGTCATACATGCATAATATTATGATAGATATTTGTCATATGTGCATGATAATTTTGTGACGGATAATATCGTAAAATTTATGACATAAAAACAGTCATATGAAATTTCTTAACACAGGCTTCAATGATGGTTTGGCAACTATCATCTAATAGGGCATGACGGTAAAAAACTATCATTGTTTAGTATTTTTTTAGTAGTGGAACTAAAGCCATTAGTGTTGTAATACTCTTTTTCAATGTCATTGTCTCTTTCTATTCCATTCATTAAAGATTGAATTAGGATAATTTTCAATGTTTTCAAAATCATGTTGTTCATGCATCCTTATATAATTGTGCAATGCCATGGTTGTAATGACGTAATTCTTATTAGCATAATTTGATTTTGGTGGTAATATAATATCTAATAGTTTATATATTAGAATTTTGAAAAAATTAGACATAATTATTTTTTTATTAAAATATTAAGGTTATAATAAAAACTTTAGAAAGGCATGGTTGTTTATTTAATAAGCTACTTAAAAGATACTTATTATCTGCTTCTAAAAGCTATTATCAAAATAGAGAAAATTATGAAATAAGCAGCTTTTACAAAAGTTACTAAATATTATTTTTGTCAAAAGTTATAAATAAGCAGTTTATTGAGTTTCAACCTCAATCCTAAATAGGGCCTTAATATGTGTGTGTGTGTGTGTCTAGTCCTTCGCTAGTGAGAATGTTAGTAAAATATGAAAGAACACAAATTTGAATATATTAGAGATTGTATTTTTTTTATTTGTCAATGGCATTCTTATTTTAACAAAATGAGGATGCCATCAGTAAAGAATTATTATTATTATTATTATTATAACAAATAAATATCATTATTCGATAAACAATTTATTAAATAAACTGCGGCCACAAATTTAATGATCAAATATGAAAAACATCTTAGATAAATAGCTTATATAAGCTTTTTTTTCTATAGATTCCATCTTATAAATATATATATTCCTATGAGTCTTACTTTGTAATAACTTAAAATAAATAATAAAATAATTCAAGTTCATTATCTACTCTGAATTAAGGTTGATTAAACTTATAAAAGTTTGTGTGAATTATAACCAGTGACATTTATTAAACCAAATCATAATTCACTATAGTTCTATTCAATATATATATATATATAACTTTTCTACTTTAAGTCTCCACTTCAGTAATCAACTGCTCAACCATATCGGTAGAAAAGCTATAGCCTTATCAAATAAAACCCAGATTTCATTAATAGTTCTGAATGATATTGTATTTATAAAGAACTTGTGATTGATATCTTTTAATATTGACATCATATGTCCAATACATAAATCACATACTTTATAAATAAGAGCTGATAATGCATGCTCATAATAAAAGGATAAACAAATTTTATTAAATTCAAAAATTGTTATTTTATCGCATGCTTATGCTTATAGCTTTATCAAGAATATACAATCTGCAGGCTATTAATTTTGTAGTTCAGGTACTTGTTTCTGAAATTTTCTCCTTCTATGTTTAATGGTAAGTACATATATTCTATTATGTTAATTTTAACATCTTGGTGTGCCTAGACTACAGTTCCAATTCACGTTTTATCAATAAATTTTACTACAAGCATATGGACTGCAAGGCCAAACTTCAGCAAGTTTTGCTAATCAATTTTGTTCGTATTCTAGCATATGGACTACAAGTCCAAATGTTTTCACTTTCGCCAATCATGTAATTCAATATTATTTCTATGATTCAAGATCTTGAAAAATTTATCTTAATATATGACATCAATGTAAATATATTATTGACAACAATCTTATGCCAATTCTTTATTAGTACCAACATACCAACATATACTATTAGTCTAATATTTTTGTTTTTTCAATAACAAGCCCAATGAGATCTTTTGAGGCTTTTAATACATTTGTCTCTACAAGAGCTAAATATCTCTCTTTATTAATTTGCATGCGTGTCTTTATAAGACAATTTGAATTTCTTTATCTCTCACTGTATTCCTCTTCAAAGGTACTTGAGATTCAATTAGTTGCAGTACACATGCCTTTTCAAAAGCAATATTAAATAATTTAATTATAGATCGAATATTTTGTTGTACACGCGAACATGGTTTTTTTAAGAGCACCTAATTATTCAAATACTTTTCATATTATCTTTTCAAGAATTAAATTATTTGCAACAATTGATAAATCACACGTTTCAAGTGTTTCTATATATATTTGTACCATTATTTTATCCTTCAAGGACATCAATCTATAACAAGGTATTAGCTGTTTCTGTATATTTGTCCAACAATTGCTTAACAATATCCGACAAATAATTCTTTGAACTTTAGGTTGAAAATAGTTTACATAAAAATTGACATGAAATAAAGCAATACATATCATTGTCATAAAACTGTGCCCTCCGTAATATAGCTTTCATCCCCCTCATGTAGGCAGACTTTTTTTAAGTTAATAATTCACAAAATATGTCATTATTTAATACAACCAACTATTTGTTCATCGTGTTTGAAGAGGCTTTCTCCAACCTCCTAATACAAGTTAAAAGCCAAAAACTAATCCATGTCTGCAATTTGTGCAACAACATTGCCATTTCTGACCTACTGTCAATTTTGCAAGAGCTTTATTAGAAGATTGTACACATCTCAAAGCTATTTTTGATTATTATGCTGTGGCTTCAGGGCAGATTTTTTACTTTGAAAATTGTCGATGTTCTTTAGCGGCAATGTGAAAGATGATCAAATTTCAGCCATCAAGAATTTATTCAAGCTCAATATTGTTTCAAAACATGAGAAGTATTTGGGCCTGTATTCTATGATTGGGAGAAAAAGGCAATGCTTTTTTAATGAAATCAAGCTTAAGGTTCTAAGCAAGATTTCAAATTGGGAGCATAAATATTTCTTTAGCGAGGGTAAAAAAATACTTATCAAAGCAGTAGCACACACTGCTCTAGCCTATACTATGAGTGTGTTTGAAATTATAATGGAGACTTGTAATGACATCCACAGAGCCATTGCAAGATACTAGTGGGGAAGCAAGCAAGACAAACAAAGTATCCATTGGGCCACCTGGTGCGAGATAAGTCAAGCTTGGCGCCGTGGTGGATTGGGATTTAGAGACTTCTCTGGCTTCAATCAAGCTTTGGAGGTAAACAAAGGTGGAGAATCATCCAAAATCCAGATTCACTTATAGCAACAGTATTACAGGCCAGATACTTTAAGGAAGTAAGATTTATGGAAGCAACATTTTAATCCTTTCTTTATTTGGAGGAGTATTTTGTGGGGTAGAGAGGTTATTTTCAAAGGCTACAGATGGCCAATTGGTGGTGATGAACATGTGATGGTTTAAAGGTAATTGGTCTGAGTAAAGATAATTGGATCCTCAGACCAATTACCTTTAAATAAAATATAATCTTGTTGATAAAGTGCACTTGTATCTTGCTTTCTAAATAATCCAACAAGTTATATCCATCAATTATAATTCTTTTATGCTCATCTTCTTTGCTAACTCTTGAAAGGCAGTAAGCATGTGTGTTCTCCATCACCTGTTCACACTCTTAGAAACAATCAATAGAGAGTGATTTCGCTCTCAATCTTTGAGGAAAAAAAAATCAAGATTCTCTTATGGAGAGCTGCTCAGAATCTACAGCCAACAACTACGAACTTGTGGAAAAAAAAAGGTTATACATGATCCTTTTTGTCAGATATGTGGTAACAAGTTTAAGAATACATTTCATGCTGTGGTGGAATGCAAGGTTGCCCGAAAAACCTGAAGACTCACCAATTTTGCAGGGCCACTTAAAGGTTTGGCAGGTCCATACATGCTTACTGTCATTCATAGCAAAGAAGATGAGCAAAAAAGAATTTGAATGGATGGCTATAACTTGGATTATTTGGAAAGCAAGGAATAAGTGCCTGTTTGAAGCCAAGCTATATCCTTAGATGTCATTGGTAAAAGTAGAAGCATTAGTGGAGGTTTATCAGAGAATAAATGTTTTAGCACTAATGTATAAAGGCCCTAAGGAGAAGAAGAAAATCAAAGTGTGTCAACTCCTACCACGAAACTGGTTCAAGGTGAATGTGCTGTCATAAATAGTGAAAAACAATTGTTAGGCCTGGGAGTTGTGATTAGGGGTTCAACTAGAAATGTAATGGGTAATGCTATCAAGATTTCAAAGTTTTAAGGGCTGTAGCATATGCAGAAGCGGAAGCTACAAGTTGGGGTTTACAGGTGGCCAAAAGCGCAGATCTAGCTTCATTAATTATTGAAACTGATTCTCAAATGGTGCTGATTTAATTAATAATATGAAGGGTAGCATGAATGAGATTTGTTAGGTCATTTAATCGATTGAAGACAAGATTAAGGATCTCTGTATCATTAAAGTTCAACATACCCCAAGATCTTGTAATGCAATTGCCCACTCTTTAGCTAAGTGAGCATTAGATCATTTTGAAACTGTTGTTTGGTTGGGTTAGTGGTTTTATTACATATTATTGATTATATGTTTTATCTTTGCTATTCCAATTTATTTTTATATTATTGTAAACTTGTGATAAGTGTGTAAGTGGCTTATTGGTAAGTTTAAGTGCACTAGAAAGGTTCTATCACAAAGTCTATATACATTGCCTAAAGAGTTTGGGTTTTAAACGGGACTTTTGTGACCCTTCTAGTTTTTTCAAGGAACCTAACTATTGTATTTTTGCATACAAAATGGGCAGTCTTATATCACTTGCTAATTAATAATAACATACACAACAATCTTAAAACATATTATTTGTTGAAATGGCAACTAATCTGAGCCAGCAAGCTGGAACTTCTAACCTTCTCGTACTGTCTCAACTGCTGGTATTGGTAGTGGTGTTGCTGTCTCTGCGGTTGTTCCTCATACGGAAAATCCTAAAAAATTAACAAGACAAAATTTCAAACGATGGCAACATAAAATGTTCTTTTACTTAACTACCTTGAATCTTATGAGATTCCTAAAAGAAGATGTTCTTATAACCAAAAAGGGCAAACCTAATCCCTGAGTGATTAGTACAATAGATGCTTGGAATTATCTTGATTTCTTCTACGGAAATTGTGTTAAATAGCTTGAGCGATTCTTTCTAAAGGTGTGAATGTTAGAAAGAAAAGAACCAAGGAGCAATGGGAGTCCGTAGGAAATATAAAACTGAGGATATTGACACTAAGAAATTCATCATAGGCCACTTCTTAGATTATAAAATGGTGGACTCCAAAACTATTATAAGTCAAGTTCAACATTTATAGATAATTCTGTTAGAAATTCATGTAGAAAAGATGAACTTGAGTGAGACTTTTCAAGCAGCCACTACCATTGACAAGCTACCTCTAGCATGGAAAGATTTCAAGAGTTATCTGAAGCATAAGAGAAAGAAAATGAGTCTTGAAGATATGATTATTAAACTTCAAGTTGAAGAAGGCAACCGAGAAAGGTGTCATTTCTGTGGCTAAGGCCAATGTTGTGGAATGTAGTTAGAATAATGAGAAAAAGAAAGCCAACAAGAACACTTGGGTTTGAAAGGAGAGGTCTCCAAAAAGCAAACTAACTTTTAAGAGAAATACTTCAATTGTGATAAAATAGGTCACAAGCTCTAGAATGTTGATTGCCGAAGAAAAAGGGAAACCGGGAAGCTAATGTAGTAGAGAACATCTCAAAAGATGTCAAACATTAATCTTTCTGTAATGGTTTTTAAAGAGAATCTGGTGGGCTCCAATCCAAGAGAACGGTGGATTGACACTGGTGCTACTTAATATATATGCTTAGACAAGGAAATGTTTATTTTTTTAAACCTATTGGGAATAGTGAAAAGTAATATATAGGGAATTCAGCCACGTTTAATATAGAAGGTCAACGAAAGCGATTCTAAAGTTGAATTTAGGAAATAACTAACTCTAAGTAATATTTTTTACATGCTAGAAATTCACAAGAATCTCATATCTAGATTGGTTTTGAACAAGCGTGGATTTTGAGTGGTGTTCAAGTTTGATAAAATAATTTTTTCTAAAAATCAAATGTAATGGGAAAGGGATATGTATCCGATGGGCTGTTCAAACTAAATGTAATGGTTGTAGAGTTTTCTAATCTATGGCATGGTAGATTAGGACATGTTGATTGTAATGCCTTGCGCAAGTTAATTAACATGAATCATATACCTACTTTCCAAATTATTACAAAGAATTGAAAGGAAAACTAAACCACTTGACTTAATATAATATATGTGATTTTAAATCTATACAGTTGAAGGGTGGTAATAAATATATTATTACCTTTCGTGTAAGATGACACACACTGGCTAACAGTCCACTCGCTGCTACATCATAGGCACATTGGGAACGTAGATAATTTTAACCATATATATACAAAATGACAGCAACGGAGTGCCAATCCTCGGGCTTTATTTGTAAAGTTTCTATTCCTTGGTAATCGAAGCCCAAAGATTTAAAAAAATGCAGGGAAAAGAAGAGTTACACTCCCAAGTCCCAATATTTGGGAAAATGCCTGAAAATTTTTAAATTTTTAATAAGGGACATCAAGGTTTTTTTTTTTTTGTCATAGTATCCTTTAAATATAGTAACTAAAAAAAATTTACTTTAAATTTTTTTAGTAAATAAAAATATAATATGAATAATTTAGGACCAATTTTCGATTGCAATAGTTGATGAACTAAGCTACTTGTACTGTTGGGATGAAATAAGCTGCTAATTAAAAAAGTAACTTGGTATTTGGTAAATTGTATTGTTGTAGTATTTGTGAGTTAAAAAGCAGAGTATACGTATTTAAGTAATTTTTATTGCAATAGTATTATTTTATTATATAATGACCAAAATAGACTTAAGTTTAAATTGACTTTTTTGTATACCTCAAGGTTTATGGAAAAATAAGACAAATTTTCATTTTATTAAAATATTAAGTTATAATAGGAATTTTAAAAAAATGTGATGGCTTATTTGATAGACCAATAATTGGTATTCCACATTATAAACTTCAATTTGAGTCCCAACTGATGTGGCATTCATCCATTTGATGGTGATTAAGTAATTTTACTAGTTGTGAAATCTATTATCCAATAAATAAGTGACACATAATATTGGGACTCACGTTAGGACTTAAATATTGAGATCCTAAACATTATTGTATTTGATAAGTTACTTATAGAAAATAACCCCTACTTGCTTTAAAAACTGCTGTTAAAATAGAGAAACTTATGAAATGAGTAGTTTTTAAAAACAATTTACCAAACATCATTTTTGTTAAAGCTTATAAAATAAGTAGCTTATAATGTTTCAATCCCAGGCCCAAATAGGACCTTTGTATGTCTAGTAGACTAATAATATTAAAATCTTTCTAATATTTACACTAATTTTAAAAATGTAAATTATTGTAAATATTTAAATAATATATCTATATTTATTACAAAGATTTTAAATAAATATTTAGGTTAAATAGATTTTGAATTAGTAAAATATATCTCACGTATTAATGACATTAAAATTATTTTGAATAATATTCAAATAAATTAATTCTTAAATATTTATTTAATATAATGTTTCTGTTTATTATTAAACTTACTTTAATATAACAAAATATGTCTAATAGATTATAAAATATTAAAATATTTTTAAATATAGAAATTATAATTTTAAGACAAATATATCATTTCATTTTTATTTTAATATTATATTTCTACTTTGAAAAAAGTGCAAATATATCCCCAAGATTCGGGGAAATGGTCACAGAGATATTTAAGTTTTTAATAAGTGATATCAAGACCACTTTTGACCATAATACTATTTAATTCTATTAAGTCAAAAAGATTGACTATAATGATTTACAATAAATAGAAATGGGTTAGTAACATGTGGTAGAGGGAAGGTCAAGCGAAGGAAAAGTCAACACCGCTAACTAAAGAGGAGTGTAGCTCAGACAAGCAAGGGTATCCTCTAAGAGAAGGATAACTCTAGTAAAATTACCCTATTTCAGAGGGCATAATTTGAAATTAAATATGGTGGTTAGCCCTCTCGAGTAACTAGTCTATGTGTCATTAGGAAAGGAATAAAATCCTTTATCCTTCAAGTTAGAAATAAAGAACCAATGAGACTGTAGATAGCAAAGCAATCAGGAGTGGATACATCAACTTTCATCATCTGTCTCTTGAAAAGCAACAGGACCACTACACTAGCCTCCTCCATGTGGCAAGGTGCAGAGAATGAATAAGCACTAAAAGTTTTCTTGCTCTTCAAGCTTATACAAATCACCATAAAGTGGATTAAGTGAAAATACCAAAATAGCCCTATGTAAAGGGGCTAGCCAGTAGAAAAGTATTAAGTGTTTGAAATTACTAAAACACCCTCATCACACTCAGTTATAAAGCTAAGAGTTTTTCTATTTTGTGTAAAGGCTATCTTGCTCTTAAAATTCATGATCTTCAACTTTTAAATCTTTCTCCAGTCACCATTAACAAAGTTTTACGGTTTTCCAACCCTATAACTACTCTAGAACATCATGATAACCTTACTTGAGCATTGAAGTGTGATCTCCTACCACCACCAGTTCCACTTCTAACCTCAGCTTGCTCTCTTTTGCAAGATTAAAATGTTTTAAGGGCTCAAGGATTCTTAGCTCCGTTCCTTACCGTCACTTACTACTGAACTTATTCAATTATCTTTCTTCTATCAATACAGCACACGTTAGATATACTTAGGCGGACTATACTCTCTAATATAAATTTATTTGTCTTAATTGAGTTCAACCAAAATTTAATTAGAGTAATTGGTGCCTTCTGTGAAGAGTGCAACAAAAAGCTTCCAGTAGCAACAACTAATTTGGTTTGGGTTTTGTTTGAAAAAAAAGGGTGGCGGAGCACCTCTCAATCATAGAATTGTAAAGCAGAAAAATGTAAATATGGAGGACTTGAGCTGGCTTAGATATCCCAAATTAAGTTATAGCTGACTTCAAATCTAAATTTTCCAATGACTAGAAGGGAGAGGGATCTCTGGAGAAGCTAACAAAAGAAATCCATGAAAGAGAACCTGAGTAATAGCAACAGCTAATGTTGGTATATGCACCTTCACATTCACATGGAGCATGGTAATGCTCAAGAAGTATCACCAAAAGCGTGATTTCAGGGATTCTTTATTCATCTTTGTTTATTTTCTAATCTTATTATATGTATTTGCAAATGTTATGTGAATACCTTGTATGGACCTCAGAGGTACGCCATTGAGGTCGATTATTTTAATAGTTTCTATGAAGACTTAAGAGATTTTATAATCTTAATCTAATCAAGAAGATTTTATCGATGAATATTATTTATTTCTCATTAGAAATTATGAGCGTATAGCTTAAATACCCAAAGTCCTCACAAAAATGTGATTGGATGACTTGCTTTTAACCATATACCATAAGATATTGCACAATAGATTCTCTTTCTTAGATTTATCACGCTTGAACATTTTATGTAGATTATTTATCTTTTACCACAATGTCTTAAGGAGCCATAAACATGAAATTATCTATTCAATCTACATGATGGGATAATTTATTTGGGTTGTATATCATAAAGTGTGATCTCTTTAATCCTCCTTATATGGATGGTTTATCTTTAGACATATCTTTTATTTATGTTTGGCTCTGATTCATTCCGCTAACAATTGGCCATTATTGTCACTTTGCGATGTTTATTTTGACTCAATATTATATCAGGTGTTTATATTATCTTGCGAACTAAAATGAAGACAAATTGAAGTACCTAACCTATCCTAATCAAGGTGATCAACTCAAGGCCAAAAATCAATAGAACACTTTGGATTACAGAAGAGACTTGAGACAATCCAATGAAGGAAAGACAATTAGAGAAAACCCGAGAGCATAATATTGTAATTGAATGAAAGTAAGGTCCAGGGTCATTAGAAGCATCTAAGGAAAACATAAAAACCAGAGAGCTAAGGAAACTCCTGAGAAAATCTCCAAGATTAAAGAGCTAAGAAAGCTCCATAGAAATTTCCATGATAAGTGAGCTAAAAAAGCTCTTGAGAAAATCACCAGGATTAGAGAACTAAGAAAGCTTTAAAAAGAATCGCCAAGACCTAGCAAAAAGAACTCTTGAAAGAATCACCTTGATTAGAAACATGTAAAAGCTACTGAGGGAATTGCTGGGATCAATGTCAAACAACTAAGAAGCTCCTAAAAGAGTTACCATGATTAGAAAACTAAGAAAGCTCCTGAGTAAATTGTTATAATTAAAGAACTAAGAAAGCTTTTGATAGAATTTCCATAATTAGAGAGCTAAGAAAGCTCCTAAAAGGATCACCATGACCACAGAGTTAAGATAACTTTTCAAAGAATCACTATGATCACACAATAAGAAGCTCCTGAGGGAATTGTCATGATTAGAGTGCTAAGAAAACTTCTGAAGGAATCCATGATCAGAGAGCTAAGAAAGCTCTCGAGTAAATCGCAATGATAAAGGGGCTGAAAAAGCTTTTGAGTAATTTACCATAATAATGAAGTTAAGAAAACTCTTGGTAAATTGCCAGAGCTATGTATAGCTCAATATTGAAATCATTAGAGGTAGTTGTGATAGCTCAATTGTAATTAATTAAAGCTATGAGAAAACTCAGTTGTACACTTCAGAATTACTGAACAGTAGTGAGTGATGCAGTTGTGAATTGCCACATGTTGTGCATGCAACATTTTCTTTAAAGTTTCTTATGCATCAATTCTTTCAACTGAAGAAACTAAAGGGATCTTGTTTATGTGTAAATTTGGACGGCTATTTATGGGCCAATAGCAATTATACATGTGGCAATGAATAATAAATAAGAAGTTGATTAGTTGAAAAAAGTGATATCCTTACTACACCTCATGAGCTAATTAGAGATAAGGACAGCTTTAGTAAAATTTGCTCACAAAGAAGGGAAAATGTTAAAATAAGAGATATTTGGATCTCATGTGTACTTCTTAAATGTCAGGATCAATGAAAATTTTATTTTTGTCTTTTAGCCCAAGAATGAGGAACTAATAAAAATTATATCCACAAAAGTACTTAGTTAGCAAAAAAATATCTTAGCATCTTTATAACTACCTTTAAAGAGGCAGTAGTAGACCTCGCTAGTCAATGAATGTTGTTTGAACGAGGGTAAATGACAAAAACAATTTGTGGCTTGGGCAATAAGCTCATTTGAGTAAAATCTCCAAAATATTATTATCTAAAGAGGATCCCACTTGTAAAGAGGTGCTATGTGATAGAAAAGTGCCCCTATGTACCTAACCTATATAGATTCACTTAAAGGGACATAGTTGGATCCTTTTTTTTTTGGGCTCTCTCCAACTCTCTTGAAACTTTTTGAATTAATTTATCTTCTTTTTCCACTATTTTGGTGGGGGTGAGCAAAAACTGAACCGAAATTGAAAAAAACTAATTCGATTTGGTTTTTTCGATTTCGGTTAGGTTTTTTTAAAGTTAAAAAATCGTTTTTATAAATACCGAACCGAATGGTTCTATTCGGTTCGGTTTTTGGATAAAAAAATTATAAAATCCAAACCGAACCGAAATTTAGGTATTTTTGTAATTTCACTACAACATATATATACACAAATTACACATTTGCAAAAATGCAGTCTCGATCTCCCCTCCTTCTCTTTCAAATTGAAAGACCAAACCCATTCCCATCTACCAACTACCGGTGGCCTGAACTACCTCATCCTTACTGTCGACTTGCCGTTGTCGTTCCTTTCATCACTCTATTGCCAACCATTCAACCAAGTAACTTGCTCTCACTATCTTACTCTGCTTTTTTTTTTTGGGAAATGGGTATGTGTTTCCTCTTTTTGTTTTGTTATTTCATGTTTGTCTTTTGTATTATTATTACATTAAATTGTTAATAATATTTAGTGTTATTACCTCTATTTGGATGTGTGTATGTTACTATAATTTTTTTGAGTTTTTCATTTTTGGTACTGTACTGCTGGAGAGTTGGGTGAGAAAGTCACGAGATGTTGAAGATGATGGAGGGATATTATTGTATAGATCCCTCTATTTTATAAAATTTCATTATGGCCCAATATTTAGGAAACATTTTTATATAAGAATTCTGTAATAACCTAATTTAATTATAAAGTTTTCAAAATAGTCCTTAACTTAAAGTCAATGCCATAAGATATCATTGAATGTCCCTAAACTTTTGCCAAATTATGATATAGCATAGAAACTTATTTTATTTTATTTATATTTTAGGCCAAAACATTTGATATTAAAACAGTGACCATAATTTTGAACATTTTTTCATTTTAGTCCAAACTTCTTGTAATTTTTTTTGTGAACACAAATTTGTAAATTATTTTATTTCATTTATTATACATTTATTATAGTAGGCCTTATGGATGATTTTGTTAACTTTTGATAATTTATTTGTAGTATCTAATATTATAAATAATGATTATCATACATTTATTTTATTTCTTTGTAGAATTTGTGAGACCAATGCTAGCACAACAAGCACCAGCAGCAAAGAACCAATTGACGATTGAGTGATGTTTATCTTAATCATTTCAATAACAGGTATTATTTATATGAATTTGATATATTATTTTTTACAGTTATATTTATGTTTACTTTGCTCGTCTTAATTTTACTTGCAGTGATTGGAGTTGGCAGAAATTGGTGGAAAAGGGGAGCAAAGTAATGGCATTTCTTATGGTTGATTTTAAATTTTTATGTTGTAATAGTTTCTTATGCCTATGGATGTTATTGTGGATGTTGCCTGGATGTTGTTGGGTATCTAATGGTCTTTTATTTTGTTTTGTGTCATCGTTGGAATTTGCATTTTTTTTTTATGTTGTCATGGACTTATGAATTATATTAAGTTAATTTGGTGATGATGATGAATGATTTGGTAATGGTAGTAATACACTATGATATATTTTAATGATGTAGTAGTAATTGACAAAATTGTAGATTAATTGATAAAATTGTAGATTGTACATGCTCGGAATGTATTATACAAGTACTAAAAATGAAGAAATTAGTGTACATGTTTGAAATAGAAAAAGATCCGAAAAACCGAACTGGGAACTAAACCGGAATTAGAATCGAAACTGAACAGTTAAGATGAACCGAAACCGATTGCTTAAATAAAATCGTTAAGAGAACTGAAACTGAACCGAAACTGATAATCGATTGCTTAAATAGGTCGATTTCGGTTCCCTTTTTTTTTTCATAAAAACTGATTGGTTTTTTTAATTTTCAGACCCCAACAAATCTGAAACCGAAAATTTATTTTGAAACCGAACCAAACCGAACCGATGCCCACCCCTAATTTTAGGATTTCTTCTAAAGAATTTCATCACTTTCACCTCCTAAATGAGCTTCTTCCTTACTCTTCACTTAAAAAGCTCTCTTATCTCAACTTAACCTATAGTCTCCTCAAGTTATTATTCTCCATAAACAATTTTTAATGAGTTTTTGCTCATATTATAAAGAGAATCATTTAAGACTTCATTTTATATTGTGGATTGGAGTGGAGATACTCCCTAGAAGTAGGTTGAAAGGCTAAACCATGTAAATTTTTTTGTGTTCTTTATTTTGTACGCTTATTTTTATTTATTATGATTTTAATGTCCAAATCGTGTTTCCTACGTGAGCTCTCCTAAGCTATACCAATTATGTTAAGTATCCCCTGAGCTAACACAAACTACCCTAATTATGCTGAATATGCCTCAAGCTTACCAGAGCTATTTCTAAGCTCTCTTGAATTCCCCATATGAACTCTCTATATCAACCCCCATGAGCTCCACCAGGCTCTCCTTATTGTCCCTTATACAATCACCTCAGTTCACCAACCAAATTACCTTAGCCATACCACTTGTAACCAAACATTAGAAAAACACACAAGAACCCTTATTCGCCCAATCTTCCCCTTATTATAAATTTATTTGCTTAAATCAAGTTTTAGCTAGACGCGGTGAGAACTCCTCATTTATTCAAATCAGATCATAACGAAATTGCCCTTTGAGCATAGTAACTAATAAAAATTAACTTTCAAATATTTTAATAAATGCAAATATAATATAAATAATTTAATATGTCTAATATACTAATAATATTAAAATATTTTTTATATTTAAACTGATTTGAAATTTTAAATTATTATATTCATTTTAATAATATATTTATATTTATTATAAAAATTTTAAATAAACCTTTGAGTTAAATAGATTTTTACAATTAATAAAATGCATCTCATGTATTAATAATACTAAATTATTTTATATAATATTCAAATTATTTGTTTTTTATATTTATTTAATATTATTTTTCTATTTATTGTAAAACATTAGAGCTGATCTTTTTGAGTTAATAGAGCCAAAGAATATTATTGTTAAAAGAGATTTTGATGTTTCTTATTGAAAACTTGAGAGTCTACATGGTCATTTCTCAAAAAGAGTTTAGATCTCATTTTCCTTTGAGGATCTAGATATCCTTTCCTTAAAAATAGATTTATAATAGTATCTGAAGTAAGTTGGAGGTATATGTAGGATAGTTCTCTTTGCCCAATGAAAGGCTAGTTTTTTAGGGTTAATTGATAACTATCCCCATCCCCCAATAAAATCTCATAAAATATATGGTTGATTTTTTTATTTGTTTGTAGCAAATTAATTTTTCTTGTGTTATTAATTGGGTAAATGGTAATGTTAGAAGTTCAAGTTGCTTTAAGATATTTGCCACCTTCTCCTTGTGCTCCAAATCCTCAATCCATTTGTTGTTCATGTGTTTGGGTTTCAAAGCCATGAGTGGAGTGATTGGGCAGGGATTCCAACCAGCGCCGGGCGCCCGAGTTCTAAGTTATCTTGCAAGATTTTAATGCCATTTAAGTTTAATTTAATTTTTAATTTTTTATGATATTTGCCATGGCTAGTTTTTTAGGGTTAATTGATAACTATCCCCATCCCCCAATAAAATCTCATAAAATATATGGTTGATTTTTTTATTGTTTGTAGCAAATTAATTTTTCTTGTGTTATTAATTGGGTAAATGGTAATGTTAGAAGTTCAAGTTGCTTTAAGATATTTGCCACCTTCTCCTTGTGCTCCAAATCCTCAATCCATTTGTTGTTCATGTGTTTGGGTTTCAAAGCCATGAGTGGAGTGATTGGGCAGGGATTCCAACCAGCGCCGGGCGCCCGAGTTCTAAGTTATCTTGCAAGATTTTAATGCCATTTAAGTTTAATTTAATTTTTAATTTTTTATGGGCTGGGCCAATTACATTTTTTTCTGTTAGCCTGGGTTCGGATTTGGCCATTAATCTTTATTTTCAACAGTGAAGTTATTGGCACCCCTTCATTATCCTTATAACACCCCACTTCAAATAAAATTATTATTAAGGATAAATAAAAATTAAATACAGAAAATAAATTACTTACATTTATAATCAACCTTTTTTTTTTTAATTTTCTGCCTGTTACTTCCTATCTAACTAAAATAAATTGTACAAATTTAGAATAATCTATTTTTCTTTTTCTATTTCTTATTGATTAAATATTTTTGTACTTAAGATTACTTTCAATCTACAATATAAAATATGTGTTATTTAAGCTAATAATTAATATTAAAAAATTCATCACATAGAAAACTTTTTAATTTGTATGTAGAGTAACAATAAGATTGCAAAAGAAATGAAAAATAGCACAATACTACTTTGTGTTTTAACAACAAAAAATTTAAATGAAAAATTAGAAGAGTGTATTTGAAAAAAAAAAGGGACATTTTCAGAGATAAAATAAATATAACTGAAAAAGGGGTTTCATGATGAGATTAGAGGAGTGGCAATAGTTCAGCTCTACTTTCAAAGCCCTCGCCCTGTTGTTTAAATAGAGGGCCAGACAAAAGTCATGTGGGCGCCTGAGCTAGGCCAGCGCTAGTGTTTTTGCCATTTTTATTTTGCGATCTCCAGAAAAATACATATGTTACCGTGATTTATACTTACCAAACTAAGGGCAAGTTTGGATTTTTTTGTTGTGTTGAAGAAATAAGTAACTAAACAAAAAATAGATACGATATAGGACGTTAATTTAGGATTACAGAATTTTTATTGTTTTAGGATTTTCTATTTTTATTAGAGTCTATTTGTGGTATGTATTTAGTATTTTATTTCTATTAGAATTTTAATTTAGTTTCTCTTTTTTAGTTAACTTAGGGAAGTAAGTTTCCTCTATTATAAATAGAAAGGTCTTGTAATTATTTTCATAACTTCAGATTCAATTATTCCATAAAATCCTTCTTTTATAATTTCCTCTGTAATTATCTATCAAAATGTCTTTTGTAAAGTCGTTTGGATTAAAGCGTCATCTAGTCTTGCTTTAAGTGTTATTAAAAATCTCACTGAGTCGTTTGAATTAGAATTATATCTAATCACGCTTTGATTAGAGTGTAACCTAATTACGTTAACTTGGTCCGTACTAAACAATGTCTAGTGTTTCCTACCCAATCAATTCCATTTCTGCTACGCGCCGCTCCATCAAGCTAGGTGTTTGGTAAACTATATTACTGTGAGTTTAAAAAATTGAGTATATGCATATAGTAATTTTATTATTAAAGTGTTTTTTCATTATATTATGATCAGAACAGACATAAATATAAGTTGTTTTTTTAAAGTAAATTTGATAAGTTGTCTAGACACATCTTTTAAAACCTAGGGGAAGACAAGTTGCTCGAAGATAGGGGAAGACAAGTTGCTCGAAGATATTGGTCATCTTCTCCTTTTTGTTCTTCATCATCTTCACCATTGAACAGAAAATACTTGAAATTGACATCATCATCCAACATGTCGGTTGATTGGAAATTGACAAGTCATACACAAATCAGTACTTGAACAGACAATACAACACTTCCTGGAATTCAATTTAAAGTTCACATTCCAACATTCTCCACCTTGAGCTTGAAACTCTACTGAACTTGCTACTTATCTCTTCTTCCTTCTGCAATTTATTTTTTATAGACTCTAGCTAAGTCTAAACGATATTTAAACTTAGCTCCAAGAAGTGATTTTATTAACATATCAGCAACATTCTCATATGTATGAATCTTTAAAAGCTTCACAGTTGTCTTAGATACTTCCAATCTAATGAAGTATAATTTGATATCAATATGTTAGGTCTTCTTATAATTTGATATCAATATGTTAGGTCTTCTTATGGTGAGTTTGGTTTTTAGTACTTGAACTGACAATATGGCACTTCTTGGAATTTAGTTTAAAGCTCACATTCCAACACTAATAGTGCACAAAAAATTAAATTATATAATTAAAACTATGAATTTATAATAATAACCTAAAAAATCCACATACAATTAATGTAAATAAGAAATTAAAATTTTAACATTAAAACAAAATACAAAAAATATATTAATCTAATATAAAATATTTTTATTGTAGGCAACTCATCATCACTAATGTCAATACTTGCTCCATCTTTTAATCAATATATAGGTATTATCAACAATATTAATAAATAAATGTTGTACAACTATTGTTAATAATTAATTAAACAGATAAAAACTCAACTTTTATAAGCAATCATTAGGTTTATGTCATTAAAGCGAAACAACATCAGTCAATTACAATTAAATATCACTAACATTAAACTTGATAATTATAAACTTTTTAACTATTAAAATTTTAATATAGATACACACATGTGCGCACCACACACACTTACATATATTTTTGGTTCTCTTTGTTAAATATATTTTGTTAATATAGCTTTTATGATTAAAATTAAAAATAGAAATAATTAAAATAAAAAATACGGGTTGACGGATATCCGCATAAACATTTAATAGATTTTTTTTCTTAATATTAAACCCACACACAACTAATAGGGGTTTCAATTTAAAATATCAAAACTACCCACAATTTATAAAATTACGTGCAACAGTCAAGTTTCTGCAGGCATACTTTAGCAGGTTTGCAGGTTGGTAATTTTGTCATCCAGAAACCTTCCTCTTCTGCCATAGTTATTAAAGATAGCAGCAATTACATTGGAAAAAGAGAAAAAAAATAATAATGAGATAATAAAGTGTGAGAGTAGCATTTATTGTCTTTGGTTTTTTGAAATTCTAAATTTTGAACGAATAGTGAAAAGAGATAATTTAAAATTTTTCTAATATATTTTACTAAATGTCTAATTATTATTAGTCGGTAGTTCCACAATAAATTTTGATGTGGAACTTTCAATGTATTGTAGAATTTTCATACATTCCTTGAAGCAAAAGTGGGATAAACTGTTAGTATAAAAGTTTTCTTCTAAAATTCGGTGTGACAACTTTGCAACATGACTAAAGTTATTAGAATTATCATGATCATCATTATAAGTATTAGTATAATCGCAATATATTTGCACCACCAAAAGTGGAATAGAGTGTATATTGATGAATTAAAAGTTCTTCAAAAATCCAAAAGTTTTCTTCTAAAATTTACTATGATAACTTCGCAACATGGCTTCATAATTTTGTTAGGTATGAGTAAGTGCATACCCAACTATTAGCCTTAAAGCATTGGCTCAAATAGAGCAATGAGTTCATTAATTTGGTCAATCATAGAAGGAATATAGAAAATTTTGAATATAAAATGTGATGGATGCATATTTCACATTATGACCATTAATTAAAGATGTGTAAGGTGATGTTTGGTTGTAAACATTGGACGAATTGTTCTGTATATCATTATTAATTAGTAAGTGATATAACATCACACTTTCTATGCAAAATACACTAGTTATGTTTCTAGGAAAGACATGAAGGGTCACAATAGTTTCATTTAGAACCCAGACTCCTTAAGTAATGTGTATAGCCTTGGTGACAAAATATTTCCAGTGCACTTAAGCTTATTAATAAACCTCTTACACACTAATCACAAGTTTATAATAATAATAAAAATAAATTGAAATAGAAAAGATAAAATATATAAATCAACAATAAGTAATAAAACCACTTACCCAAGGCCTGTAAAGATATAGTGTCCTTAAAACAGATTTGCACCTTCAAATAGTGTTGGCAATACAACCTCACTATTTCAACAAATTTCAAATGAATATTTGAATTCTATCACACTAAAATATAAAGTTAGAGAATATTTGTTTAATGTTTAAGAGAGAGAGAAGAAAATTTCTTAGACTTTGGTGTGTTTTGCAATTAAGCATGGAAGCCAATATATATAGGTTTGACGGGAAGGCATTAGTTAGTGTAGGGTTTTCCTTCATTTTTTCACACTAAGAGGGTGCATTTTGAGATTGAACTTCTCATTCACCCCAGCACAAATTTGAGCATTATATAATTCATTGCAAAAAATTGACAGAGGAGATTCTAAATCATCTATGTAAATATATTTTTCCAATATTTATCTTGATCAAAATTGGCCTTAAATTTGCCACTTTATGCTATTTTTCCAACAATCCCCCACGTGAATGAAAGTTGGTGGAAGACATAAAAAATGATTATTTTGATATCTAAATCTTTTTATTCTAGTGATAGAATTTAATGGATCATAAGCTGCATAGGATAAGTAGGTTTAACCTTTTGAACCTTCTCTTGTGAAATATATTTAATATGCTGACTAACTAATCGACGCGATGTCTTGAACTATTCTGTCATTTTCGTAAATAATGATATACTTCATACAAGATTTTTTAACACTTTTGAGTTTTCATTGTTATGTTCATTTTAGTCCTGAACATTTGCCTAGTTCTGTAAGAGCTTTTAGGAATTGAGCCCTAAGCAATGCCCTTTAAAGCAGTCCTAGTTATCTCTCTCATAGGTGATCTCTTAATCAAAAGTAACCCACTTTGCTTTGCTTAGATTTCCAACGTATAAGAAATCATTAAAAGCATAGCTTACCCTTTTCTTTCTATGGGCATTACTATTTTCATAATAGGAACAAAAAGAAAGGTAACCCCCATAGTGATACAATAAGGTATTTTGCAATTAAGTTATCTATTGGAACCTAATTCTTGGGATCTCCTAGTCAGCTTTGTTGGCTTTTTTTTTTTTTTTTGCAAAATAAACCTTTTATTCTATGGGTTTTAGTCCCATTCCCTTTGATGATTTTTTACTAACTTTCTATTTAACCTTTTGGTTAACAGATCCTGCAATATTATCCTTTGACTTTATATAGCCAATAGAAATATCTCTAGTAGAGAGCATTTGTCTAACGGTATTATGTATATGACGTATATAACTAGACTTAGCATTATACATATTGCTTTGTGCCCTTTCAGTTGTGGATTGACTATCACTGTAACACTTTAGGTGAATCCCACATAGGCAAAGCATGAGAGAGATACTGAGTTTATAAGGGGTGATTCACACCTTAATTAGCAAGACGCGTTTTGGAGTGTATAGGCGCCCCAAAAACAAAACCATGCGGGCTTGTTAAGTTCCAAAGCGGATAATATTTTGCCAGGTCTGGGTTGGGTTATGACAATCACAATATATGCAAATTGTTGGCACATGCTTTGGCCATTTTGGAATACCTTCTAAAATTTACCACAATCATTCTGCCTCTTCACCACATTTGTTAAATACAATGAATTTAGATTCCATTGCTAACCTGGCTATCACAGTTTGTTCATAAGATTTCTATCAAGCAACAACACCTGTTAGTTTAAACACATAGCCACTAGTAGACTTTAAGTCTTTTACATCAGATATCCAGATGCATACTTGTATCCGAAGGAGTTCTTGTCGCAGCAAAATTGTCTTTGTTTAAATTTCCCAAGAATTTACCCATATAGCATGATTCATTTAGTATAAGTTCGTTAGATGTCCTTGAGATTTTTATTCTCAGAATTACATCTACTAAACCTATGTCTTTCATGTCAAAACTAGACTTTAACATATTTTTGGTAAGTTCGATCATCTTGTCATCATTCCCAACAATTAGCATGTCATCAACATTAAGATACAAAATGACAAAGCCATTTTCTATCTTTTTGACATATATACATTTATCACATTTGTTAATCTTAAAACTATTTACTATCATAATAAGGTCTTTCGTGCTATTGTTTTGGTGCTTTACTAATTTACTGACTTTTTTTCCATGTCTTCCATCTATAAAGCCTTAGATTGTTCTATATAGATTTCTTCATCTAAATCTCCATTTAGAAAAGCTGTTTTTACATCCATTTGATGTACTTTTAAATTATGCAGTGCTGTAATTACTAGTATCATCCTAATAGAATTTATTTTTATAACAAGAGAACAAGTATCAAAGTAATCAAGGCCTTTTCATTGCTTATAACCTTTAATTGCAAGTCTAGTCTTGTACTTATCAATTGATCCACCAACTTTCATTTTCCTCTTCAAAATCCACTTGTATCCTGGAGGCTTGCATCCAAGAGGAAGGTCCACTAACTCCCAGGTATGATTTTGTAAGATGGATTTAATTTTACTATTAATAGCATCTTTCCACAAAGTGCCATCTAGTGAACTTACATCTTTCATAAAGCTTTGTGGTTCACACTTCAGTAAAAAGGTCAAAAAATCTAGACTAAATGATTTTTCTATTCTAGTTTTTTTTACTACATCTAGGTTTAAAATGAACCTCTTGTTCACTATCTTAAACTTCTTCTTGTTTTTGACCTCACTATCTACTTTGATAGTCTCATCTATTTGTTTAACTAAACTTGAATCCTCCTTGGATTCACATGGAAACACATGTTCAAAAAATGATGCATTTCTAAATTCCATTGTCATATTCTTATGAATATCTGGTATGTTTGACTCATACACAAGAAATTGATAGGCACTACTATTATATGCATCAGTAATAAAAATGCAATCTACAGTTTCTAGTATCTTTACCTTCTTTGGTGGAGGAATGACAACTTTAGTAAGACACCCCCATACTCGCAAGTATTTTGAAGAAGGTACCCTAACTTTTGATAATTCATAAGGCGTTTTCTCTGTTTCCTTTAGGTAACTTGTTTAAAAGGTAATTAGTTGATAAAATAACTTCTCATCTATTCTGAAGTAATCCAGAACTTATTAACATGGCATTCGTCATTTCTTTCAAGGTACGATTTTTCCATTCAGCAACCCTATTTGATTGAGGTGAATAGGAAGCAGTAGTTTGCATATGGTGCAACATACTTAGCACTTTTGTCAGTTCTCAACCCACCCCCTTAATTTTCTTATTTAGTTAATTCTTAACTTCATTTTTATAGAGCATAAATTTCTCTATAGCTTTGTTTTTTGTTCTTTAACAAATACACATAACAAAAATTTGTGCAATCATTACTTTCAATGTCGATGCAAAAAATGGTGCAAGTTATCCTAATTGATTATTAATTATTTTTCACTAAAAGGAAAAAAATGTACAATCAACTTATTGATGAACAATTAATTATAATAATAAGAAAGTCCAAATACAAAAGATTTGATCTCATCAGCAAGGAAGAAAATCTCCATTAGCTGTTGTGTTGCTACTCTTGCTGCCAATCCTTACCTGTGAGAAAGACCTTACTACTCTTGAAGACACTCGATCTAATTGCTTCATAGATCTTTCTGTAAACGATGAAGATGAAGAACAAGATTGATCATGATCATCATCACTTTCTTGTTTACACATGATGTGATCATCATTTTGTACCCTAACAATAACATAATTAGAACACTCATCCATAGACATTGACCTCTTCAAAGTTGTGGCCAAAAGTTGCTGTTTATGTTCAATGGGTATAACTAATGACACGCTGCGTCTAAGAAAATCACTTGAACATAATAATTCTACTCGTGAACTAGAAGCACTTCTGTGTAACCTTTCTTGATCATCTCTGTTGTCATTATTATTATCATCATCACTTGGCAAATTAGCTGCTTCTCCTGAAGTGCTTTTCGGTTGATCAACTACTGGTGACCTACAAACCGGGCAACTACTGTGCCCTAAAAACCAATTGCCGATGCATGGAACATGAAACGCATGCCTACAGTTAGGCAATAAACGTACCATTTGCCCATCTTCTAATTCTCCTAAGCAAATAGCACACTCACTTTGATCCACACGAAATAACTTACAATTCGTGGTTGAGTAAGCGAGAATTGGGATTGTAAGAAGCACTTTTTCTTCTATCCCTTTAGCAAATTGGTGAAGCGTTTGCGACGACCCAGAAATTGTCAGCCTCTCACTCCGCTGCCGTCTTCTCATCATTAAATATTTAACGATAAGATGATATGCGACTATTGCTAGAGTTGTTGCTGTTATGCCGCAAATTGAAATAAGAAGATGAGGAAGAAATGACCCTCCTGAATTTTCACTTGGGGAAGATCCTACACCGTCCATGGCATCATGTGCTATACTTAATAAATGCACTTAAACTTTTTATACATTCATGCGCATAAAATTTAACCTTTTATATAAGAAATAATGAGCACGTTTATTGAAATTTTTTAAAGGGCAATCGGTTTCCACAAAACTTGGGCTTTGAATTGTTGAAGCGGTGCAGCTTGTGACAGTTGTAAGTTGTGGAAGCTACGTTGATCACGCTTCACTTAGTTTTAGACACATGGCGTCAATGTGAACCAATTAATAAAAAAATTATCTAAATGTGTATCAAAGTAAGGTTAGCAATGGGACCGGACCGGCGGGAATTTATTGATTCTGTTGTAAATTAGAACAAAAAAGTATCTTAATCCTGATCGGATCGAGACTTCAAATTGTCTTAGATGATATAAATTTTTTGTCCTGAAAATTTTATCACAAATAATATATCATAAATATATTTATCATAACTAAAATGATTTGTCTTATATTTTAACCCACATGTTAAATTTATAATTTATCATATATTTTTTAACACTTTAAATTTTTAAATATTTGAATTAAAATTTTCAAACATTTTAAACCTTAATTTAAACAGTAAATTAAGATAAAACTCATTTCGAGTTCTGCCCCAAATCAGTTGGTATCCCGAATCCGATTGGGATTTGAAGAACTTTACCATTGCTTTATAAAAGAGTTTGGGTACATGCCATTGAGCCTTCGTCATCAATGACGGATGGTAGCCGATGGGCGGTGGCATAATTAATAATAATTATGAGTGCCAATTATTTTGGTTGCCCACAAAATTTGTAGCTACAGGCTACTAGCGAAGGATTTCGAAAAACTCAGCTGAAAGAAACACGGATCGTCGTGCGCGAAGCCGCTGACTAACGAGCATTTGTAACACGCTTTGGCAGCCTGACGTAATTTTAGTTTAAAACTCACACGTAATTAAGCATGTTACAATATAATTAAAAATTTAAAAATTTACAATAAGATGTCTACAATAATTAACCTTACTTAAAAAATAATTTTTGTATTTGATTTTTTTTTTAGAAAATCACTTTACCCGCAAATTTAAAAGTAGGAAATGAATAACTTTTTAAATTTAATTTTGAGAATTATTTTTATTATTTTATACTTAATACAATTAGATATATTTTTATATGTATTATAAAAATAAAAAATTATCTTTATTAAGAAGGAAATAAAATCATTAACTTTAAAGAGATTATTATTTTTACCAATTATATTAAGATAACAAAATAAAAAATAAAATTAATAATATAAAATATTTATTTTAGTTATAAATTATTATATGTACACAACAAAAAATATTTTATACACATGTTTATAAATGTTTAAATAAATTTTATTCAACATTATATCTAATTCAGTCATTATATTCTTACAATCGTTACTAAACACATACAACTGATTTTAGAACTCAAAGCACCTTTAAAGATAAATTTTATAAAATATTTAATTGATTCTCTTTATAATTAATTAGTTCTACAGCATAACCTGACAGTATTTATTTAAAAGTTATAACATTACCTAAGTAGCCCTTAATCAATTTTATATTATGTCGCACAGCATATATATGTATCTTCACTATTATTGAAAGAATGTATTTATTTTATCTATATGTATCTGGTCTCTAATACTCCAATGATAAATTTTCTATACCCACAGGCCAGTTACATGAGAAAAATGTCTGTTGGCATCCAATTGTATAGTTGGCGTGCGGAGGTGAAGTCCTACCACGAAAGCTAGGACTGTTCTTACCATTGGGCCAGAGGCCTGGTGGCCCATAAAATATTATTTTTATTCTTATAATTTATATTCTAAAATTTGAAAACGTATATTAATACAAAAATATAATTATTTTCACAAATAAATATCTTTTGCGCATTTCATTTTTTAGTAGTATTTAATTTTATGAGTTTTACAAGTCATATTAATATTTAAATGTTTTTTATTATTCTTAAAATATTGAATATAATCAAAATTTGATGACATAATATAATATAATAATGTAAGATAATATATTTTGAAGATATATATGTATTTCTAAATTCAAAGCATCCGATATTAATAAAGGGCCCTTTTGAGATTGTATTTGAGAGACTCAAAAGTGATTTTAAAAAATTAAAAGTTAATTTTAGTATTTAATAATTTTTTTTAGAATTATTTTTGATAAAATCAGCTTATATTACAATAAATTTTAAAAAGTAAGAAAGTAACCTTTTGAAATTTAATTTTAAGAGTCATTTTTATACTTAATATAATTCTACATATATACTCACATATATTATAAAAATTAAATTATCATTTTTCAATTATGAAATAAAATTATTAAATTTAAATAAATTATTTTTTTCATCAATTATATTGAGATAAAAAAAAATTATTAATTAAAAATATTTATTTTAGTTATCAATTATTATATATACATAATAAAAAAATTTATATATATGTTTATAAATATATAAATGAGTTTTATTTAATGTTATGGCCATTTCAATTAATGTCTAACTGATTTTTTCATAAATAATTATTTCAACGATATACTAATAATAATTATTTTAAAAATTATAATATTATTATTAAAATGGCCAGTTGTCAAATATTTTTTTTTTTCGAGAAGAAAAAAGGCACAAGCAAAATTAATAAAATATTAATTCCCTAGCAACAATCTGCCGTTTTCTGATGATCCAATAAAAATTTACTACGTTTATGCACTCCGCCCCATACAACTTGAAAGAATCTTTATAATTGAAACTGACAACTCAGTCGACTCACCTTATCTCAAACAAACAGACACCATTGATTCTAAACCTGAATCCCAGGCCCAGCTGAATCTTTTTCTTGAGAATAATGGTCTCCAAATGTTTCAGCATCAACCTCCATCACCATCCTCAACTTTCCCTCCCTGCTGCAATCTCGCATAAACCAAATAGACCCTCACCCTGGAAACTAGCCAATCCTTCTATATTTTCAGCTACCAAAATAACCACATTCCACAAGTTTTTCAGCAGTTTGACCAGGGCAATGCCAATGTCATCCGCTGAATTCAATAATGACTTGGAGCCTCATCGTACTCTTACAAATGAAGATCTGAAGCCAACAACAATCGAGGAAAGAACATTTTCTTGGTGGGAAATGGCTAGTCTTTGGATTGGTCTTGTTGTTGGGGTGCCATCTTACTATTTAGCAGGCAGCTTGGTTGATCTTGGAATGGCTTGGTGGCAAGGAATTGCCACTGTTGTTGCTGCAAATGTAATTTTATTAGGGCCATTGGTGCTCACAGGCCATCCTGGAACAAAATATGGCATCCCTTTTCCAGTTTTAGCAAGATCGTCATTTGGGATTAAAGGTGCTCATATTCCTACTCTGCTTAGAGCATTGGTTGGCTGTGGTTGGTATGGTATTGAAACTTGGATCGGTGGTGAGGCAGTTTTCCTTCTTTTGCCAAAATTTATAAAACAATCTTCAATATTGACACAATCTTTACCTTGGCTTGGCACTTCTCCTTTAGAATTTGCATGTTTTATTGCCTTTTGGTTGGCTCAATTGGCCATTGTATGGAAAGGAATAGAAGGAATTAGAGAGCTTGAAAAATACTCAGCTCCAATTCTTATCATACTCACTTCAAGTTTCCTTTTTTGGGCTTATATCAAAGCTGGTGGATTTGGTCACATGCTTTCCAAATCATCCAAGCTGTCCTCTTCAGAATTTTGGTCACTCTTTTTTCCTTCACTTACTGCAAATATAAGCTTTTGGGCTACCCTTGCACTTAACATACCTGATTTTACTAGATATGCCAAGAGCCAAAATGACCAAATTTTGGGTCAAGCTGGTCTGCCAATTTTTATGGGAACGTTTACTTTTGTTGGCCTAGCAATAACTTGCTCTACTCAAGTAATTTTTGGCCGTGTTATCTCTAGTCCAATTCAACTGCTTGATCAAATTGGAGGGATTACAACAACAATCCTTGGTATTATAGGCATTAGCCTTGCCACCATTACAACTAATATTGCAGCTAATGTTGTGGCTCCCGCAAATGCCCTTGTTAATCTTAGCCCTTCAATATTCACTTTTAGAAGAGGAGCTATTTTAACTGCATTGCTTGGAATTGCTTTTCAACCTTGGAGGCTTCTTAAATCGAGTGAAAGCTTTGTGTACACGTGGTTAGTTGGCTACTCTGCTTTGTTGGGTCCAATTGGCGGCATAATTTTAGCAGATTACTATCTCATTCAGGGGACAAAATTGAGCATCAAGTACTTGTACTCGTTGAATCCTAATGGAGCTTACTATTATTCAGGAGGCTACAATTTGGCAGCAATCATGGCTTTGAGCATTGGGATTTTGCCTGTGATTCCTGGTTTCTTGCAGAAGGTTGGACTAGGTGTTACAATACCAAATATTTTTGTTGTTATTTACAACAATGCTTGGTTTTTCAGCTTCTTCTTAGCGGGTTTTGTCTATTGGCTTCTATCACTTTTGAGAGGAAACAAAATTCTCCACTATTTGAAGACCTTTTACCTTCTGCACCATAATTTTAATTTGCTTTATAAATAGTGCACAGGATATAGTACTCTTGAAATTGAATGTTTGATTCCCAAATATCTCATGTTTATGATAAAAAATAGGTATAGAAATGGACTGCACTTCACAGATTTTGGTTGATGTTAATTTGGACTTTGTGGTTCAACAAAGGGCCAGAACAATCAATGCTGTGTAAAATGGATTGTTGGTTGTCTCCTTACATGAGATTGAATATCAAATATTTCGGACAATTTTTCCTATAAAAATATTTACGTTTGAATTGTTGATACATTCGTGCAACAAAATTCATTGTGCATTTGTCTTTATTTGGAACGAGAACAATTTCACATAGGGATGGCAATTTTTCCTGTTGGAGTGAGATCCTGTAGGATCTTGTCCCGTTTGGGATGAAATTGAAAATATTTTTATATTCAAAATTAAAGTGGGATAGAAAAAGGATAAAAAATAAGTTCTGCCTTTATTTGTGAGAGGGGTGGAGGACCAATTATAAAAACCCATTCCCTCATGTATATCCCATTAATAATATAATTTTAAAACTATTCTAAAATTTTAATTATTTTATAAATTTAATTTAAGCAATGTTCAAAGTTGAAACCTAAGGCTAACTTAGGTAACATTTATTATTATATTGTTGAATTATTTGATATTTTGACATGGTTGAAAATAGTTACTGTCAAAATCTATAACTTTTGAAGCGTAAGTCTTAATATTAATGTGTAATAGAAGCAAACATGCAATTAAAAAAATGTTAGCATAAAATTGTATTCGAACATGCATGTAGTCAAAATAAAATTATTATTTAATTATTCTACTTTGTATTTATTTAAGATTTTAGCTATATTGAATTGTGACGATCGTTAAAGGAAAAGAAACATCAAAATTTATTTATTTACATTCAAAACTGTTTAAGATAATGGAATGGAAAGAGATATTTAACAGGATAGGATTAGAACAAATATTTGTGCTAAAAAAAAAAAGGATGGAAATGAGACATTTTTTTTATCCCACTTGCACATACAAGACTAGGATTGGCAAATCCCATCCCATCTCATGTCCTATTGCTAACTCTAATTTCACACCCCTTTAAAATGTTTTTAAAACCGCACATTTATAATCATATAGAATAAATTACATAAAAGGACAAATATGAATTTAGCTAAATTAATGTATTTTTCCCTTTAAACGATATAAATAATTTTTTAAATTAAAATAGTTTTGAGGTAATAATACAATGATAATATTCTTATTACAAAAGGAAAATTATTTTTAATATTTAATTAAATTCTATTGTATCATTTTTTATAATTTTCATCAAAATAAGAGTTATATATATGAAATAAGTGGAGCTTCATAAGAACTTTAAAGAGGAGCTCTGAGCTTCACTCTTTATCTTATAGCCAATTGGGTTGTCGTGTTGGGCTGACCCAGGCCCAAAACAAAAACTTTCTTTAAAGAGGCACTATGGGCCGGCCTCCTTTTGTGGGGATATTTCTCATTTCTTCAACATTCACACCCCTATTTCAAAAGAAATTTACATTGAAATATTTGCTGTCTTTTAAAATTTTAATGATCTAATAACTTGAATAATTAATCAACTAAATTATCCTTAATTTTCTTTTTGTCACATAGTTCTATCTTTGATTTTCTTTTTATCACATAGTTCCTTGTTCTGTAGTTTCTTTTTCTTTTTCTTTTTTTTAATCTTTGACCGATGTTAACATATGGTTAATTTAATTGTTTTACCCATATTATTTAAAAGAATCAACATTTGCTTATAAAAATGTGTGCTATTTTGCGTTATTATTTTAACCATTTAATTTGTGACCTAAATATAATGTAAAATTTCTAAGCAGAATAGTATATTTCAAGAGATATCGCTAACGAAGAAATACATACTTTTAAGTTCAATTAAATATTAAAAATAATCAAATTGATAAACTAGTACTAATAACTCATGCTTTTTTACATTGTGGGCTTCTTTGTTCTTGGAACAATTTTAATTTTCCATGAGATTTTTTGTGTGGAAAATACAAAAAATACAAAGTAAAGAAGCAATGACAAATCTTAAAGCTATCAAAATCTTTGCGAAAAATGGTCGTACCGTAACAACAACAAATGATTTTGAAGTTCATAATCGTAAATGCAAAAATACACTAAAGATGTGAAAGTTAAATTATTCATTGTAAAATTTGTTCTTTTCTAATTGCAAGGGTAAAAAAGTAAAATTAGTTTCTTTTTTGGAAATGAAGTTAATTTAATACAGTAAAGGGAGGAATTAATCGATAAAGAGAAAAAATAAAAGAGGAAATTTAATTGATTGATTTTTTAAATTGCTAGATTATTTGAATTTTTAAAAAACTACGAGAATTGGGCTTACTTGAGTAGTGTGTGAATACACAAAATGAAAGGGGAAAATATTATCACTCACAAAATTGAGAGATCAAATGTATTAGAACTTTAGAAGAGAAGGAGAGGGGACTTTATTTGTATTGCTATTGTCAATGGAGAAATGCTTCATGTCTAGAATGCTGAGAGAAAATCACTTCTCTCTCTCTTTCTCTCTCGGCATTCTACACTTTTTTAAATATTAATAATATTAAAAAAAGTAAAAAAAAAAAAGTGACAGAAGACAAGATTCAAAAGCATCACTCTCTCTCTTGACACTTCACTGTTAACTCATCCTCGCTCACTTCTTTATCCTCATTTTCTCTCATTTGACTTCAACTTCAAGAGCAGCTTCGGGTTTTGGTAGCCGGAGAGAGTAAGGAAACGTGATGGGGCTTTTGATAGCTGGAGAGTGTGAGGAAGCGTGATAGGGATTTGGGATTTTGGTAGGCGGAGGAGATTGTGAGGATAAGGTCGACAAAGAGAGAGAGAGTGATGAAGTAATGGGGATTTTGGCAGCCGGAGAGAGTGAGGAAGCATGATGAGGCTTTTGGTAGTTGGTAGTGGGAGAGAGTGAGGAAGTGTGATGGGGATTGAGTTTGGGGAATTTGGTAGCCGAAGGAGAGAGTAAGGATAAAGTCGAGAGAGAGTGGTGATTCGTGTCTTCTCTGTTTTTTTTTTTAATCTTTTAAACGATTAAAAAACATTAAGCTACTACTACGAGAGAGATAGAGAGAGAGAGGCGAAGCCACAACACATAACACATAGTGCCGTTTTTCTCAGCTTTTTCTCAACATTCTAGATAACTAGCAGCACTCTTGTCAATGAATGAAAAATGGAATACTCAATTGGGTTGACATTAGCTTTCTCAAAAAAGGAAAAAGGTTTATATAAGCAAGACAATAATGCTATGTTTACTAAGGAGAGCACGTGATGGGCATGACTCAAGGAATCACGTGTCCAATTAAATAGGCAGCGTATGACGTGAAAGAGGGGCTAAGATCAATATGATGGGAACAAATGGATGAAATTAGATATGGCAGAGATCTAGTCGCATGCCATCAAAGAAGGCATAAGATTGATTGAAGAGAGATTTCTCCCTGTCAGCATTCTAAAGAGAGAAAGGTTATGTTTCTTCTTCTACACACTTTTCTTGTAAGAGTTTGATATGAACATTAAAATTTATAAGAAAAAATTAAATGAAATTAAAAAATTAGATGATAAATGGGGTTAATTTGAGGAAGTCTAAATTTTCGAATAAGTATTATTTATTTGAGAAACTAATAAACTCCCAAATACAATTTTTATATTGCCAAAATAATAAACTCATAATCCTTTTTATTGAATAACATCAAGCTTTATATAATAAAGCTTATTTAAGATTACAACCTGAAAATTAGTAACACTAAACATATTTTCACATATTACTCCACTACTTAGATGTAGTTCCACCAAATAAGTGCAACTACTTTTGATTGGTTCAAAATTAACTAGTACCATAAAATTAAGTAGATAAAAAAGTTTTAATTATTTTAAGAGCTTGCATCATTCCTTCCCTCTTGAAGATTCCCTTGTCCTCAAGGGTAGATTTTTCTGAAATAATTTGTTTCCTCTTCCGTTTCCAATTCATAATTAGATATAATGATGCCTCGAAACTCATTTGAAGATTCTCCATTGATCCAACTATATTCTCCATCTTAGTTTTTGGCACTTTATTGATGAATGATTTCTGATCATGGTGCCTAACCATTTTAGCTTTGCACTTGAATGAGACCCCATGCACCTTTGGCTGGCTAAATAGACCTCTACACTTTGCAATGCGAACTTGCTGAATACGTTGAGTTTGCAATGAACCCACAAGATTGTTGCATTGTTGAACAACTTCAGTTCGAATGGGTTCCCGAAGTCCTCCCACAAAATAGCTAACTTGCCTAGCTTGATCCATGGGTCCTGTCTTAGCCGAAAGGTTCTCAAACTAGCTTGGGCTCTAACTTATCCAACTACTAGCTTGACTTATTCAAACAATGAAAGAAACAAATAATGAATAAAAAGACAAAATAAGACATGTAACAACACTTTCCTCCTTAAATTGCAGCCTTGTCCTCAAGGCTAAGATCAGGGAACTGGTTTTGATGAAGTCACGATCTTCCCAAGTTGCTCTGATACCAAAAATTGTGAAGGAAGCCAGGAGTAGAATTGGTGAAGCTCAATTAAGAATGAAATGTATTTATGACTCTAAACATTGAAAAATTGAGTTTTCTGTGGGTGAGATGGTGTACTTAAGGCTACAACGTTATAGGAATATAAAGCTTTTATCCTAGTATTTTGGGCATTTTAAAAATTTTTAGAGAATTGGCAAGGTAGCATATAAATTAGAATTGCCAAGTAGTTCCCGAATACATCCTGTTTTTCGTGATTCACTTCTTAAGAAAAAGGGTTGGAGATGAGATGGTGCAATCTCAATTACCTATTCTCGACATCGTTGAAGAAAGAATGCTTCTAGCACCGCAAGCTGTTCTAGACAAACAAGAAGTATTAATTCATTGGCAGGGCATGTCACCTACAGATGCAACTTGGGAAGGTCGTGACTTCATCAAGAACCAGTTCCTTGATCTTAGCCTTGAGGACAAGGCTGCAATTTAAGGGGGGAAGAGTTGTTACGTGTCTTATTTTGTCCTTTTATTCATTATTTGTTTCTTTCATTATTTGAAGAAGTCAAGCTAGTTTATTTGCTAGCTATTTTGTTGGCACATGCCTGTAGTCTTGGAAGGACAATAGTATTTTTCATTTATTTAATTTCTGGAAATAAATTAGCAGGGGCACACTTTGAATTTTTGAGAACGCAGACATGAATTTTGGAGGTTCAGGCTCCCTCAAACGATCCTGATATATTTATCAACTTCTTTTTCCTTTCTTTTTCACAATACCCAGAGGAAAGAAATCTGAAACTAGCTCATATATACCAAATTGATATCAGAACTTGGCTATGGATCGACAGGTGGAACAATTAGAAAAAACTATGGAAACTGCTACTGGACAAGGAGATCTTTTACGATAGTTGACAGAGACGATCAACAAGCTTGGTATAAGAGTAGAGCAAATTGCTAGCCAGGCTAATGAGTCAACTAGGAACTCTAATGATCGAAGGCAAAACCAAGACGAGAGTGAAGGATCTGCACAAAGCGGCACGCCAGGTACTCGATCGAATGCCAATGAGAACCGTCAAAGTCAGTCAATAGGGTTGTATATGCCAAAAACAATAAAAGTTGATTTTCCTCATTATGAAGGAAAAGGGGACCCAACTACATGGTTATACAAGGCAGAGCAATCCTTTGAACTCCACGACATTTTGACCACTGAACGTGTTTCCTTGGCATCCTTTCATTTAGAAGGGGATACCCATCAGTATTACCAATTACTACGATGAGAGATGTCAATTGTCCCTTGGGATGACTTTAAGGAAGGACTAAATTCCAGGTATGGGCCAAATCAATACTTAGATTTCTTTGTGAACTGACTCGTTTCCAGCAAGCAGGTTTTGTGTTGGATTTGTCAAGAACAGTTTGAGAAACATTTGGCTAAGGCAAGACCCATGGATCAAGCTAGGAAAGTCAGCTGTTTTGTGGGTGGACTTCGGGAACCCATTTGAACAGATGTTAAGGCCAATAAACCGAATGCTCTATCCTCAGATATTGGGTTAGCTAGATTATTTGAAGCCAGAGATTTTAGCTAATGCAAGAACACGTAATCTACCCTTCATACCACACCACACCATGTATCCAAAATATAGCAACAACTTCTATCAAGAAAATGACCACATAGGAGTTAAATGAAAGGCAGTGCAAGGGCTTGTTTTTCAAATGCAAAAAGAAATTTGGGCTCAGGCATATATGTAAGAAGTTATTTTTAATACAAGCCACATTGACAGATAGTGACGATGATGTAGAAATGGAGACGATGGAATTACTGAAGAACAACCAACTCAGCAGCCAAAAATCTCTTTGCACACAATAGTTGGATTGCGCACACCGGATACGATGCAAGTTTAGGTACTCTTGCACATAGAGCTGTAACGGTGCTTATTGATTCGGGCAGTTTGCATAACTTTGTTAGTCAGCAGATGGCTAAAAAGGCAGGACTCCAGCCGATTTGCAAAGGACATTTGGAGGTTATGGCAGCATTGGATGAAAAGTTGGTAAGCCTTGGTAAGTGCTGCAAACTCAAATTAACTTACAAGGTTATCCAATTGTAGTAGATTTTTATTTGCTACCAACGGAAGGGTATGATGTCATCTGTAGTACTCAATGGTTAGGTTCATTGGGATCCATTGAGTGGGATTTTTCTAAGCTACTTATGAAGTTTGAATTGGATGGGAAGAAAATTGCCTTGCAGGATTAACAAGTGTAGAAAATTAGGTCATTCACAGCTATGAATTTCAACAAGTAGCCAAAGCAAAGGGGCTCTTGCTAGAAGTGATACCAGCTAGAAGCTCACCTCTTATTCGGCCAAATATTCACCCAAAAATATAGCAGCTCCTATTAAAATATAGAGATGTACTGATGGAACCAAAGAGCTTACCTCCAAGTAGACCTTGTGATCATAAGATTCCATTATACAATTAGGACGAGGACCCGTTTCAGTCAAACCATATCGTTATCCTCACTTCCAAAACGGCAGAGATAGAGAAGATATTTGCTGAAATGTTAAACTCTAGAATTATCCGCCACAGTAACAACCCTTACTCCTCTCCGATCATCTTAGTGAAGAAGAACGATGGTTTATGGAGAATGTGTGTTGACTATAGAGCCTTAAATCAGATCATTGTTAAAGACAAGTTATAATTGATGAGTTATTAGATGAATTACATGGCGGCACAGGTATTCTCAAAGCTGGATCTATGTTCTGGCTACCATCAGATTCGTATGAGCTCACAAGATATGGAGAAAACTGCTTTCAGGACCCATCCTGGCCACTTGAATTTTTAGTAATGCCATTCGGCCTCGCTAATGCACCTTCCACCTTCCAAGCTCTCATGAATGAGGTATACAGGCCATTCTTGAGAACTTTGTCTTAGTTTTCTTTGATGACATCTTAATTTACAGTAAATCATGGCCTGAACACATGAAACATTTAGATGCTGTATTCTCTATTTTACAATTCTGTAAGCTCCATGCAAAATTAGAGGAATGTAAATTCGGTCGAAGGGAAGTTAAGTATCTAGGCCATCTAATCACAAGTGCAGGTGTTGGTGTTGATCCTGAGAAAATTGAATCAATGCTCAGTTGGCCCCAACCTCGAACTCTGAAAGCACTTCATGGATTCTTGGCGTTAACAAGGTAAAATTTATCCATAATTAAGGTAAAATTGCTGCCCCTCTTACCAAAATGTTGAAGAAAGACAAGTGGAGTGAACCAGCTTTGGCAGCATTTGAAAAGCTGAAAGAGGTGATCATGTGCTCCAGTGTTAGCCTTGCCATATTTCTCAAGACCAGTCATTGTAGAGTGTGACGCTTCTGGATCAAGAATTGGTGTTGTATTAATGCAAGACAAGCTGCTTTTTAAAGTCATGCTCTTCAAGGGAAGCATCTCTTGCATTTCCACTTATGAAAAGGAGATTTTAGCGCTTGTCTTGGTTGTCCAAAAATGGCATCCTTACTTATTGGGGCGACAGTTTGTGATGCGAACTGATCATCGAAGCTTAAAGCATTTGTAGACTCAAAAATTCACAACTTCCTTACTTATTGAGGCAACAATTTGTGGTGGAACTGATCGTTGAAGCTTAAAGCATTTGTGGACTCAAAAATTCACAACTCTTGCTCAACATATGTGGCTTTACAAGTTAATAGGGTTCGATTTTGTGGTGGAGTACAAGAGTGGAAGTGAGAATGCTATGGCTGATGCTTTGTCAAGAAAGCATGGAAAAGATGAAGCTAGCAGAGTTGTTGCTGCAGTCTCATAACTAGTACCTAATTGGGAATCAATTAAAGAAGAGGTTTAATCAAATAAAAAGCTACAGAATCTGGTGCAATTAGTTAAAAATGGGGAAGCAGCGGGTCCATAAAAGCTACAAAACGACATCCTATTCTTCAAAGACAGAATCTACCTTGCAGCAGGTTCTCCTCTTATTTCTACCATAATGGAACAATTCCATGAGAGCACACATGAAGGATTCATCAAAACCTTGCAGCGAATTCAATCTAATTTTTTCTGGATAGGCATGAGGCAAGGAATTAGTAAGTTCATAAAAAATTGAGGTTTGCCAATGACATAAGGTGGAGCAACTTGTAATCGTTGGCCTCTTACAACCGCTTCCCATACCAAAACAAATATTGGAAGATATTTTCATGGATTTCATCGATGGGCTACCGCTTTCCAGTGGTAAATCAACTATTTTTGCTGTTGTGGATAGGCTATCCAAATATGCACATTTCATTGCAATCTCACATCCTTACACTGTTGTTGGAATGGCTAGAATTTTCTTTGATCATGTTTTCAAGTTGCATGGAATGCCTTGTTCAATTGTATGTGATCCTACCTTTACAAGTTTGTTTTGGCAAGAATTATTTTGACTTAATGGAACAACCTTCAACTTTAGTTCCAGTTATCACCCTCAGACTGATGGACAAAGCAGTAAATCGAACTCTAGAAATGTATCTCAGGTGTTTCACAAGTTCTCGACCGAAGGAGTGGACGAAGTGGCTTACTTGGGCTGAATATTGTTACAACACCAGCTGGTACTCAATGATCAAACGGTCACCTTTTGAAGTGGTCTATAGACGAGCTCCTCCTATAGTTTTGTCCTATTTTCCTGGAATAGCTAAGGTTGCAGTTGTAGAAGAAGAACTTAAAGACACAGATAAAATTGTGAAGAAAGCTAGGAGCAGAATTGGTGAAGCTCAATGAAGAATGAAATGTATTTATGACTCTAAACATCGATAAATTGAGTTTTCTGTGGGTGAGATGGTGTACTTAAGGCTACAAACTTACAGGAAATTATCTATGGCTATGAAGAGAAATATGAAGCTTTCAGCCAAGTATTTTGGGCATTTTAAAATTCTGTAGAGGATTGGCAAGGTAGCATATAAATTAAAATTGCCAAGCAGTTCCCGAATACATCCTGTTTTTCATTATTCACTTCTTAAGAAAAAGGTTGGAGATGAGATAGTGCAATCTCAATTACCTATTCTCGACATCACTGAAGAAAGAATGCTTCTAGTGCCGCAAGCTGTTCTAAACCGTAGGGTTCGAAGAAAGAAACAAGAAGTATTAATTCATTGGCAGGGATTTTCACCTACAGATGCAACTTGGGAAGATCGTGACTTCATTAAGAACTAGTTCCTTGATCTTAGCCTTGAGGACAAGGCCGCAATTTAAAGGGGGAAGAGTTGTTACGTGTCTTATTTTGTTCTTTTATTCATTATTTGTTTCTTTCATTATTTGAATAAGTCAAGCTAGCTGTTGGATAAGTTAGAGTCCAAGCTAGTTTGTTTGTTAGCTATTTTGTTGGCACAGGACAGTTGTATGCTTCCTTTATTTAATTTCCAGAAATAAATCAGTAGGGATACACTTTGAAGTTTTGAAAATACAGACATGAATTTTGGAGGTTCAGGCTCCTTCTAACGATCCTGATGCATTTATCAACTTCTTTTTCCTTTCTTTTTCACAATAGTCAAGAGTAAAGAAATCCAAAACTAGCTTGCATATACCAAATAATACAAACATTAAAATTTATAAGGAAAAATCAAATAAAACAGAAAAATTAGATGACAAATAAGGTTAATTTGAAGAAACTCAAACCTCCGAATAGGTATTGGTAATTTCAGAAACCAATAAACTCTCAGATACAACTTTATGTTGCCAAAATAATAAACTCATGATCCTTTTTATTGAATAACATGAAGCTTTATATAATAAAGTTTATTTAAGATTACAACTTAAAAATTAGTAACACTAAGTATGTTTTCACATAATGCTCCACTACTTACATATAGTTTCACAAAATAAGTGCAACTACTTTTGACTAGTTCGAAATTAATTAATACCATAAAATTAAGCAAATAAAATAATTTTAATTATTTTAAGGGCTTGCATCATTCCTTCCCCCTTGAAATTCACTTGTCCTCAAGGATAGATTTTTCTGAAATAATTTGTTTCCTCTTCTGCTTCCAATTCATTATCAGATATAACGATGCCTCGAAACTAGTTTTGAAGATTCTCCATTGATCCAACTGTATTCTCCATCTTATCCATCTTAGTTTTCGGCTTTTTATTGATGAATGATTTTTTATCATGGTGCCTAACCGTTTCAGCTTTGCACTTGAATGACCCCTTGCACCTTTGATTGGCTAAATAGACCTCTAAACTTTACATTGCGAAATTGCTGAGTACGTTGGGTTTGCAATGAACCCACAAGATTGTTGCATTGTTGAACAACTTCATCTTCTTTTGGGATTGCCACAAGGCCCACCTTGTTGAGAACTTTTATATTCTATTGAATACATAGAATTTTATTCCATGTGGTTGATAGAATGGCCAGACGAGTTCAATCTTGCATCCTATGTTCTTAATATTTCATCCATTTTGCACAATAATTTCTTGGTGAGTTCCTTCTATTCAAGAATCATAGCCTCCATCATCTTCTGAATATTCTCTAATCTCTGCTCCATTGTAAGGATTCACTCCTTACTTATTTACCTAGCTCTGATACTAAATGATACGAACACTAAAATTTATAAGGAAAAATAAAATGAAATAGAAAAATTAGATGACAAATGAGGTTAATTCGAGGAAACCCAAACTTTCGAATAATTATTGGTTATTCGAGGAACCAATAAACTCTCAAATACAATTGTTATGTTGCCAAAATAATAAACTCATGATCTTTTTTATTGAATAACATCAAGGTTTATATAATAAATCTTATTTAAGATTACAACCTAAAAATTAGTAACACTAAGCATATTTTTACATAATGCTCCACTACTTATATGTAGTTCCACAAAATAAATGCAACTACATTTGACTAGTTCAAAATTAAATAATACCATAAAATTAAGTAAATAAAATAATTTTAATTATTTTAATAGCTTGCATCATTTCTTCCCCCTTGAAAATTCCCTTGTCCTCAAGGGTAGATTTTTCTGAAATAATTTGTTTCTTGGGCTGATCATATCAAATATTTGGATGAAGTATTTTCTCTCTTGAAAGCTAACAAATTGTTTGTAAAAGCAGAAAAATGTCAACTTGGGCAAAAAGAGGTGAAATACCTAGGCCATATTATTTCAAATGCAACTGTTGCTGTTGATCTTGACAAAATCTCGGTCATGGTAGATTGACCTAAACCACAGATTGTCAAAGCTTTGCGTGGTTTCTTGGGGTTAACAGGCTATTACCAAAAATTCATTAAGGATTTTGGAAAGCTAGGCCGAAGAAGAACTCATTTTCATGGATGATGCAAGCTCTTAAAATAATTAAAATTATTTTATTTACCTATTTTTATGGTATTAGTTAATTTTGAACAAGTCAAAAGTAGTTACACTTATTTTGTGGAACTACATGTAGGTAGTGGAGCATTATGGAAAACATGCTTAGTGTTACTAATTTTTAGGTTGTAATCTTAAATAAGTTTTATTATATAAAGCTTGATGTTATTCAATATAAAAGATCATGAGTTTATTATTTTAGCAATATAAAAGTTGCATTTGGGAGTTTATTAATTTCTCGAATAACCAATACTTATTCGGACGTTTGGGTTTTCTTAAATTAACCCCATTTATCATCTAATTTTTCTATTTTATTTGATTTTTTCTATAAATTTTAGTATTCGTATCAATTGGTATCAGAGCTTGGCTATGGATCAACAGGTGGAACAATTCTGGGCAAAGAGATCTTTTACGACAGTTGACAGACACAATCAACAAGCTTAGTATAAGAGTAGAGCAAATTGCTAGCTAGGTTAATGAGTCAACTAGGAACTCTAATGATCGAAGGCAAAAGAAGACATGTAACAGAATTTGACTTAAGTGCTGGAGTGCCATTTAAAGGTATATGCAACTGTGCTTTGAATCAACGAGCTTAAGCAAGTTCTTTCTCCCTTTCTAAGTGGTGTGGATAAATTATTCTTAATAGACAAATAAACCAATAGAGATTAAATCTTAGCGAAATCATTTCATGTATGGTAACTCTCTATCATGCACAGTCCTATGATCCTCCAGATGATAAGGAAGAATCAATTAAGGGTGAGTAATAAAAACGTTGCTAAAAAAATCGAAAATTTCTGGATCCAATATGAGCATGTTTTTAAGCACCTGGGCGGGGCCAAAAAAATCTTTATCCAGGTTAAAAAAATCTAGATTTTATATTTTATAATATTATATATTTATATTTTTAATTTATATTATAATTTTATGATTTTAAAATTTTGTTTTAATTAAATTAGACTTAAAATTATGAACTTTAAATATTTGAAATTTTAAATATATGTAATAACTCAGATAAATAAGTATAATTATTTAAAATAATATATATTTTATAATTTTTAAAAAAATTTGATTTTGGACCAAATTCGGGCTTATCAAGCGAAGCCTGGATCTGGTCTGGCCTCATCTCTGAACTAGGTAATATTTAGCATGCATCGCTCGGATCTGGTCCAGATCTAGGCCAAATGGATATTTTTAACATCTTAGATTAAACGAATAAAATGAATTATCTTTCTATGAACACTGGAAATAACGAGGGAAACTGCTATCATCACATGACTTATTAAGAATCATGTGGCGAGTATTGAACTACAAGGTTAACGCCCACCAAATGCTTAAATCAAAGGAACAACTAGATTGACAATTAACGATACATATCTCTTAAATTCCATTACATATTATGTATCCTAACTATATAACTGTAGTTTTATTAAAATAGAAATATGGATTAAGTTGCAATGACACTAATTCCAACATTCTGTGAATGGTTCAACATTAGACGAGAAAATGATGAAAAACTACCCCTCCATGTATAAATGTGAATAATGTTTTTGGCCTAAGTCCTAAGAAATTTTAAGGGCCGTGATTTACAGTACCTCAGAGGTACTATACTCCACCCATCGGATGGTTATTTATTTAATTTTTAATATTGTCTGGTGGAGTTTGTTGAACCCCATATTAAAGAAAAATTTCTGTAGAAAATGATCTGGAGTTGCTGCAAATCTAAATCTTAAATCTGGATAGGCCGTGGCCAAGCATCTAGTTATTCATTGGTCAAATTGATATATGCAAAGATCTTAATTTATTTCTGGTCCAGTGAGGGCCCTTCGTTTGTCAGCAATAGAGACGGACGACACCCATGATGTGGTGAGATAATAATAATCAGGAAAACTCCATTATTTTTTTTAAAAAATAGTTACATATACCGTTTTAAAATTAAACAGAACCCTATTTTTAGACAAAGTTTAAGAGAGTGATTATTTTTTAACATTAAAAAAATTGCGTGATTATTTATGAAAATAAAAGAATTTTACATGTTCACCATTTTCCTATAATTTAAGGCAGTGAAAGTTCGGCGGTCTCAGTTTGCTTCGGTTTCCGCAAAATCTGAACACGTTAAACCCTACTTCAATTTTCAAGCCGACGCTAAAAAACCTCCTTCACAAGCCAGCAGACAAATTTTTCTGTCGGTTGCAAGTACTAACCCCCAATTTTCCGTACTTGGAAAATTAAAGATACAACGACGTCCACAAGGGTTTTACTATTTATATATATGCCTCAGAATATTACAATAATGACAGGTTTAAAAATTTTATATGATTATATTTTATTCACTGTATGATGAACTGCATTCAATTGCACAATTTCTCACAAATATAACTCAATGTTACAATTGTGTTAACTTGTGATTTTATGCCTTTTTTTTTTTTCGTTTCTTAGCATTTCTAGCTCAATGTTACATTCAATCGCAGTTTATGGCTTCATATTTTGGATTAGGTGTCTGTAGATATTCATTTTCCCACTAATTAAGTTGTCCTTGATCGAATATTCGAGTACAATAACACTTATCACATGATAGATTTTGATTTAAGATATTATTAAGAATACAAACTATGTTAGCGAAACATTACTGTTCCACAAATAATGGATGTTTGCATAGCAGGAATAAATGGATTATCAGATTGAAAAAAATAAAATAACAATGGGAATGATTTAATAGAATGTGCTACAAAATTAAGCCACACACTTTTATCATTTCACATTGGCTAACAGATTGTGTATTAAGTTTATAGGAGTTTGATGGAGTGGTTTTTAAACAGTTTTATTTGACTAGTGAAAGCACTTACGTTGAGAGTAATTTGATTTTTCATTTATGTAAATATTTAAAAATAATAATGAGGAGAAGAACTTGACACGAAGTATAAAATCGACCATTCCACCAGGCATGAATAATCCAAAGAGTCTCTGATAATTGGCCACAAACTAGAGCAACCAAGTCTCCCCTTAACTGGCAATGGTGAACAAATACAGCAAGGAGTGCATTGAAAAAATAAACACATATTTAATTGGACAAAAAAAAAGGTGTTCAAGACGGGAAACAAAGGAAACCGTAAAACGTGTTTTCAGAGTCCCTACCATTCTGAGAGATATGAGGGGGGGATGAGCTTTCAACTGTTGCATTTAATGATCCATGTTTCCATGATCAACAGTGAATGGCCCCATGCTATTTTCTCAGAACGTTCAACTTGTTTCCCATCTCCTTCCCCGGCTACTATAAAATTATTCGGAGGCTCTTCAGATTAAAACAAGAGGAAGGAAGAGTTAAAAGAACAAGAATTAATTATAAGTTTCACAGAAACACTTGATCATGGAGAGAAGTGAAGACAGCATTAAGGGTTTAATGAAGCTTAAGATGCTCATTACCAAGCTACAACGAGGTCTTTTCTCAGCATCTCGTAGGGAATTTGAAGGAAAATCGAGGGGTGCAACAGTGGTTCCGAACGATGTAAAGAAAGGACATTTTGCAGTTGTTGCTGTAAAGGGTGGAAAACCAAAGAGGTTCGTTCTAGAGTTGGGTTACCTGAGCAACCCAAAATTCTTGAGCTTACTGGACCAGGCGGAGGAAGAATACGGATTCCAGCAGAAAGGTGTTCTGGCAGTTCCTTGTCCACCTGAAGAAGTACAGAATGTTCTGAAGTATAATAAAAGACATAGAAGAATCAGTACGGAATGGTAGAGGACAACTAACTTTTCCCTCAAGAAAGAACCAACAGTCTGCTAGCTTCTCCGAGACAGTACTTCTTCTTTTGTAGCAAATATGAATGACTCTTTAACCTTTCTCATCTTTTGTTAGTTTAGCATTCATTAGCGACCAAATGTTTAGAGGAATAAATCAGTGAAACATCACGTGTAACAAATGCGTAAGTTCGTGCATTATATCTTTGAAAATTCAGTGCCATTGTTTCTTTGAAAATACAGTCTCCTGGAAATCATTGACTCTTAGCACGCCATCAATAAAAATGGCAGCATCGACAACTACTGTTTGACATGCAATTATCTTTATCTCTTCTGTATAAGAAAGATCTCGATGCATGCCTTTTTTTTTTTTTTTAATTACTGATTCTGAACTATCATAGCAATATTTTGTCTTTACAAGTATTTTTCGAGTTAGCATGTGTTTGGGTGGACTTGTAACTTTGTGCGCATTTATCATCTACGAATTTGCAGCCACATATGGAGATTTTTCTGTTCTTTTTTTTTCCTTCTCTTTCTTGACACTCTTATCTCTACCCGCACCACAAATTTACACCAAAAACCTTCCAGATCAGGTGTTAAAGAGGTATATAATTTTAAACAATCTTCTAAAATTCCTACAAGCGTTACCTATTATGGAGTTCAATTGATGCCCGTTACACAGGAAAAGATCAGCAACAAGCAAATGATACCTTAACATGACCAATGTCTTGGAAATGACTAATATCCAAAATGTTGGATTATAGGCTTTTCCTTACCTTCTCTCACAGTGAAACTTAGGCATGAAAACTCCTTTCAAGATGTTAATTATACACTTAAATATCAGTCACTTGGTGAAATTGTTCACATTAAACTCATTTAATCATGGACAGAAGGAAAGTCTGCATCAAAGGCTTAATGAAGCTTAAGATGCTCATTAACAGGATGCAACGAGGTCTTTTCTCCTCAGAATCTCGGGAGGATGCTGATGATGGGAAAATACGAGGTGCAAAAATGGTTCCAAACGATGTAAAGGAAGGACATTTTGCCGTTGTAGCAGTAAAGGGTGGAGAACCAAAGAGGTTTGTTCTAGAGTTGAGTCACTTGAGCAACCCAGAGTTCTTGAGGTTATTGGAGCAGGCCAAGGAGGAATACGGGTTCCAGCAGAAAGGTGTCCTTGCAGTTCCTTGCCCACCTGAGGAACTACAGAATGTTCTAAAGTATAAAAGAAATAGAAGAATCAGTACCGAATGGTAGACTATACCTAGCTTTCCCCTCAAGAAAGAACCGACGTCTGTGTATGTTTTCCAAGGTAGCTTCTCTGAGGCAGCAGTTTTTCTTCTGAAGGAGAGATGGATGATCCTCTAACCGTTCTTTTCTTTTGTTAGTTTAAGATTCATTAGCGATCAAATGCTCAAAGGAATATATCAATGAAATATCATATGTAACAAATGTGCAAGTGTGTGCGATATACCTTTGAAAATTCAGTGGCTATTAAACTTCAACAGAAACAAATGCCAATCTTCTTTTGGCTAGAAATTCCAGCATTACACATAATGTTAACAGGAAATCATTGAGTCCTAGCATAGAATCAACAAAAAAAGCAACATCTACAACTATTATTTGGCATGAACTTCCCTTTCTCTTTTCTGGTTAAGAAACATCTTCATGCATGCTTTTTATTAGTGCTTGTGACAAAATTATCATTGCCATAATTTGTAAATGTCTTTACAAGTAACTTGTTAGACCAACAATTAATATCTTCTGAATCTTATGAACTAGCATGTGTTAGTGTCATAGTGTGAATTTGTAAGTGTATGTGCATTCTAGATATGTAATAAGAGCATTGTCAAGAGAAAAGAGATCTGAATAAAGTTATAGAGTACTGCACCAAATCAACATAAAGGAAAGCAGTAGAAAGCCACTCCGCGGTGACCCAGAATTTTTATGTGCTTGAGAACTTAAATAGTGAATGGCAGAAACGCAACCTTTTTTATTTCTTTAGCAAAGCATATGGCTAATTTGATATATGACTTTGTATCCACATATAGTGGTTTTTCATTTATTTTTCTCTCTATTTTGACATTTATCACCACTCTTCCCCAGATTTACATCAAACACTCTCCAGTTCAGTTGTGACTTATGAGAGACCATTACATATACAAATTGGTAGTAACGAAAATTTAAGTAAAATAAGAAAAATTAAAGATAAATAAGTTAATTTGAGGAAATCTAGACCTCCCAAAGATGCAGGCATTTTGTAGGACCAACACTTCTTAAATAGAACTTGTCTATTTGCCATAAAATTCTCAAGACATTTTATTGAATAAGGATCAAACTTTAAACAAAGTCCTACTTAGGATTACAAAGTTAAAACAACAAACATAAAACGTGTTCACACTATGATTTCACAACATTTTGACTAATTAAAAAAACAAATACGGTACAGTAAAAAATTAAAAAAGATAAAAAATAATAAAAATATTTAAAAAATAATTATTTGAATGAGACCACTCCTGATAAATTCTTAATATCTTTTATTAATATTTATTGTTAGTTATTTGCTATGTTTTGTGGTGTAGTTGGTTTGGAATTAGTCTAAAAGTAGTGGCACCAGTAATGACACTTTATTTTGTGGAGTCATGGTATAGAATCGTGGAGCACGATATGAGAACGAATTTTATACCTGCTAATTTTTTAAGTTTGTAATCTTAAGCAAGCTTTTATTACTTAAAGCTTGATATTATTCAATCTAAAAGGATCATGATTATTATTATTATTCTGTCCATCTATTCCTTGAAAGTGACAGCCCATCTGTATCCAATTGTTGAGAATGAGGCTTTTCCTTACCTTTCCTCATAATGAAACTTAGGCCTCAGTTAAGCTCCTTCTGGGATGTCGATTACTCACTTAAATGTCCAAAGATACTTGTCGAAATGTTTAGGTTAAACTCATTCCTACAAATTTCTAAATCTTCTGACTAGATTGTTAAAACTGTCCAGATTGTTGCTAAAATGTCAGTCTGCTCATTCCTCTAATTTGATTCAGAAAAACAACACTTGGCTTCTTGAACAAAAAAACCAAACTTGATCCAAAGGAAAAATAAGATCATGTTTCTTTACCATAGTGTACTAGTATTACACGGCAAATCCTCCTTGTGGATAACAACTCCCAAAGAGTTACATGATATATACAAATTATAACAAAGACAGAATCAAGCACGATGGCATTATTTTACCTCAGAGCAATTATTTGGGCCCACTGGCTCTCTCAAGCAATTAGATATTGCCACTACAGCAGCTTCAATAGATGCATCTTCCCCCTGTTTCAGCCATTAGATAATGTAAAGCCTGTTTCTAATAAATTATGCATAACCCCAACAACTTTTCAACAAAATAAACGTCGAAAGGCAAAGAAAGAAACCTCACCTTCTCTTTCCAGTAAAAGATGTTCCCATATTTCCCTGCTAAACGGCTCCAAAAGCTACGTGGAATATCAAGATCAACTGAAGCCCCAACATTAAAATTCAATATATTGCCTGGTCAAAGAAACATGTACCTCTAAGTCATCCATGGTAGAGTTAGACACACACCGGATAGCATATTTTAATGTTTTACCGAAGGTAGGGTCAGCAACAAACACAATAGTCCTATCATCTACTTGCCAAAAGTCTTTAACTGCCAATCCTGCAAAATGTTGACTAATCAACTTTAGCCTTAAAAATATTCAAAAAGCAGGCAGATGTATAAAATTTAAGAAAAGCAGTGACAGTTAAATAAACTAATGACGCAAACCTGGAGTTTCAGGATAATTCTGGGCTAAAACCCTTAATTTGAATCCAGTATCCTTCTCAAGATCAGCAATCTCTTGTGCAAGTCTTCTCTCCTGCAAACTAGCCATACAGGATTTAGTAATTTAGCCTATTTTCTTCAAGAAATAAAATAAAATAAAGAGTTCCCTGCCCACATACAACACTAAGATTCTAGGACACCATGGAGCCCTTTGCTCAACAATTGATAAGAAAAGAAAGAAACAGATGCTGCTACTAATACATATAGGATTATGACTGATGTCTACACAGTCTCACTCAATAAGATAAAGCTTTGGACCGTTTTGGATTCATGTCCTTCTGCTACATGGGATATAATCATATATGTCATATATCCACAATATCACAACATCATAGCTAATTCTGCGATGACTAGTATAAACAACTGTAAATTATATTCAGTTGCCAGATCAATTTGACTCTCCAAAAACTGCTATCAAGATCTTTTAGTTAATTTTCTTCAATTTGAGGATAGCCTACATCTTTGACTAACACTAACAGCCTATTGAACCAACTTGAAACCACACACCAATAACCTGTTATAGAGTACTGGAACTTGTTATTTTCTGCTCTTGCGTTTCTCAGCAGCAAAACAGCAGTCAGCAGTATAAGAAATTCAAAATAGTTTACTCTGTAATTACTGAGTCTGAGTGCCTTCAAAATCATAATACAATATCGAGACTTAAAGCTCAAACATTGAAGAAAATTGATTGACTCTACAATCATTGTCTATTTCAAAGAATCCAATATATCCGAAAAATCCTGCTGTTATTCCAAGCAGAAAATAAACATAGGTGCGTTTAGCACATTGTATCCATTAGGCTATATGGCATTATATTGTATTAAGCTGTAATGCAATCTATGTTTGGTGTATTATACACTGTATTATATAAATAATTATTTTTTATTTTTATATTTATATTAAATTTATAATTTAAGATTCATTTACATTTTATTATTATGTATATTCAATTAATAATTTAAATTTTTTTATAAATAAAATAAACAATTTTCACCGCCAGCCACCACATGCTGCCACGCGCAAGCGCCGCTTCCCGCCATACTTTAGTGTCATTTGAACTATATTTTGGTATCAATAAAATCCTTATTGTCATGGGTAATCAATGTTGTAACTATAACTGCAACAGAGTTTTCATTTGCCGTAGATCTACAGTCACAAGTTTCAGTTTTCAAATTTTTTACCATAAATTTACAGCAAATGATAGCATCATTGCCAGTGATAGTTACACCATTGCATAGATCCCGATAACAACAATTCTAATGATACCAAATTTTAGTGCAAAGTCCATTGTTATGCAGTGGCCACATGCAGTTGGCCACCGTCAAACTGTCACTGGCAGTTTGTCAACACCGCAACAATTCTGGTTTTTTATTTTATTTAATAATGTATGTTTTTATTTAGTTTTTATTATTTTAATTAAAAATGATAATATAAAAAGTACTGCATTAAAAAAAGAAAAACCGACCCGCTTGTTTAATGCGGCATTATTCACATTATGATGTATTATAATACACCACAATGTAGCCTTGAAGATTTACCCAATGTAGGGTTGCATTGCATTAGCTAATGCAATCCCAAGTGATGTGGTGTGCCAAACACACCCTAAAGCTAAAATCAATACCAAAACAGATAAACAAAAATAGGAGATGCCTCTGTCTTAAGACCATTGCTTTAGCCTACCATATTGTACTTCCACTATACTGCTCATATCACTATTTACAGCCAAAAAATATATAGTAAATGAATGAATAAATCATAGAATGATTAATCATAAAGAATGGAAATTCATTCAGAATGTCATGACTTAATCATAAAGGAGATAAAAGCAACCACTCCTAAACCAGTAGATTCATACAAAACACCTGATGCATGATTAATTCTTTAAATCGTAAAAGGATACGAAAACAAAACATACCTGACCATCAGAGAGAAACCCAGCAATATCAATTACCGAAGTGAATTCTCTTGGAAGCAATTCTGGTTTGTTAACTCCAACTTTTGCCTCTGAACATCCCACTCCTAAAAACAATCGTTTGTTCTGTTTTAGTCATTGCATTGTATAATAAAAAAAAAAATATAAAATATATATAAATATTATATGACACAGGAGAAAAAATAAAAAAAGGCAAAGCTCTGGCACTGGCAATGAGAATCTCTGAAAGAGTGTTACCAAAAAAAAACCATACCCATATTATATAGATTGACAAAATCAAATAAGGGCCAAAAAAAAAAAAATGTTAACACAAACGCCAAAGATTTTTTGTGAATGCAGATACAACGTATAACCAATCCATTGTTATCTTCAAACAAACATGTAATTGAAGCTAAATAAATGTGCAGCTAACAAACCAACGCACCGTTAATTAATAAAAATTAAACATGAATGAATCATATCAAGTAAATATATAATAACTCAAATTTAACAGAAATGCAACACCCACAAGCCAAGAAATGCACATTCTACAAAGTAACAGCGGAGGAAACAAAAGACACTTGCCTGTTAGCGATATACCCAATGAGAGAGCCCCAGAGAGAAAGAAACTCAAAGATTTGGAGTTAAAATTTGTGACCCAGTTGCTGAATTTAGTTGTTTTATTGTTTGCAGAGATTGGCAAAGATGATGCCCTGAATCTGACGGGTGATGTAAGCAATGAAGGTGAAGTAGTTGTAAGAGGGAGAGAGGAACGTGCAAGCTGCTGCACAAACGCCATACCTGGTTGCCTTCCCCTTGCCTTTCTTCTGGGACCTTACAACTGAAAATTTTTAATTCTTTTTAATTTGGATAAGATGAGTATGATTGAAAATTTGGCATCAGAAAGTTCCAATCATTAGCTAAAAGTATAATTCAAGTATCCTGTCTTGGCTTGTCGGCTTTCCGTTCGTCGTGTTAACTTTGAGTTCATTCAAACCCTCATCGTTTAACAAATGTGTGATAATTTTAAAAATCTTAATTCAATCCGTTTATTGTGTCAATCATTTAATTTGGGGTAGTTTTTAATTGACTCCTTATTATTTGTAGAAAAAAATTCAAAGACCAGCAGTTTATAAAATGAATCAATTAAATCCTTTCAAGTATAAATTTATGTCATTCAAGTCCTTAACTTAATTCTTCCGTTAAAAAATATTAACAACATTGAGAATATTTTAGTGCAAAAACAATTGAGCACCTCCTCATTCTTTATTTTTGGCAGGGGGCAAAAGTTTAAAGTAAACTCAATTAATGTAAGTTAATGTTCTTTCCAAAAAAAGAAAAAAAATACAAAGATAATGTTATAGAAAAGTTTAAAGTAAACTCAATTAATGTAAGTTAATGTTCTTTTCAAAAAAATAAAAAAAAATACTAAGCTAATGTTATAGAAGCTGCCGCATTCTTCGTGTGAGAGGAGAGATCGAGAGAATGTGATTTTATGGGCTTTCCTAAGTTGTTGTATTTACACCATATTTCATTTCAATCAATTGGTATTTTTATATTTATAAGATCAAGGTCGTTGTATTTACTTTTTTGTTCATGTAAAATTGAATTCTATGTGATATAATGAGTAGTAATATTTATATATAATAGACTGAATTCACTATAGTTGCTACTTTATTTCTTTTTGTTGGATTATTTTTCCTTTTAGTTTCTATTTTTAATATGTATTGGATTGAATTTGCTTTTTTTTTAAAAAAAAAAAAAAAAAACCAAATTACATGTATATTTCATTTAGATTGAGCTTTTTTGTTCTTTACTAAACAAAATTGTATTGGTTTAGCCTTTTTCGATCCAATACTATTAGTTTTAAATTGATAAATGTAGCTAATGTAGCTAAGTTACCTTTTTTTTTTTTTTTTTCCTTTTTTTGTTGGTTAAAATTAATGGGTGGTGTATGAGATATGATATAAGGAACTGGAGAAATATAAGATTATTAGGTTGTTTCATGAAATTCCAGAAGTCATGGTTAAGTGAGGACACAATGAAATGGATATAATTGAAATTTTTGTTGTGTTACCATGGACTACAAGTAGGCAGAGGAAGCTAATTTCAAAGGTTTTGAGGAGTTTTTTTTTTTTTCAATAGTTATCCTATCATTGAGTTTGAGGTGTACACTGAGTTAGGTGGTTACTCATGTTGTGAAATGTTCTAATAGGATCTGAAAATCTTGTCAATACAGGCGTTAGTATGGGTAGTGATAAGTTTGAAAAAATTAATGAAGATGGCTTTATCAGAGGGCACTCATCTAATGAAGAGAATGGTCTCTCACAGGTGTATGAATCCACTGTTGGTAATGAGTGGAAACTAAAACAAAATGGTTTAGTTAGGCTGAAAGCAAGAAATACCTTTGAATCTGTTGCATTATTAAGAGAGGTTATAGTGAAATATGCAATCCAAGAGGATTTTGAGTTGAATAGAATTAAAAATGATGGTGTTAGGTATACTTGTAGTTACTTGGAAATTTCATGCTTCGTCAATAACTGATGGGATAACTTTTAAAATTAGGTATATTAAAGGGAAACATGATTGTTAGATTAAATTAGTTAACAAAGATGCAACAACACCTCAGATAGCTAAGGTTGTGGTGAGCTTATTCTAACTAACCATGAAGTTGTTATAAATGTCATAATGAGCGAGTCATAATGAGCGAGTTAAAAGATGAAGATAGGATTGAATATGATTACAAAAACTATACAGGGCAAGGAAAAAAAAAAGCACTAAAAAACCTAGGTGCTGACCATATTGCTTGCTATGGAAAGCTTTTGAAATATGCTCACATTCTAATGAAAATGAATAAAGGTGCTTGTGTCAAGGTAAAGGTTGATAGGCCATTGTCCCTAGTTTTTCAAAGGTTTTTTTGGTCATTTCTTGCACTTAAAGTGGGGTACCTAATTGGGTGTAGACTTTTATATAATTGGATGGGTGCCACTTGAAGAGCCCATACAAGAGAGTATTGTTATCTACTATTACATTAGATGCTGACAAAGGAATTTTTCCACTAGCATTTTGCATATGTGAGGCAGAGAACTATGATTATTAGGGCTATTTTTTTTTTATCTTTGTTGTATGAATGGGCCTATGATTATTATTAGTGATAGACAAAAAGGTATTTTTGGGGACTGAAAAAAATATTGGCCTAATGCTAACACTAGATATTATGTTAGACATATCTTTGCTAATTTGAAGTATAGGTTTCCTAGTTTGAACATCATGTGGTTATTTTGGAAAGCTTGCAAGGCTACAAGTCAGTATGACTTTGAGAGGGCAATGGGTTAAATTTGAGATAAAGACCAAAATTGTTGTGAATGGTTGAGAAAAACACCACCTGCATAGTGGTGTAGAAGCTGGTTTGATCACCATGAGAAATCTAACAATGTTACAAAAAACATGACCAAATCTTTTAACAAATGGGTAGATGAGGTTAGGGGCAAGCCTGTCCTAACCATTCTCGAGCATATTCGTAGACAACTGATGGTGAGAATATTGGAAAAATATCAATAGGGGGAAATTCAGTAAGACCATTTGACCCCACATGTTAGAGAGAGATTAAACCAATCCTCAAATGAGGTAAAGAGAATTATGGTCTTTAAAGGTAAAGGGGAGTTGTTTGAATGTTGTCAAGCTGGTTGTAGAAACTTCCTGGTACATATTACAGGTGGTATGTATGAATGTGGAATGTGGCAGGTTAGTGGATTGCCTTGCAAACATGCAATGGTTGTTATTCTTTATAAAGGAGCACAACCTGAACACTATGCGCATCATTATTTGACCAAGGAATCTTTTATGATGACATAGATGGGGACTATAAATCCAATCCCTGATGAGTATGCAAAGCCTGAAGTGGAAGCTGAAACATATGATAAAGATAAAGATAAAACTTAAATATGATAAATTATTATCATTATAGTTAGTCTTGTAATTATCCTTGTAATTATCTTGTAGGCTAGTGTTTTTCATTTGTATTCTTAGCTTGTATATAAGTGAAGCATATATAATATGAAGCTATCAGAAACTAAGGCTTACAAAATTGCCCTTTAGAGCTTTATTGCTTTATAGTATCAGAGCATTAAAAGTCTAATCACCTTTGTGTTTAATTCTCAATCTTTTCATGATAAGTTCTTCTTCCACTTCCCTGGCTAATTCTTCGTCTCTGCCCTCTAATATTACCAATTTAGTTAACCTTTGTCTTGACTGAAATAATTATCCTTTGTGGTTTGCTCAAATTGTGCCTCTTCTTCACAGTCATAATTTGCAAAAATATGTTGATGGCATAAGCATTTGTCCTACTCCTTTTCTAAAAGATAAAGATGGAGAAGTAACTGATATAATTAATCTAGCATATAAGGAATGGATTCAAAATGATCAACTTGTTCTCTCTTGGATTAATGGTTCTCTTTCTCAATCCTTGCTAAGTACTGTTGCACATTAGACTTCTGCTCGTGATATTTGGTCTTCTTTATAACAATGTTTTGCTTCCTTAAATCAACAACTAATCATTGAGTTACGTATTGAACCAGTTACTACCAAACATGGTGATCTTTCTATTTATAATTTTTTAGACAAAATTCATTCTATTGCCGACAATCTCTCTCTCTCTCTCTGGCAGTCCTATTTCTGATGAAAACTTGGTCTCCATTATTATGAGTAATGTTGAAGCTTTCTTTTAAGTGTTGGGCGATGTCTCACTTCTATTAAATAGGATTCTCACCCTTCTAACTGAATAGTTGTCATGAAAGCCACTCAATGTGGCCCAAGTGGTAAAGGTGGTTGTGGCTTTCTGCGTAATAATGGTGGTCGTGGTGGTGCTCATAATTTTTCTGAGGGTTTCAATGGTGGAATGGTTATAGTGGTTCTAATCATGGTGGTTTTGGTTCTCTAAATAGAGGGCTCCTGCCAACTCCAAGATGTGGGAATTTTTCCTCTCTGCCAAATTTTAATTCTGGCAATGGCTATATTAACAAACCCTCGTTGGGTTCTTTTCTTCTGGGAATTGGCACTCTGCTGGTATCATCTCATGAATCATGCATATGAGGGTCATATCCCTCCCTAACGACTTTTTGCAATGGTTTCTACATCAGCATCTTTTGGTTCCCCAAATTGGTTAACATATACTAGTGCTAATTATCACGGGATGAGTTTGATGCGCAGCAACCCGTGCAGCACTTAGGCAACTTTCTAGCACAAAGTTACTAATAAAGCCTTGAAGGTTTCTCAACCTAGCTAAGCAACAAAGTTTAAGAGAAAGCTAGTGAGAAAAGAAAGCAATATAGGTCAATGAAGAGATTTTATTACTCAAGAGAGTTTTTACAAGAGAACTTTACACTTTGCTTGTTGGTGGGTGATGGCTAAAATGCTAAGTGCCATGCCCTATTTATAGATGAGGGTTGCCCTATTCTAGAGGCTTATTTACAAGTGGACAAGTTGGCAAGTTGCACAAGTTGGCTTATCTATACAAGGTTGTAGAGAATTCTAGAAGATAGGCCAAGGCTTGGGCCAAGCTAGTAAGCCTTGGTTGATTTTGACCCGTTGGGCTTTGATGACTTGGTGCTTGGGCTTGAGATGCGGGCTTCATCACGGGCTGGCAAGTGTGTGTGAGGCGGCCCAACGCTAAGCGCACTCCACTGCTGCAGACTTTTGCTGAGTGCGTGCGCGCCACTTAACCTTCGTTTGCGGGTTGTTTGGGCGGGCCGTTACAAACCTCCCCCACCTATGCTCGCGGCGTCCTTGTCGCGTTCTCGTGCTTGAATTTCTGGACGTGTTCTGCAAATTGCCATAGGTCGTGTTCGCGTTCCCACGTAGCTTCGCTTTCGAGAAGGTTTTTCCATTTCACCATGTACTCATTGTAAGCCGGTACGCCCCTTTATTCGAATGATTCGATCGGCAATGTTGTAGCCCACATCCCTGTCGAATGCGGTGATTACGGCTATTGGGGCTCTCCTTGATTCTCCGTGGCTTGGGTCTCCCTCGTCTTCGTGGTATGGCTGGAGTAGGCTCACGTGGAAGACTGAATGAATTTTGAGCCTTGCCGGAAGTTGGAGTTGGTATGAGACATTGCCCACACGTCGTATTACTCGGAAAGGCCCTTCATATCGCCTTATTAGCCCTTTGTGGACTTTCCGCAAAGTCTTGAACTGTTGAGGCAACAACTTGATCATTATTTGGTCTCCTTCCTTGTACTCAACGTGGCGTCTCCGTCTGTCAGCCCACTTCTTCATCTTCTGCGCGGCTTTGTCGAGATATGCCCGCGTGATGTCTGCTTCTTCTTGCCACTCACGAGCGATTTTGTGAGCCACTGGGCTTTTTCCTCCATAGGTCGAGGCTATCGCATTGGGAGTTATTGGTTGGGATCCCATGATGATCTAGAACGGACTCGTGCCCGTAGCCTCGCTCCGCTGCAAGTTATACGATAATTAGGCAACATCTAGCAACTTAGCCCAATCTTGTTGGTGGTCGCTTACATAATGCCTTAGATACATCTCAAGTAAGGCACTGATGCGCTCGGTTTGCCAGTCAATTTGTGGGTGGAAGCTCGTTGAGAACTTGAGGTCGGTGCCAAGCATTTTGAAAAGATCAATTCAAAATTTACCGGTAAAGCGAGGGTCGCGATCACTCACTATGCTCTTTGGGACTCCTCATAGCTTCACGATGTGCTTGATGAAGAGACGGGCGGCTTCGTCGGCTTTACAATCGATGGGTGTGGCAATGAAGGTTGCGTACTTGCTATACTGGTCTACCGCGACCATGATGTTTCCGCAACCTTCGGATTTTGGCAAGGCCGAGATGAAGTCTATTGAGACGCTTTCCCATGGCCTTGATGCAAGTGGCAAGGGCTCCAACAATCTCGCCGGTAGTTGGTGATCCGCCTTGTCTTGTTAGCACACAAGGCAAGTCTGCACATAAGCCTTGATATCATCTCTCATGTGTGGCAAAAAATATGAGGCTTGGACAAGTGCGGTCGTGTGCTCTACTCCTAGGTGGCCAGCCCACTTCGAGTCAAGGCACTCTTTGATGACTTCCTTCCACAAGTTTCTTTATCTGGGCACAAAAATTCGATCACCTTTGGTGAGGAGGATGCCTTCTTCTTGCCAAAATCGAATTGTCTTGCTTTCGAGAACCCTCCCCAACAAGTCTTTTGCTAGCAGATCTTGTTGGAGGTCTTCTTTGATACGTTGGACAAGGTCGGATTTCAGCTGGCTCGTACTAAGTATTGCCAACTCCACGTTACGACTTAGTGCATCCGCGACGACGTTGGCTTTGCCGGGCTTGTACTTGAGCCGGTAGTTGAACTCTACAAGAAAGTCTTGCCACCTCGCTTGCTTTGGGCTCAACTTCTTTTGTGTTTGGAAGTAGCTTGTGGCTACGTTATCCATTAAGATCACGAAGTGTGAGCCAAGCAAGTAATGTTGCCACACTCGTAGGCAATGAATGATGGTCGTCATCTCCTTTTCTTGCACGGTGTAGCGGCGTTCCGTATCATTTAGCTTTCGGCTTTCGAACGATATTGGGTGGCCTTTTTGCATGAGTACTCCACCGATGGCGAAGTCAGAGGCATCCGTACGTACCTTGAAGGACTTGGCATGGTTTGAAAAAACAATGACGGGTTCTTCAGAAATGGCCTTCTTCAAGTTTTCGAAGGCATGTTGGCATTCTTCGGACCAATGCCATGCTCGATTCTTCTTAAGGAGATCAGTCAAGAGTGCCGCTATTGCTGAGTAGCCCTTCATGAAGCAACGGTAGTAATTCACCAACCCAAGGAATGATCGAAGCTCGGGCACTTTTGGTGGGCGGCTCCCATTCGAGGATGGCCTTCACCTTTGAGTTCTCCATTATTAGTTTCCCATCCGTTATTTTGTGGCCAAGGAACTCCACTTCTTGTTGAGCAAATAAACACCTTTCGACCTTGAGGTAGAGCTCGTTCTCTCGTAGTACTTGGAGGACTTGTCGCAAGTGTTGGGCATGCTCCTCAAGTGTGGTGCTATACACCATGATGTCGTCCAAGTACACGACAACGAAGCGATCGATGAATGGTTGAAGCACCTTGTTCATGAGTGTGCTGAAAGTAGCTGGTGCATTGGTGAGGCCGAATGGCATGACAAGGAACCCTAATGATCCGTACCTCATGACGCATGTCGTTTTTTGCTCATCTCCCTTGGTGATGCACACTTGGTAGTACCCGGATTGCAAATCTAGCTTGGTGAGGTACCACGCCTTACCGAGTTGATCGAACAAGTTCGCTATCAAGGGGATCAAATACTTGTTCTTAATTAAGATCTTGTTAAGCGCGCGATAGTCGATGAACATCCGTAATGCGCCATCCTTATTCTTTTGGAAGAGCACAGGTGCACCGAACGGAGCCTTCGATGGGCGGATGTAGCATGCATCTAGCAAATTCGTAAGTTATTTCCGTAATTCTTCAAGCTCGGGTGGTGCCATGCGGTAGGGCGCCAAGGCTGGTGGCTTTGCGCCTTACTCCAACTCTATGACATGATATACTTCTCGCCTTGGTGGGAGCTTCTTTGGAAGTTCCGAAGGCATGACGTCCTTGAACTCATTTAAGACTTCGTGGATGAGCGGTGGGACTTGGCTTGGTGAGTCTTCACGTCCTTCTCCCTCGTTGAGCTCTCGGATGGAAATCAGGAAGTTGGGTCCTTCCGGAATGTCTTCTTGAATTGCATGGCTGAAAGTGTCTTGTTCGCGGTCTTAGCTCGCTCCACAGACACCATGCATGCCTTGCTCCCATCGATGATGCTTAGGGAGTTGGTGGCCAGTAGTGGGAAGGCATGAGCTTGGTCGAAGAATTCTATGCCAAGGACCATCGTAAAGTCATTCATGGGCACAATGGAGAAGTTAAGCCTTCCGCTATATGTCCCGATCGTCACGTGCACGACTTGGATAGTGCTCACGATAGGCTTAGTAGGTGAGTTCACCGCCTTCATTGTGCCTTATTCCTTTATGGCATTGAGGCCTAGGCGCTTGGCCTCATCCTTCGAAATGAAGTTGTGCATTGCTCCGATGTCTAACAACGCTTGGACGGGTTGGCCGCTAATGGACTCGCTTACATACATGAGCTCATTCTTCGTGCGTGTCGACGAATAGCTTTTGAGCCCGCCAAGGCGTTGGAGGGAACCCACGCTGGGACGGGGTTCCTCTGCGACGAGTGTGGTGTTGCCCTTGAGTTGAGCAGGCGAGGGCATTGAGCGACTTCTTCTCGGGACAATCACGCACCCAGTGTGGGCCATTGCAAATAAAGCATGGGCTGCGAGACTTGGCTTGCTCCTTCTCCGCCTCGTTCTTGCTTTGTCCGCCTTTGCCACTTGGAGGCTTTTTCTACCTCCAATCCTTCCGATTGTTGCCTTTGTCCTTCTGGCTCTCTCCCCCACCTTTGTCGTGGCTAGGCATCTTGTCTTTGGTTTGGGCAGAATAGTCGGCAAGTGATTCCAAAGATGTAGTCATGTACTCGTAGATTTAGTCACGGATGTTACCCATTTGCTTGAGCCGACGGAAGAGTGCTCTTGCCTCTTTTTTGGTGTTGCTTGGGGCAAAGTGTTTCTGGAGCTCATGTTGGAAATCAGCCCAAGTGTTGATGGCGCAAATGCCTTTGCCTATATCGCCATGCGTCCGCCGCCACCACAGTTGTGCAGCGCCTCGAAGAAATGTGGGTGTCGTGCCCACTTTTGATGCCTCATCATGAACACCGATGGCATTGAAGTATTGATCTAGCCCGAAGAGAAAGTTGTCCACAATGGTGGCATTATGCACACCATCTTAGGTGTCAGGCTTTGACACATCTATGCGGCGTGCCTCGCTTATGCTTGCCGAGGCCGGGCTAGCGGAGATGGTGCACTTGTGCCAAGCCCATTCGAGTGGACTTCATCAACCTCCGCACGGACCGATCGCAGCTCATCTTGTACGAAGCTACGAAATTTCAGCAACTCATCATGAAATACTCGGAATTCCGCCCGAACTCGCCCTCAAAACCGCTCACCCTCTCCTCCAACGATTTGAGGATGTCTTGAGTGGTGGACATCAAAACTTCGAGTGTGGCAACACGAGGCTCCAAGGCATCAGTAAATGGGGCCTTGGACTTTCTGTGGTGCCTCCCTTGGCCTCGGCCTTCCTCACGGCCACGGGTTGGTTCCAGTGGAACATCCACACCGACAACACCCTCTTGTGAAGTGCTTGGTAGATTGGCCATCGCTTTGTGAGCTAGTTGCGTAGGTGCAAACCGTAGTTCTGATATCACTTGTCACGGGATGAGTTTGATGCGCTGCAACCCATGCGGCACTTAGGTAACTTTCTAGCACAAAGTCGCTAAGTAAGCCTTGAAGGTTTCTCAACCTAGCTAAGTAACAAAGCTTAAGAGAAAGCTAGTGAGAAAAGAAAGCAAAATAGGCCAATGAAGAGATTTTATTACTCAAGGGAGTTTTTACAAGAGAGCTTTACACTTTGCTTGTTGGTGGATGATGACTAAAATGCTAAGTGTCATGCCTTATTTATAGATGAGGGTTGCCCATTCTAGAGTCTTATTTACAAGTGGGCAAGTTGGCAAGTTGTACAAGTTGGCTTATCTATACAAGGTTGTAGAGAATTCTAGAAGATGGGCCAAGGCTTGGGCTAAGCTAGCAAGCCTTAGTGGATTTTGGCGCATTGGGCTTTGATGACTTGGCACTTGGGCTTGAGATGTGGGCTTCACCACAGGCCGGCAAGTGTGTGTGAGGCGGCCTAGCGCTAAGCGCACTCCACTGCTGCGGACTTTTGCTGAGTGCATGGGCGCCACTTAACCTTTTTTTGCGGGTTGTTTGGGCAGCCCGTTACATAATGCTCATATAGCTCTAGATAATGGGAATTTAGTGCATCCTCGTGATTACAATGGTCAGGATACCATCGATAGTGTCGTAGGCGGTTCAGGTTTGCCTATTAAATCCATTAGTCATTCTTACTTGTCTGCCAATTCTTCCACTTTTCTTTTAAATGATGTTCATCATTGTCCACAAGCTTCCCATAATATATTATCCGTTTATTAATTTGCTAATGACAATCATTGTAGTTTCACCTTCTTTCCTAATTATTTTGTTGTATAGGACCTGGCAACAAAGAAGAAGCTTTTCTGCGAACCGAGTAGTAACGGCCTTTAGCCCTTTCCTAGTAGAATTTTTCAGCCTAATCATCCAGTTGCTAATGTTGGTGTTCGCAGTGATGCTTGAATTTGGCATTCACAGCTTGGACATCCTTCGTTCATAGTTTTAAATAACATTATATATATTAATAAGTTGCCCATTTTGGGATCTCGATCTTTGTTTTTTTCTGTTTGTCATGTCCTTTAGGAAAGAGTCAGAAATTACCTTTTACAAGTTCTTTTTCAGTCTCTCATTCTCCTTTGGAATTAACACATTTAGATGTTTGGACATCTTTTATTCGTTCTATTTCTGGTTATCAATATTATTTTCTCTTTATTGATAATTTTTTCAGATATGTATGGCTTTATCTATGCGATTGAAATATGATGTTTTTATAATTTTTAAAACATTTAAGTCGTTGGTCGAAAATATGTTTTCCACTATTATTAAGTCACTTCAAATTGATAGTGGTGGTGAATATGTTAATCATCGATTTAAGGATTATCTAAACACTCATGGCATTAATCATCGCCTCACATGTCCTCATCAAAAATGGCGTTGCTGAATGTAAACATAGACAAATTGTTGACGTGGGCTTAACTTTACTTGCACTTGCATCCATGCCTACTACTTATTGGATTGAAGCTTTTAATACAGTTGTCTACTTAATAAATCATTTACCATCTCAAACTTTATAATTTTGTGTGCCTTACTCTTTACTATTTTCTGAAACTCCTCAATATGATTTTCTAAAAATCTTTGGATGCGCATGTTATCTTTATTTTCGACCTTACAATTCAAATAAATTACAATTTCTTTCTAAAGAGTGTGTTTTCTTAGGATACTCATTAAATCAACGTGCATATTGTTGTTTGCATATTCCTTGAGGCACTATGTTTGTATCTCGTCATGTTATTTTTAAGCAAAATAAATTTCCATTTGTTGAAGATGTTACTGCTAGGCCTCCGAGGTTGAGTAGTTCAATGTTAGATTTTGCAGACTCAATATTCTTTGGATACTCATTAAATCAACATGGATATCGTTGTTTGCATATTCCTTCAGGCACTATATTTGTATCTCATTATGCTATTTTTAATGAAAATAAATTTCCTTTTGTTAACTATGTTACTGCTAGGCTTCCAGGGTTGAGTATCTCTGTAATCATCATACCGCATGCATATGCCCATAAAGGGTAAAAGCGTCCAAACACACAGTCCAAAACCTCTATGTGTGTTTAAACGGACCCCAAAGGCTTCTCATCTCATCTGTATCACAGTAACTAGGAAAGGGGAAAGGTATTATCTAATGATTTAAAAAAAAAAATCTTTAAATCATACTTTTCTTTTCATTAACAGATTTAAATAAACTTTTCCTGTCTTAAACATACTATAATAGTTTATTCAAAATCGATTTGGAAAACAATTAACCATACACCTTTTAATAACATATCAATATATGAATAAAATCTATTTCGAGAAAATCATTTAATCTGATCATTTAAAATACTTATTTCACAAACATGCTTTATTATCATAATAAACTATGAAAATAAGTTTTATATATTCCATTTACAGTGACGATGTTCAGACCCGATTGTCGTCTACGCCTGCGGACTGGCCCTCGCTCGCGGTTTCTCTTAAATCAAGGAAACGACATAATTACTTTTCATAAATCTGAAATAAGACTAAATTTACATAGTAAAGCTCGAAACGAATGTCTATCCCTAATATACAACTCATGTATTAAGAAAATTACTAAAATACCCTCATGTCCGTAAACTCTAAAATCGTGAATTACCGAATTACCCTCATAATCATAATTACCAATCTATCCTCAATTCCAAGAATTATAAAAAATATTCACAAGGTCCGAAATTATAAAATTGCCCTAAAAATGTGAAATTATCGCAATGCCCTTGTCGATCAACGGTGATCGGAATACAAGCGACGGTGGCCAGGAAGTTCGGGTTAGATACTTCAGACCGAGCTGAGTCCAATGCTACCGGTGGTGAGCTCCCACATGCGATGACGGCGCCGGAATCTAGCTCAACAGCCGTGAGCCTCCAAGTGGCCGGTCGATGGCAAATCGGCTCTCCCAATGGGTGTGGATGGTCGGAAATGGAAGATGGTGGTGTGGAGAACAAAACTCAGGTACTGGCGTAGTCGAAAACTAGTTAAATCATGGCAAATCGAGGCAGTGATTCCGCGAGCCTTTACAGCTTCGAACGACTATTTTCCAGTTGTTTTTCAGTGGTAACGACTACGGAAATATGACCAACAGCTCAAGGACTTTCGATCAGTACCTTCCTTGGTCAGTGGGGTGGTTGGCAATTGGAGATCTGGCCGGGTTGGTTTCACGGGTTCGGGTCGGGTGCAAAAATCTTTCTCTCTCTCAACCTCTCTCTCACGTGTGCATGTGTTTCTTTTTCAATTTAATTCCTTTTATTATTTTATTTTTTTCTAACCGCCTCTTCTTTTTCTTTTTTTTTTAACAAAAGCATATGTTACAATCCTCCACACTTATAAAAGTTTCATCCTTGAAACTTACATACCTGTGAGAAAAGATGGGGATACTGAGCTCGCATTAAGTCCTCACATTCCCACGTAGTCTCCTCCTTTGTATGATTCTTCCACAACACTTTTACTAGAAGAATTGTCTTAGAATGCAGGACTTGGTGTTTCCCTTCCAATATCTCCACTAGTTCCTCTTCGTAAGGCATGTCTTCCTTCAAATGAACTGGTTGCTTCGATAACACATGGCTCGGGTCATATATATACTTCTGGAGCATTGAAACATGAAACACATCGTGGATTCTGGATAGCTCAGGTGGTAAAGCTAGTCGATAAGCAAAAGGACCAATGCGCTCTACGATTTCATATGGCCCAATGTAGCGTGGGCTTAGTTTGTCGCGCTTCCCAAATCGAAGCACTCCCTTTCAAGGAGATATTTGTATGAAAACTTTATCACCCACTTCAAATTCAAGTTCCCACTTATGCCTGTCTGCATAGCTTTTCTATTTGTTTGTCTTCGGCCACCTTTAATCTGTCCCGAATCAATTCTATCGTTTCATTAGTATCCTGGACTAATTCTACACCAAATAACCTATGCTCACTAACCTCATTCCAACATATTGGAGTTCTGCATTTCCTACCATATAAAGCCTCATATGGTGCCATCTCGATACTAGCTTGATAGCTGTTGTTGTAAGCAAAATCCATCAGAGGTAAATAATTGTTCCAATTACCTTTAAACTTTATAACACAAGCTCACAACATATCCTCCAGTATTTGAATAGTACGTTCTAACTGACCATTAGTCTGTGGATAAAAAGCTGTATTAAAGTTCAACTTGGCGCCTAAAGCACGTTGCAAACTGGTCCAGAAGTTAGAAGTAAATATTTACAATAAAAAGAATTAAATTGGAAGTGTTTGTGTTACACATTTACAGGTTAAGAGTGCTATATGTACAGGGGAGATTCTGCCGAATTTTCGATAGAATCCTTGTTAATTAGTTTATTATCAGTTTAGTTTTAATGAGTCTAGATAGATTCGTCAGGAGTTCGGGGCGGGTCTTTTCAAATACTTCACATCCAACTCTAATATCACCTTCATCACACTCCATTTCAGAAGCCACGTCACCATCTTCATCTAATTCACCTCCACCTCATTCCTTCCTTCTCCAATTAATTCTCCACCATCACATACTAGTGCCTTTTCATCTTCCTCCACTCCACCCATCTCAAATATAAATTCTCCTAGCCTTGATTTGGCCCCAACCGATTCAAATAATAATACAATTTGAGAATCATTATCTTCACCTACATCGATACCATTGATGCCTTGTGATACTATTAGTTCGAATGCATTGTATTCTCATCCAATGGTCACTCGAGCAAGAGCTGGTATTGTGAAACCAAACCCAAAATATGCTAATGTAGTTTCTGTTACTAATGATGCTGTTGAGCCTAATGGTTTTGTGTAGGCAAATAAAGATTCTCACTAACAACAGACAATGGGTGATGAATTTAATGCTCTTCAAAGAGTTGGTATTGGGTATTAGTTCCTCCACATCCATCTTACAATGATCTTCCAAAATAAATGGGTGTATTGAATTAATTGCAAAGTTGATGGTAGTATTGAGTGTTATAAAGCTCGTTTAGTTGCTAATAGTTTTCATCAATAGCTCGGTCTTGAATTTGGTGAGACATTCAGTCCAGTGGTTAATCACAATACCATTCGTCTCATTTTAGTTAGATCTGTTGCCAATGGCTAGGCCATTCGATAATTAGATGTGCAAAATGCTTTTTTGCATGGTTATTTATAGGAGGATGCCTATATGCACCAACCTATTGGCTTTATTGATCTACAATATCATACTTTTGTGTGTAAGCTTCAATATCTCTATAGCCTTAAACAAGTTCTTAGGGCATAGTTCTAATGTTTCTCTAATCATTTAGAACAATTGGGCTTTCATGAATCACTAGCAGACTATTTTCTATTTATTGATGTAGACTAGGAATCGTTATCATATTTAGATTATTTTCCTTACTAACTAAGGTTTATGACTTTTATTTTCCTTTTCAGTTTAGAATTTTTGTTTTCCTTTTATCATATGGTTTAGGATAATTACTATTAATATAATTAACCTCTCTTGTAGCCTTTCAAGGTAGATTTTGAGTTCAATAATATTTTTAGTTTTTAAATTTCTGTGTGAGTATTTGAGTTGAATTAATTCTCGGTATTTTGCAGAATCAACGAGTTTTAACCCCTTAAATTTGCGACATTGTTTGAGCCAACATGAATTCATTTTTTTTTTATTTCGGTATTCTCTAAAATCAACATAATATTTTGAATTATAATTTCTACTGTATCAGTTTGGTATCAGAGCCAAAAGCCTGATTCTCGGCTTTCCTAATCCACCAACCTTTTTTTCTCCTTTAGCTCATCAGCTTAAGAATAAAAAAAAAAGTAAAAAAAACTGAAACAGAAACGACAGCCGTGTTAACCATCATCCACGGCAACCGCGTGTGAAAATTTGGTCCTTTTTCGGTCGATCTCTACCGCCATTCTGGACAGAGGAAACCAGCCATCAAACCCAAGGAAAAACCACGGCTGATTAGCCGCTGATCACCGGAAAAAGGGCCATAATACCATGATCACCACCACCTTCGTTCATCATTTTCCATTGTGATTTAGCCAGCATCACCACCATCAATCCACTCCTCTCCACGAGCTCAGCCTTCCTAGCCCGTCACCACCATCAATTAATGCACCGGTCGTCGGAAACAAAACAAATACAAACCCCTGCCTTTATCTCTAAATTCCAGCCAAAACACCACCTTTTCGGACAAACCATCACCACCATCACAATCACTAACCCAAAATCTTTTAGATCCACCCATCTTTGCTTGATTTTCGACCACCGTCACTAGAAACCTAAACTTTTGCTTAATTATAATTTTATGCCAGAATTTTATTTAATTTTTAGTTTAGCCCTTAGACCTTTCTAAACTAAATTTAGAAAATGCCTCCAAGAAAAACTTGTGATGCTCATGATCCAACTTACAATCAAGTTGATATTCTTAGAGATGAAACCTGGCTGACATGACAGCTAGAATTGATATGCTAGCTGCACAAATGGCACAAATGTTAGAGTTAATTGTCCAACGCCATCATAGTCCAAAACACGAAAATAAATTAAGTGAAAATTTTGATAACCCTTTCTTTAGGCGTTGACATAAAAAGGAGTCTACTGATGATAGAAGATAGGAATCTTGGTTGAGAATTGACATTCCTGAGTTCTAAGGAAGTGGTCAACTAAAAGAATTATTGGATTGCATTAATGCCATTGAAGAAGTCTTTGAATGCGAAGAGGTTCCTAATGATAAATTAGTCTTGCTTGTAGCAACTTAGTTCTGTGGAAGGGCAACAGCTTGGTGGCAATAAACAAAGCTCACAAGGATGAGGCAAGGTAAAAAGAAAATTGACTCTTAGAAAAAGCTGAAGAAGCACTTGTGTAGAACATTTTTACCTCACAATTACGCTAAACAGTTATACCAACAGTTACAGCATTTGAGGTAAGGTAATCGATTAGTAGATGATTACACCAGAGAATTTCATTGGTTGGTAGCATAAAATGACTTGACAGATATAGAAGAGCAACAGGTTTCCCCCTACAATCATAGTTTCAAGACCAATTGAATTTACTTAATTCGTACTCTGTCTCAGAAGCATATAAACAGGCTCTGTAGTTAGAAAAGTGATTTAGTTAATGTACTAGTGACTCAAACTTCCGGGGTTCTCGAAGTGTTATTCATGATAACTCAAACTCGACTTCCCAATTTTATAATTTCACTCCTCTAAATCTGACAAATAAGACTAGTAAATCTAGTGAAAATAGTCAAAATAGCAAAACCTAATCCGTAAGTTCAGGATTACGTTGTTTTAATTGCAGAGAAATTGGGCACCGAATGACAGAGTGTAAAAAGAGAGGAAAGTATAGAAAAAGCTTATTTGTGGACATTGAGGAAAGTGAAGACTACTAGGAAGAAGAAAATAAAGAGTTCATTGAAGAGTCAACTTTTTATAGTAGTGGCAGTGCACGATCTGTTGAAGAACATAGTGATAGCAGGCTAATGTTGATAGTAAATCGCACATTCTTCACTCCGAAATAACAAGACAAACGCAAGTGGTTACTGACAAAATATTTTTCAGACTACTTGCACAATTGAGGAAAAAGTATGTCGTATAGTCATAGAATTGGGTAGTTGTGAGAATGTTATTGTCAGAGGAAGCTGTAACGAAGCTAAACTTAAAGACAATACCTCAACAAACTCCATACAAACTCACACGGCTGAAGAAAGAAAATCAAGTAATAGTATCTAAACTTTGCTTAGTCTTTTTATCCATTAGATCAATCTATGAAGACTAAGTTTGGTGTGATGTTGCGGCTATGGATGCTTGTTATTTATTATAGGGCAGACGCTGGCAATATGATCACAACGTTGTGCATGATGTAAAGTAGAAAATACCTACAGCTTTATGTGTAACAACACTACGATCGTTTTTCTACCTAACAATGAGCTCATTTTTAAATAAGGCTTGGATAATTTTTTGTTAGGTAAAAATCAGTTTATAGATGTTGTAACAAAGACGAAAAGGGTTTATATTTTACTAGGAAAGGCGAACCATAGTAATTCAAAGATACATGAAGCTGTGACACCTATACTAGAGGAATTTCAAGATTTGTTCCTAATGAGCTACCATAAGGTTTACCACCTCTTAGAGATATACAACATCAAATTGATTTGGTACCAGGTTCTATATTACCAAATCGGCCTCATTACGTATAAGTCCTACGAAACATAAAGAATTAAGACGTCAAGTAGAACAGTTACTAGAAAAGTGATTTATTTGTGAAAGTCTCAGTCCCTGTGCAGTCCCTACTTTGTTGACTTTAAAGAAAGATGGTTTTGAGAGAATGTGTGTGGACAATCGAGCTATTAATAAAATTATAGTTCGATATTATTTTTCAATCCCTTGATTAAATGACTTATTGGATCAGATCAATACAGCAATAGTTTTTATCAAACTTGATTTGAGGAGTGGCTACCATCAAATTCAAATACAACCTAGAGATGAATGGAAAACAACTTTTAAAATTGGCGAAGGGTTGTACAAGTGGTTAGTAATGCCATTTACTTATCCAATACTCCTAGCACTTTCATGCGAGTTATGAATTAGGTTCTTCACCCTTTTATTGGAAAGTTTGTGGTTGTTTACTTTGATGATATACTTATATATAGCGCCAACCAGAAAGTACATCTACAACATTTGAGACAAGTACTTTTAGCTTTAAGCGTAGCAAGTTTGCGCACAACAATAAACAAGTGTATTTTCTTGATAGAAAATGTATTATTTTTGAAATATGTGGTGTCAAAGGATGGTATATCTGTTGATCAATTGAAAATGAATGCTATTCGAGATTGGCCACAACCCACTACTTTATCTGCCATCAGAGGTTTCCATGGATTGACATCTTTTTACAAGTAATTCATTCCTCATTTCAGTACTATTATAGTGCCAATCACATACTGCATGAAAGGAGGACAGTACTCTTGGACAGAAGAAGTGTGATTAAGGCATTTGAGACAATCAAAGAGAAGTTAATTACTGCTCCGGTTCTTGCCCTACTAGATTTTTCTCTCAGTTTTGAAGTGCATTATGATGCATCCAAAGTAGGTATCGGAGCTGTTCTAAGCCAGTATAGTAAGCCTATAGCTTATTTCTATGAGAAGTTAAATATAACAAAAGCATGTTATAGCACTTATGACATGGAGTTTTATACAGTGGTCCAGGCATTAAAACATTTGCGTCATTATTTGATTCATAAAGACTTTGTTTTATACACTGACCATGCTGCATTGAAGCATCGCAATAGTCAAGACAAGCTTTCTCACCGACATGCCATGTGGATAGCATTCCTTCAGTAGTTCACTTTGTGGTAAAGCATACTTCTGGTGAATCCAACAGGGTAGCATATGCATTTAGTTCATGATTTTTCTTGTTGACACAGCTGCATAATCAAGTCCTCAGATTTGACACATTTGGAGAGTTATATGCTAGTGACCTTTTCTATGCTCCTCTATTAAAAGACATTACTACAGGGTTCTGCTCAGACTATCATTTGCATGACAGATTCATTTTCAAAGGAAATCAGTTATGTATTCCTAACTCAAGTTTGAGACTGAAGATTATTGTAGAGTTACATAACGAAGGGCATATGGGCCGTGACAAAACTTTGGCTTTAATAATCAACACTTATTTTTAGCCTACTATGTCGAGACCTGTCGCATTTGTTAAGTTTCCAAGGGCACCGTAACTAACGCTAGATTATATATGCCATTGCCAATTTCAACACAGCCTTGGGCTAATATTAGCATGGATTTTATTTTGGGATTACCCCGCATTTATAGGGGTATGGATTCCATATTTGTTGTTGTGGATTGCTTCTTGAAAATGGCTCACTTTATTGGCGCCAAAAGACTACAGACACCTTGACTGTTGCTCGTCTATTCTTCAAGTAAGTCTATAGATTACATGGTTTACTAAGTTCTATAATATCTGATCGAGATGCACGATTTCCAAGCCATTTTTGGAAGACATTATGAAAGTTGACTAACATTCACCTGAATTTCGAAAGTGCTTACCACCCACAAACGGATGGTCAAACTAAAGTTGTCAACCGCTCTTTAGGAAACCATCTACATAGTCTAGTTGGCGATAATCTAAAGACATGAGATCAAAAGTTATACCAAATTGAGTTTGCTTATAACCGTGCAGTTAAGCGCAGTATTGGTTTAAGCCCTTTAAAGGTGAATTTCGGATGTAATCCATGAGCTCCTGTTGACCTAGCTCTAGTTCCGGATTTAGTTCGCAAAAGTAGTAAGGCAGAAGACTTTATAGAGCAGTTTTAGAAGATTCATACACCTACATAGGAATCTTTGAAGAAGACTACCGAAGGTTATAAAATTGAGCCAGATAAAAGGCGTCGAGCTTTAGAATTTCAGGTGGAAGATCTTATTTGAGCTGTCTTAACCAAAGATAGATTCTCAATTGGCGAGTACAACAAGCTTTCCACTAAGAAAATTAGTCTTTTAGAGATTATAGAGAAGATAAATCCTAATGCATATAGACTAAAGATTCATAATCATATCTGCACTGCAGATGTATTTAATGTCAAACATATATTTCTTACAAAGGTGATCATGACGAAGATACTATTACAGATAATTCGAATTTGAGGGCGAATTCTCTCCAGTCTATGGGGAATGATGCAGACTATGAAGACTATGAATCATTATCATATTTGGATTAGTTTCCTTATTAACCGAGGTTTACAACTTTTATTTTCCTTCGCAGTTTAAAATTTTTGTTTTCCTTTTACTACATGATTTAGGATAATTACTACTAATATAAATAGCTGCTCTTATAGCATTTGAAGGAAGATTTTGAGTTCAAAAATATTTTAGTTTTCAAATCTCTGTGTAACAATTTGAGTTTAGTTAATTCTTGGTATTCTACGGAATCAATGAGTCTTAACCTTTAAATTCACAGCATTCTTTGAATCAACATGAATTTAGTTTATTTTTTTATTCTAGTATAATCAATGAAATATTTGAACTATAACTTCCACTGTATCATTTATTTATTCACATGATTCAGTGCTTCTATATTTGCTCATCTATGTTGATGATATTTTAATTATGGGAAATAGTTCCTATCATATTTCTCAAATGATAGATCATATGAGCAAATTATTCTCTATGAAAGATCTTGGTCTTGTCCATTATTTTTTGGATATTGAAGCTATGGGGCTTCACTTGTGTCAAACCAAGTATATTCTAGATCTTTTACATCGCACTAACTTCCTACATTCAAAGCCGATGACAACACCTGCAGTGAGTGGTTGCCATCTCAGTATGTTTGATGGTGATTTGCTTTCAAATCCCACCAAATATCGTAGTGTTGTTGGCGCTTTGCAGTATCTTACCATCACTCATCTAGATATTTCATTTGCTGTTAATCAGGTTTGTCAATACATGCATTGCCCCCACAACAGCTCACTGGGTGTAGTTAAACGCATCTTGCGGTATTTGAAGGGTACAGCCACTCATGGTTTGCTTTATTCATCCGGTTCGATAGAATTACAAGCCTTTTCTAATGCAGACTATGCTGGTGACCCTAATGATCGTCGATCCACCGGGGGTTCCTGCATATTTGTCAAACCTAATCTTATTTCTTGGAGTTCTAAGAAGCAAAAAAGGGTTTCTCGTTCCAGTATAGAGGCTGAGTATGGACAGCTCGTATATACAATTGCTACTTTATCTTGGTTTCGATCCTTATTGAAAGAATTACATATTCCTCTATCTTGTCCTCGCATATGGTGTGATAACATTAGTGTCATTTCCTTGGCCTCTAATCCTGTGTTTCATGCATGGACCCATCATGTAGAGGTTGACTATCATTATGTTCGAGAAAGGTTGTTTGTAGAGAGCTCGATATTTGTTATATCTCTCCTCAAGATCAACTTGTTGATTGTCTTACTATAGGCCTGTCTACTTCTCACTTTCATTATTTAACTTCCAACCTTCTAGTTCGCTCTTGTCCTGTCAACTTGAGGGGGTGTGATAATGATAAAGGTTAAACTTAAATCTAATAAATTGTTATCATTATAGTTAGTATTGTAATTATCTTGTAAGCTAGTGTTTATCATATGTATTCTTAGCTTGTATATAAGTGAAGCATATATAATATGAACCTCATCAAAAACTGAGGCTTACAAAATTGTCCTTTAGAGCTTTATTGTTTTACCTTCAATTGATGTTATGGTGCCGGTGAAGGTTGGACCATCTTCAGCTAGTACACTAAAAAAGAAAAAAGCGAAAAAACCTAGTAAGGCCAAACCAACTAATAAAAGGTTTACTATCAAATGCAGCTCTTGCAGATGTCTTGGACAAAACAAAAGGGGTTGACCCAATTTTCCAAAAACCACATGAACCACAAAGGTATAATGTGAGAGTCATCTTTTCCTTCTTTTTATTTTTTAATTTCTATTAGTGAAGTTAACAAATATTGATCTTGATGTTGTGCAAGGAAGCAGTAGGACTTCATCAAGTACACATGTTTAATTTAATTATAAAAATTGAATTCAAAAGGATTTTTCTTCTTTTTTATTAAATTATTTAAACGTGGTGATGTTTAGGCAAGCAATATCACTTCATCAACTGCATAGGTCTTTTATATATATATATATATATATATATATATATATATATATATTCAAATGGACTAATAACTGGTGATGTGTAGGCAACCAATAAGAAATCACTAATTATACATGTTTGATTTAATCATGAAATAATATCAAATAGATTGATTCATTTTTTTAATTAAATGAAATTAAAGTTGCTTTTTCTTTTTTGGACAGCATGGAACTAGCCCACAATCCCAAGAAGTAGATGTCAATGAATAAGCAATTGGCAATAGTTCTGAACGAGCCAGTCAGGTTTCAATCAATGTCACTCAACCAATGGAACTGCATACACAACTTTTGTGGACTGTATCCCAATCTCAAAATGAAGAGCCTATCATTGTTAACAAGGAGTAGATAGTACAATATTCACCTTGGGCTGGCATTTAATACTCCATTATAGAATCTAGAAGACAATTAGTTATTTCTTGTGTGGGAGTTTCAGTTTACCTTAATATTGTTAAGGTGTTTGTTAGTTTGATTTTAATTGACTTTTGTACTTTTGATTTCATTTTTAGACCGAATGCTATTGTGGTTTTTGTAATATTATATTCAATACATATGTTATTTAGTTTAACAATTATCACATTTTTATAGAGGTGATGGAATTATATAGATTGCAAATTACATTTTGATGTGTAATTCTAAAAGTTATGATGGTTATGTTTTTTAATGGTTTATATTTGAATTAGTTTATAAAAATTGACTAAAGATTTTGTTTAATTTGTTGCAGAGTTTTGTTTCCGGTTACTCAAATTGGTAAATAGGCTGTTAGAATTAAAAAAATAATGCCCTAGGTTAAAATCGAGCTTTAAATCTCTAACATCATATATTAGGGGTATAGTTGTCTTTTTATGTTTAAAATAACATTTTCACTTTTTCAACGGAAGAATTAGGTGAAGGACTTGAATGACATAAATTTGTATTTGAAAGGATTTAATTGATTCATCTTATCAACTTTAAGTCTTTAAATTTTTTTCTATAATTAATAAGGACTCAATTAAAAATTACCCTTTAATTTAACTTTTTTTAAATATTTTTACGAGAAATTTGTAGTAAGCATAAACTACATGATTTTTAAGATATAAAAAATATAACACAATCTTTTTGAATAAAAAATAAGTCAATACAATATGATTATTTAGATAAATAGTAATGTCATAAATGAATTATTGTGTCATAAATCAAAACAAAAGTCCACATAATTATTAAACAGGTGATCGGAATCAACCCATTAGTAATTGAATCACGTTTAACCAATTCAAACTCATTTATTTAACCCACCCATTTAATAATCAAGTCTCTTTTAACTAATTTAAACTCATTTATTAGTTGTTTGTGTCAGATTAATTCATTATCTTTAACTAATTTTTAGAAATTTCCCTTACTAAAAAAAAATCTCTATAATTATTAATTCATTTAATCCAATACATTAGTTTGGATCTTAAATTGTGTTTTCTCAAGATTAAATTGAGTTATACGCATGTTCGTAATTAAATTTATTTATTTTTGGGTAATAAATTAAAAATTCAATCCTTTATAAGAGGATAATTTTTAGATGAAACATGTTGAATGATAATATACAGTGGCACTTGAATGTTTTGGATATGACAAGAATTTGTACAAATAAAAATTATACAAGATTTTGTAGATGAAACATTACTCTCATGGCAATTTAACCTAGACCTAGACTAGTCTGAATTTTCAGGACCGGGTTCAACTTATACCAGATTAAGTTAAATCTGGTATTCGAATATCATTTTAAAAACCTGTACATGCTGGGTCCAGTTCTTGGTTCAAGTAAACTTGTATATCCGTAACCGAAGTTGGATTTTTATCATTTTTAATATTAATTTTTTAAAATTTATTTTTTATATAAATAGAAATTTTTTTTTAAAAAAGAGCCCAAATAGTGCCCTAGTTTATTCACACTTTCACAGTCACAAAAAACATTTCCCCTCTCAGTCTCTCTTCGGCTCGTCTTCATCAAATCAAATCATCGTTGTCATCACTTTGCCGCCTTCGCGGCTGTGTTCATCATCATCAGCCGTCCCGTCGTTTCCTTGTCTTCTCTGTCACGACCGGTAACCAGCTGTGATACAAGTTGAATGCCACCCTCCCGAATCGCGATTGCGGCTGTGTGCATCATCATTAGCCGCCGTCGCGACTAGTAACAAGCTCTTATACGGTCAAAAGCAACTAGCTCGCCTTTGCCATTCGTTGCCTCACCGAACGATGATCCTTCAAGTTTGTGAATACCGAATCGGAAGTTCCGACTTCCCCCATTGAAAGTTGATGTCTTCTATTTTATAAATATTTGATTTATGCTTTGCTATGATTTGATTTTAATATTTATGCCTTGATATGTTTCTATTTTATTATTTATAGTTTGTTTAATTTTGAAATAATTTTTAATTGTTGGCTATTTCTATTAATAGATTAGAGTGCTGGAAATGTAATCTGTTTGATTCAAACGCGGAGAAGCAGCAATAATGATGATGATACCATTGATTATATGTGGGAGGTTCGAACCAAGAAACAAACGAGCTGATTTATATTTGGTTTGTTTAGAACCTGGATTTGTATTTAATTTGCTGAAATCCTATATTTGTATTTCTATTTGATTTTTCAGTTGAATTTTTTTTTTTTAAACCCACAATCCAGGAACCCGGATTTTTCCGAGTTGAACTTCAACTTTTTCGGGTTGAACCAGACTGAAACCAGAGTGGCAAAAATCAGGTTTATTTCTGGGTCCGATACAGCAAATATTCGTCCAGGTCCGAATTCGGAGAGTCTATACCGGGACCTTGGGCTCGGATTTTGCCATCCCTAACCCTGAACAACACCTTGTAACGGAGAACATTCATCAGCAAAATGAAGCCATCAAGACTTTTGAATCCAGAGTTTGGCATAAATTTAGTCATAAAATTTATACTAGTGTTTTGTCATCAAATAGAGACGGTGCTCACTGTAACAGTAACAAAGTTTATCAAATTATTAGATTCAGGATCCAGCAGAATTATTGGAAACAAGATAAGGGGAAACTAGGGATAGAAGGTAGAGCAAACAAGTTCCATCGTTTCAAAATACCTTACCAGAAAACAAAATTATTTAATCGAAAAAGCCTAAGGGAAGTAAACAGGCCAGTTGAAATAATACGAGTCTCGGAGTTCCCTATCCGTGTACTCATTCCACTGGAAACGAAAAGCGAAAAAATGAGAACGTAGAATTTTCACGTGGCAAAGTAACAACATGCCATATGTACATCAAATATTAAATTCTATAATAATTTAGCTTAGAGGAGTCAAACAACAGACCTTAAATTTGTAAGGCTGTTTCTTCGCCTTTGCTTTCTTCCAATGGTACTGTTCAAATAACATCACCTTGTCATGCCAACTGCAGATTTAAGTAAATTCAAAATGTTAGACAAGAAGAAAAAGTTTGTCCAGTTCCCTATAACAACAGCAGCAGCAGTTCCCTATAACAACAGCAGCAGCAGCAGGATTAAGAAGAAAAAAAAGACAAAGGCTCCGTTTGAGATTGAGATTGAAATTCAATAAGTTGTTTATTTTATAATTTTTTCTATTTTAACAACAGCTTTCAAAAACAAATAGGGGATTGCTTTTCATAAGCAGCTTATTAAATAAGTTACCACACCTTTTTAAAATTTCTATTATATCCTTAATTAATATTTTTTAAAAAATAATTATCTTATTTTTCCATATACTCTAATGTATAAGCGATTAAATATCATATTACCACTATAATCAAATTACTACCACGATTACTATATATTCTCTCCAATATCAAACTTTTTTATATTAAACTTGTATTTTCTATTATAAGATCCAAAAAGACTTACATATAATTATGTAAACTTTTTTTGAACTATGAACAATTTCACATGAAAATTAACTATGGCTTTTAAAATCAATTTCATAACTATAGCTTTTAACATCCAATCTAGTTATATTTTTTCTATAGTCATGGCATTTATTGCAACAAATTTAATGTGAAAGTAATGCATATTACTTTTTTATTTTATTTGGATTATGTATGAGTATGAATTTTTATCATATTTTATGTAACAAATTATTGAGATTTTTTTCACTTAATATAATTTTACGTGTTTTAAAAAGAAAAAGCCATGTCTAAACATTATTAAGCATACTTTAAAAAAAATAAAAGGTAATTTAAATTTATGTCTATTTTGGTCATTATTTAACAAAATAATATGTTTATAATAAAATTTACTGAACGCATGTACATTTCCTTTTAAACTCATACAACTGCAATACAGTTTACCAAACACTAAACTGCTTTTCTAATCAGCTGCATATTACATCCACAGCAAAAGCGGCTTATTTAATCAGCAACCGCAATCCCACTAGCCCAAAGTATATGCAAGCATGAGAGAAACTTGAATCTAACAGTGCTAAAACTGCATGATACCACCATGAGACGCACAAACAGAATCCAAAGAAGAAGACAGCAGATGTGCAAATTTATAATCTGACAGGGAGAAAGCAATATAACATACCCACAAGAAGCCCATCAGAATTTACCAAAATCTAAAGCTAGGCCACGCGGACAAGAGATTAATGCACTGTATAACTCTGACCAGGCATTGGCACAAACTCGATGAATCATCTACTCATACAGATAGTCATAAAACCATCCGTTGGGACCTAAGACCTAGGGAAAAACATCCAACCCCAAAGACTAGTTTATTAGGTCTCATTCTATTTATCAACTCATGGATCCCTTAACTAGCCAAAGTAGGACAACAAAACAACCTCGCCCTTGAACGAAACCTCCATCAGCAGGTAACAACACCTGCTAACATTGAGTCCACCACATTCTAAATATCAGGATGTGACTTTAATACAGCTGGTTGAGAAAATAAATCTTGAAAGTTCACTTTTTAACATAAACACAGAAGCCTCGTTCATCTTACTCATAGTTACATATTAAGAAAGAAAGTTGTATGAAATCCTTTGTCTGTTTCTATGATGTGAAGAATAAGATTGCAACCTTCTTTGTTATGATATGAAGAGTATGACTGAAATCAAAGTTCTATTTAATGGTGTTAACCAGAACTAGCTACTAGATAGGACTTCCTTAAAGTATTAAGTCTTATGTAGGACTCATTAAGGTTAACCACACCATGAAGTTCTTATTAATCAACTCCTCAACGGCTAAATAAATTTGTAGAAATGATAACTTAGTGGGGAAGTAGTCAATGTGACCACCCTTTAAATAATCAATGCAACCTAAATGCAGTAAAATTGTTCTACATATGCATATCATGCATTTATTTGTAGTAGGTAGCTAAAATCTAATAAAATAATAGTTATAATACCAATTGTTAGTAACCACGACTGAAAAACTTACCTAATGGGTGGAGTAACTCATTCTACTTGTTAACCCATAGATCCCCATTTTACTAGCCAATGTTGACAACTCAGCACTGTCAAATAGGTTCCTCTTTAGAGTTTCAGGGAACCAGAATTAACAACCAAAAAGAGAAAAACTGTTTTACTTAGAATCCCTTTCATATAAAACACAAAATGTGGTGCCATGAAATGCGTCCTTGCAAATTAAGTAGGTAAGAAACTCCATTGGACATACATGTAAATCTTATAGATATGAGCAACAAACCAAAGGTCTCAGCTGCTAAAAACCTCCACTGGATATCAAAAACTTAGTTAAGAGTCTAAACAATTGAACATCTTAGACAAAACTTGAAAACTAACACAAGAATTTCAAACCTAAATTTGAGAAGGTCACACTTAGAATGCCCGCACAGGTTGCAAGTTTTTTATGCATTTCAAGTTGTTTACCCACATTGAACCACCCAGTGCATTGGATCCAATGGTTATAACAGTTAGCTCTACTGCTTCATTTGATCACATATGTGCATACATAAATAAATAAAATTTGAACAGTTGTGCCACCATCATATAATGGTCATAGTAAAACTGTAATACCAAAGCCAAAAAATTTTCAACCCCTCAAAAAATGGTATATGAAGAATCTCCACTAGACACACAGCAATATGCCAATCGTGCCAAACAGTAACCAAAATACCCATTCTCCACTATAAAATCCCCAACCGAGTTAATATGTAATCTCAATATCACAATGTGCAAGAGAAATAGAGAGATATGGAGTGTTCTTGCAAGGATTTCAAAGTGGGAAAATGCAAATGAGAAAAGGTTGTTTATGGTGAGACTATGCCACTAGCATAGTGATGAAATCCTGAAAAACCAAGATAGCAGTGACTGTAAAATACAGCAAGTTCACATAACACAGTGGCGCATAATTTACACGAGCTATAAATAAAGCCTACTTAAGGTTACCAGGAAATAAATCAAAACCGGCATTTCACAAGCACTCTCTTCTTACATAACATAAAAAAAAAAAAAAAAAAAAAAATCCCAATTAAGCAGAAACTTTTCCACCAGCCCATCAAAGGGCAGCTTTTAACATCACTGAAAGCGTTTTAAAATTGCCAATTTTGTCAATTTTTCACACAAAGACACTTCATAACAACCAAACAAATCCGCAGCAATAATTTTTCCAAAAAAAGGAAATAAGAAGAAATTATGGCAGTAATCATGTTCATAAAATTATGAAATTTAAAGAAAAGAAATCGAAAAAGAAAAGGTGAGAGAGTACTTGAATTGGTTGGTGAGGTGCCACATGTAGGGATTGGACCAGGTGAGAGCAGAGAAAGCAAAGGCTCCGATCCATATGTTCTCGAACGGCTCCGGACCCGAATGCGGTACACCGGGGTCTCCTCTGTACGCTTTTCCAAAGTATTTCTCCATTTCTCTCTCACTCTGTATGTTGCTTCTTCTTCATCTTGTGTGGTGTTTTCTACTTTATCCGCTCATTATTTTTTTTTCCCGATTTTCTTTCCTCTTTTTTTTTTTTTTTTTTTTTTTAATTTTCTTCGCCGGTGGCAAATTGGCCCGACCCGTTCTTGGCCTGATTGGTCCTATCTTCATTTTCAAGGCTTTGCCCAAATTTAAGATGTCAAGAGGGTTACGACTCTAAGAAATTAGATCTATTACATTTAGGTTAAGATGAGAGCCTTACTAAAAAGTCTTGACCTAACCTTTAACCCTTAACCCTTAAATTAATTTCTAAAATTAAGAAAAAAAATAACATTTAAAACACACACGTGGTCACAACTCACTCAATTAAAATTTATCTTTATTTCATATTAATTTAGCATTAGTATTTGATTTATTTATTTATTAATTTGGTTAGATTGTTACGTGGTGTACTATTTTTTAAGTTAAATAAAAACAATTATTTTAAATTCCTTACAACTATATTCAATATAAAAATGGAATAATAATAATTCAATATTATTAATAGCAAATGAAGAATTAGAGTCCTATAAAAAAAAAGTGAAAAAATTATAATAAAGGAAAAGGGTTGGGCTTGGCCTAACTCTGACCAAATAATGGTCGGGCATGGCTTGACCCTTAGTTTGAAGGGTCGGGCTTTTTAAGGGGTAAGATATTTCATTTTAATCGTAGAGTCGAGTTAAGAGTTTGGTTGAGTCAAACTCCACCCTGCCCATTCCCAAGCCTATTTCCAAGTACTCCCATTTAAGATCATCAAAACTTATAATATATTTAAGAGTATACCATTAATATCTTAAAATTTTTATTAAAAACTGACACCTACACCCCTAAGATTTAGAAAATGATATTATAGATCTTAAGTTTACAATAAGAGACATTAAGATCATCTTTTAACTATAATATCATTTATCTATAATAACTAAATAAATTAACTATAAATTTTTTTAATAAATATGAATATAATTTAAATAGTTTAATTTGTCTAATAAACTAGTAATATTAGAGTTTCTTTAATATATAAAATAACTTTTATAAAGTAAATTTTTATATTTATTTTAATAATATAATTATATTTATTATAAAAATTTTAAATAATTCCTTGGTTAAACAGATTTTACAATTAATAAAATATATCTCATGTATTAATAATATTAAAATTGTTTTATATAATATTGAAAATAATTTAACTTTGTGTATATAATTATTTTAATATTATGCATCTATTTATTATAAATTTAGTTTAATATAATATAGGATTGTAAAGTATTAAATTCTTTTATTATTGAAATTATTTTGAAATGTATGTATTGTTTATATTTATTTTAATATTATATTTCTATTTATTATAAAACATTAGAGTTAGATTTGTAAGTTAATATAATCATATAGTATTATAGTTGAAATGGGTCTTGATGACCCTTATTGAAAACTTATAGATCTGTATGATTATTTCTCCAAACTTTAGGGATATAAATATCATTTTTAATTTTTTTTAAAAAAATAATTTTGAGGGTTCAACCTTGATACGAAAATGCTAAATTTATCATTTGATGAATTTATAAGATGTTATAATATAAAACTAGAAAATTCTATAATGTTGAGATTTTAGTACTGTAATACATATGGACCCTTAAATTAAAATATAAAGTCTCCAACTTTAATTTATTAAATAGATGGGTAGCCTGTTACCCAAATAACAAGTGTTAGTAGGTTATTTCTTAATATTATGAATAATTCTTCTCTAATTAATTACTTCATAATTCTATTAATTATTAAAACATAATTAAAAATATAGTTTATGTAACATGGCTTCCACAAGTTTAATGAAAAATAATTTATTCATTTATTTGAATTATGTAAAGAAATAAAATAAAAAAGGTTTACTTGTCAATTGAACCATAAAATTTCATAAAAAATTAAATAAAAAATTGAATTGAAAATAATTAAAATAAGATATATTGAATTGGGTTAACCATAATCTTTGTATTCGTTCTAGGATATTACAAATTATTTTTCTTTTTAAATTTTACTCGTAGTATTCATTTAGTACACATGTTCCTTGTCTTTTAATTAAGTGAAATTATTTATCTTTGCAGTAGATCAAATCAAAACAATGTAAAAAGATATTCTTCTAACTCTAGACATTTTTTTTTATCTCATCTCCTTTTCTTGCATCCTACAACGTCATTCCATGTTGTTGAGCTTCCAACTTTCAAAAGCTATAGAGTGGCCTTCTTGCATGAGTATTCTACCAATGACAAAGTCTAAGGCATCTGTTTGGACCTCAAAGGGCTTGGTGTAGTTTGAAAAGGAAGGAACAAGTTCTTCGATAGCCACTTTCTCTAACTCCAAGAAAGCTTGTTGGCATTCTTTGAATGAATGCCACATTCGGTTCATCTTAAGGAGGTCAGTCAAGGGTGTCGTTTTGCTATGTAGTCCTTGATGAAGTGCTAGTAATACTTCACCAATTCGATGATTGATTGGAAATCAGACACTTTGGCTGGAGTCTCCCATTCGAGGATGGTCTTCATCTTAGTGTTCTCTATTATGAGCCCTTATCCTAGGATTGGCAAAATTCACTGGATCTTGATTAGGATTCGGGATCCCATTCGATTCAGGATAGAGTTCAAGATAAAATTTTATCTCAATTTACTATTCAAATCAGGATTCAGGACATTGGAAAATCTCGAACGGGATCCCGAATGTCCTGAAATATTAGTTTTTAGTTATATATAACAAGTCGGTTTATTGAATTACATAAATATGACAGGTTGGTTAATGCGTATGACAAGTTATTTGAATTACACACACACGCACACACACACACATACATACAGGTCATAAACGTATTAAATGTCAGTTATAAGAATATTACATGTCGTTTGTAACCTATATGTCATATACATACCTACATACATGTACGCATACATACACACATACATACATACATACATATTCAGTCCTCAAACACTATGAGAGCTTCCTCCTTGTGGATGGTTTTCTAAGTAAAAAGGTGCCTGAAGTAGTGAGGATGCTGTTCACTGGGGAAAGTGACAACTGAGATGCCCTTCTAACCATAAGAAACAGCTATCAAAGACGATGCCGGTGGTGACCAGCAACAACTACTTCAACGGTCAAGTCAGTAGGAGGTAGGATTGGGTAAGGAGTTTCAAAAAACCTAGAATGAGAAGGAAAATGAGTATTTTTAAATGAGTATTTTTTTTTTAATGAATGAGTCACTTACCTCCTATAATACCAACATGACTTTTTATATAGAGTGCCCGTGAAGGCATCTTTTTGTGTTATTGTGGACATGGGACTGGTTATTGATGGGGGATTCCTTTATTAAATAGGGTTTTTTTGGTATTTTGATCTCTTTGGAGGATGCCCTTTCGTGTGTTGGAGCTGGCAGCTATTAATTTTAGGAGCAATTTATGTTACCAACGTGTCCCTGATTCCAATTGGCTTATTTTGAATGGGCCAATTGAGAGAAGAAGAGCCCCTAATCTTTCTGATGAGAATGGTAGAGGGTTGTCTGTGGTTCCTCTCCCTTGACCTCTAGTTTGGTCGGCTCGCAAGGGTATAATTAGAAAGCAACCTATATCGCACTGCCACGCGGCGACGATGTAACATCGGAGAAATATTTCATCATTTTTGACGATTCAGGTGGCTGATGTCGATTTCTCAAGGTCTTCTCAATTCAGCTTCCCCTACTAAACCCAACGCCTTGCTGGGATCTCCTTGCATGTGAGGATAATTTTTCTCCCCACACCCCCACTTTTATTGTGTTATTTATTTATTTCTTAATTTTTTTTCCTTTTTCTCTTTTTCTCCCTTTTTTGGTCTTTCTTCTCTTTTCTTTCTTTTTTTTTTGTTTGGGGTTCTTTAATATTTTTCAGCGGTCTAGTTAAATATTTCCACCACTTTGGGGTTTAGTGGGAGACATAGAGGTACATTTTGCAAAAATTTAAAAATTTTCTTCTCTCTCTCTTCTCATCCTGCACGCATCCCATACTCTAATTTTGAAAGCCCTCATCTCTTTCCTCTTTTCGGCTTTTCTCCTTCCCTTTTTCACTTCTTTTTTCTTTTTACTTCCCTTTTTTATCTTCTCTTTTCTCTTCACTTCCCTTTCTTATCTTCTCATTTCTCTTCACTTCTCTTTTTTATCTTCTCCTTTCTCTATCTTTTTCCTCTTTTGATTTCCCTCTTTATTATGGTGTCGGCTCCATCTTCTCCCTTGTTCTTCCAGCGGCAGGTTGAATGGCCACAGCTCGATTCCGCGCAACTTAGATCGACAACTTTGGCTTCACTATTTGGCTTCTTAGGTAATCTTCTCTCTCTCACTTCCCGTGGCCTACGGCTTCTCTCTGTTCTCTCTCTTTCCTCTCAGCTTCTCTTTTTCTTTTGCCTCCCAGTGATTTTCTTCCCACTTCAGTTTTTGTTGGCAATGGGATGCTGTCACTTTGGCTTGGTGTTGAACAAATTGGTGGCCGCAACTCTTTTTGTTAAACTTTTAAAGCAATTTCCCCTTTCACTCTTTGTCCTTTGATTTCCACCTCATCGTTGTTTTTGGTTGGTGATTTTGGGTGTTCGATTAATGTTGGTACATGGTGTTGCTTCGTGTGATGTGATTGTTGGTGATGGCGGTCGTACAGGTTGTGGGTGGTGGTACTGGTTGCGCTTGGGTTGTGGGTGGTGGTTATGGTTGCATTTAGGTTGTGGACAGTGGCGATGGCCATGGTTGAGCTATGGATGGTGTTGGTTGGGTTACGTGGCCTTGGGGTTTTGGGGCTTCCTCTAAGTGACATGGTGCACAGGTGTTGGTGTTCAGATGGCGAAGAGGAAGTTGTCATAAGTGATAAGGGACCTCGTAGTCCTAACACAGGGTTCTTGGAGTTGTTTAAAAGTGGAGATAGAGTGGAGATATCGATCATTCTCATTTGGGTTTTTCTACTTCAGCGGGTAACCTTTTTTATGGTGTTGTTGTAGGTTCGATAGAGACCTTTAGGGATCATACTATTTCACCCAAAAACATTCTTGGTGTCATAGGCACAAAATGGGGCTCCTCATGGGATGGAAGGTCCGTAGAGGCGTTTTAGTGGGATAAAAGAGGCCTTTAGGTCAACCAAGTTGGCTAAGGGCACGTCCGATGTTGGAGGTGGTTTAATTGGGTTGATTTATAGAAGATTTGTGATTTTCTCGACTTGTCACCAGGTGTGGAGATGAGGCAGCCTTTTGATGGTGAGGATAAAGATGATCCGATAGAGGGCAGAGTAGCCATTAGGGTCGAGTCACTTTTTTTAAGGCTTAGGTTACCTCTTTAGGGTTCTTCAAGAGAGTGGCGGTAGCCTTGCCATATCTATCTAGGCACTCACTCATTTAGCTAATTTGTTTGTATGTTCCAAAAGAGTGGAGGTCGTGAGGGCAATGTGGCTTATTTGATATCATGGAGCAAGGATGTTAACGTTTTTAGGATCACTTTATCCCACCACTACTGGGATGGTCATTGGTCCGTGGCAACCAGTGATTGAGGGCAGTTGTCATTTTTAGATCAAGAGGTTCCTCACATGTTTACTCGATCTTATATGACTTTCTCCTTTTTTATTTTCTTCTTGCGAACTGGATTGTCTGTTCCGGTGGTTTTATTTCTATATCCTTACATGAGTTCTTATTTTTTACAGGGGAAGTGTGGGAGGCGAGGCCGGGACACAAGGATCTGGCTGCCAAGCTCGTGAGGAAGCTAAGAGGGAAGATCGATGCGAAGGTCATGGGGAACTTTATGGCCGGGAGAGAATTTAGAGATCAGGGTTGTGTACGGTTGATATTGGAGAGGATCCTGAAGAGGAAGGTGCTGGAGTTTCCCCCATTTTGTGTTGCCCAGGCGTTCCCTGGGGGACCGTCTATTGCTATATGAAGATCCTCTCAGGTTCCCTTTTTGACATATGGGGGGTCGTCCTTACCTTATTCCGAGACCATCCCTAGTTGGTCAAGGATCTTCCCCAGCCACTTTGGGGTCGTTTATTTTGTCTTTAACTACGAGTGTTCGTTCCCTTTTTTGCTTGATTTTGTATCATGTTGATATTGTCTTAATTCTCCTTCATTTTGTGCTTTTTTTGCTAAATAGCTTCTCCAAGGAGGACATGTTAGAAGTCAGAAAAAGGTTCTTTCGACGTTTGGGGTCTCTAGCTCTCCCTAGGGGGCTCTGGTTCAGCAAAGGGGTCTTTCTTGGGTCACGTGGAGGATAATGCTGAATTTGTATTCACAGAGGCACACTAAAAGGCTTCCTTATCTAGTCTAGAGAGTGTCCCCAAGGATCTTCCCCCTCCACAAAGAGCTCGACCGGGGCGGATAAAAGAAATAAGCTAGCCGCTAAAGACCCTACTGCGGTTGATAATGATTTGTGCTTTTCCGTCCTTATAGAGGCCATATAGAAGACTCTTAAGGTAGAGTTCTTATGCTCTGCCAGGAAGGCCTCAGATCACTAGCGGCTAGAGGAAGCCACAAGAGGCTATCTCCAGGCTAGCAGTTGTCTAATTCCCACTCGCCTTTCTCGCGTTTCCTATTCGCTGTCATCTTATGCATACCCCTTTTGCTTTCCCCCCTTTTTCTATTTCCTTACCTTTTTGTGTGTAGCTTGGATTGATTCATGCCCATATTTCAGACGTGATATTGGAGCGAAATTCTCATTTTTCTGAGGAAGTGCTACAACTATACAAAACATTGGCTGATCTCATGTTGAAGTCTAGCAAGGAAATGGCTCTCTGAAAAAGTAGTTGGACTTTGAGATGAAAAAGGCTGACAAAATCGAGAGGGAGATACTTGCTTCGAAGCAGTACGCCCAACTCATGGTGTTAAGTTGCCTTTACGGCATTGAGGTCGCCCATCTAAAGGTGGACATAAAGAACTACCCTCCGCACTCTTCTACACCAAAGTGAAAAGGATGCTTCGTGATTTGGAATGACTTCCAGAGTGACCCACTCGAGGAGGGAAGTCTTCCTTAAATCCTGAGGGAGACAATCTGAGGGATGCTAGTTCTCCTTTAGGTTATAATCTAGTTCTTGCTAGTCGCCCTGGCTTTGGAGGTGTAGATGATGGGGACTCTGCTAGAGACAAGGATACTAACAATGTGAAGCATCAGTTTGGGAAGAAGGAGCGCGGGGATTAGCTTATGGCGAGGTCATGAACTTGTCGTATTTATGAACTCTATTGCTTGTAATTTGCTTTACTTTCTGCTTTTTGTGTTTTTCAAGACTCCTCTGTGCAATGTATCGAGCTAGCTCAACGGCAGCCACAAATTCTTGTTTGGCTTAAGGTACTTCCCCTATGGGTAATGTGATCGTGCTCCTATTTTATGCGTGGTATGTGTGATTTTTGTCTTGCTCCCCCCCCTTTTTTTTAAGTTGCTGCGTATTGGAATAAAATAACTTGTTGCCGCATCTAGGGCATGTGCATCTCGTCGTGTCGAGCGGGGCATTTTATCTATACTTTGCCCTTCGGAGCATTTCCTACACTGAGGCATTTCTTATAACGGGCAGAGCAATTATTTACGCTGCGCACGTCGGGGCATTTGCTGTAACTGGGGCTTGTTGCCGCATCAAGGGCATGTGTGTTTCATCGTACCCGGTGGAGCGTTTATCTACGATATGCCTGTTAGTGCATTTACCATGCTTGCGGCAGGTGTGTTTTTGCCATGTCAGGCAGAGCATTTATCTACGCCGTACTTAGTGCTTGTCGCTGCACCTAGGGCATGTGTGTTTCGCCATGTCAGGCAAAGCATTTATTTACGCCATGCCCATCGGGGCATTTGCCACGCCTGGTGCTCATCGCCACACCTAGGGCACGTATAAGCTCATCATAGTGCCGGGTGGAGCATTAATTTATACCATACCCGTTGGGGCATTTGCCGCGCTAGGCTCATTGTTGTGCCTGGGGTATATATATCACCGTCATGTGGGATGGTCCCAAGCATGCACACTGCCTGGAGATCCGACCAGGATCATCCAGCGTCACAAGGAGCATCTTCCTTATGCACAGGATCTACATTACTTTTATGGTGAGTACAAGGGTTCCTTGGACGCCATGTAGGGTGTTTCCATTATGTGTAGGCCCTTGTTATAGAGATTATGGAGATCACAGGGTCCCCTAAATGTCATGTGGGGTTGATCCCATCATGTAGGGAACCTTATACGGAGATGGGGGGGCTTGTGTACAATCCCTTTTTGTGTGATGTTACCGTATCAGTAAAATTCAAAATTTGAAACATGTGTCTACCAATTATCACATTATTATTAAAATAAGTGGTGGCATTTATGCCTCGTCAAAACAGTTACAACATCCATAGCCTTTTAAGCGAAGCAAAGGCTAGGGAGGGCCACATAAGACTTCCTCTTTGGCCACCAACATCATATAAAATACAGAACGAAAGTAAAACAGAAACTGCGAAAGAGGCTAAAGATACCATCCCCTTTTGAGTTTGATTGTGGGGAAGTTCCCTTGGTCATTGGTAATACCTCTTAAGCATGGCGGCATTCCCCGGGTGCTTGACTTTTCTTCTATCAAAATGCAGTAACGTGTATACACTGGATCCAAGCACTCACACAACTTTGTAAGTTCCTTCTTAGTTTGCATCGACATGACGTCCTGGGATTTTTTGTGCTCTGAGTGATCCACCGGAGCATGAGGTCCCCCTCAGTCAAGGTACAAGAACAAACCTTCTTGTTGTAAAGGTTGGCAATCTCGTGCTGATATGGGACGATCTTGAGTGTGGCGACCAGTCTCTTCTCTTCCATCAAATCTACTGCTACGGCTGGGAGCTCCCCATAACTCATACTCATTGAAATAGATTACTCTGTGAGTACAAACCCCATTTTGACTGATATAATCGCATCAGTCTTAAAGGCTAGGGAGAAGGGAGTTACTGTCGTTGAGTCGTTTTTCGTGGTGCGATAGACCTATACGATGCCCGGTAGATCCTTTGGCCATGACCCTTTCTTATCCTTTAACTTCCTCTTCATGAGGTCCTTCACAATCTTATTGATTGCCTTGACCTGCCTATTTGATTGGGGGTGAGCTGGGGAGGCGAACCGATTGGTGATCCCCAAGTTAGCGCAAAACTCCCAAAATCTCTGTTTGTCAAACTAAGTCCCATTTTCTAAGACGATCCCCTGGGAAATGCCAAAACGACATACGATGTTTCTTTAAATGAAGCCAGTGGTCCTCTTCTCGGTGATGTGGGCCAAGGGTTCAACTTCCATCTATTTGGTGTAATGGTCGATGGCCACGATCATATATTTTACTTGCCTCTTTCCAGTAGACAAGGGCCCAATGAGATCAACCCCCCATACAATGAATAGCTAAGGAGTTTGCAGCACTGTGAGTTTCTCAGGGGACTGCCTATGTACCTTGGCGAACCTCTGGCACTTATCATACTTCCTTACCTTCTCTTTGGCGTCAGCTCGCATAGCAGGCCAATAGTAGCTTGTCCTTAAGGCCTTGTGTGCGAGGGATCGTGCTCCATTATGGTTGTTGCAAACTCTCCCATGAATTTCTTTAAGGACATAGTCGGCATTAGAGGGTCCCAAGCACTTGAGGTACAGGGTTGAGAGTCTGCGATGATATAGTTCATTCCCAATTAAACAGTTCTTGACAACTTGGTACCTGAGTCTCCTAGCCTCATTCTTATCCTTGAAGACCGTACTTTTCTTTAGCCAGTCGACTATGGGTCCATCCAAGATTCTGAGTAACTACAAAACTCATCTTAAGCGGGCGGTCCCTGACAATGCTAGATTCGAGCACCTTTTCCACAATTACTGTTCTAGGGAAGGTGACTTCTCCCTTTAATGCCATTCTTACTAAGCCATTTGCCAGTGAGTTCTTATCCCTGGGAATTTGTTCGATTTCTACCTCTGTGAAGGACTTCTTTAGCTCTTTAACTTTCTCAAGGTAAGTCTTCATGTTATCTTTCTTCATTTGGAATTCTTCCATGACCTGACCCATAACCAGCTGGGAGTCACTCTTGATCAGTAACTTCTTTCTGCCAATTGTTCTTCTTATTTTCAAACCCGCAACGAGGGCCTTGTACTCGGCCTCATTGTTTGATTTTTTAAAATCAAATATCAGGGAACAGCTAATCATTATTCTATCCAGACCCTTGATCACAATTTTAGCTCCACAACCATTAGTGTTGGAAGCTCCGTCAATGTACATTGTCCACATGGTGGTCCTTTCGAGTTTGTCTTGACAGAGGTCGCCCCTGATCCCTACGTCATCCGCCCAAGCCATCAGTGAATTCAACAATGAGTCAACGATGGCCTACGCTTTTATCAAGGGGCGGGATCTATAGACTATGTCAAACACACTAAGTTCCAAGGACCACTTAACCAACCTTCCCGACTTTTCAAAGTGTTGTAGTACTTGTCTGATAGGGTGGTTTGTGAGGACGAGGACTGTGTGCGCTTGAAAATACAATCTGAGCTTTCGAGTAGAAATGACTAAAGCCAAGAGAAGCTTCTCTAGGCTAGGGTACCTTTTTTTAATGTAGACCATGGCCTTACTTGTGTAGTAGATAGGATGTTGGGTGTCGTCTTATTCTTCACGCACAAGCGCATAACTAGTAGCTGTTTTTGAGACTGCCTAATAAAGAAATAAAACTTCCCAAGCTTAGGCTTTACCAGCAAAGGGTGTTACTGAGATAGCTTTTGAGCAGTTGGAAGGCCTTTCACATTCAGAGGTGCACTCTATCTTCCCTCCCCCTTTTAGAGCTTAGAAGAAAGGCTGACATTTGTCTATGGCTCTCGAGATGAAATAGCTAAGGGTGGCGATCATTTTCGCTAGACTCTGTACTTCCTTGATCATGCATGGGGACCGAATTTCAAGTGTCACCCTAATTTTCTCGGTGTTGGCCATGATGCCACGGTATTGGACCATAAATCCTAGGAACTTCTCTTAGGTCACGTCGAATGCACATTTCTCTGGGTTTAATTTCATGTGATTGGCATGCAATATCTGGACGGTGTCTCGGAAGTCTCGCACATCAAACGGACTTGGTGAACATGTTGTTGATATAAACTTTTATGGTCTTCCCCAATTGGTCTTTGAATAAAATGTTAACCAAGTGCTGATAAGTAGTGCCTGCATTCTTGAGGCCGAAAGGCATGACTTGGTAGCAGTACAACCTCTTGTGAGTGATGAAAGTAATCTACTCCACATCTGTTGAGTGCATCCTGATTTGGTTATATTCGGAGAAGGCGTCCATGAAACTTAAGAATTTATGTCCTGTAGTGACATCTACTAACTGGTCAATTAGGTAGAGATGGCAAAAAAGCCCGGGCCTGGCCCAGCCCGTAAAGGACCCGTCCAGGCCCGCGGGCTTTAGGCTCGGCCTGCCGTGAATGGGCCTAGTCATGGGCTAAAATTTTAGAAGCCCACAGTGAATCGGCCTGGATATGGGCTCATGGAAAAAGCCCGGGTCAATATTTTATAAATAAAATTTTTTATTTTATACATATTGGGCTTTATATTTTAAATTTTTTTATATATTATATATTATCTATTGTATATTTTATCTTTTGTGTATTTAATTATTAGTCTATTATATATTGTATAATTAATTAATCATCTTTAATTTAAGTGTTCATTTATTTTTTTCCATTTTAAACTATATTAAAAATTTCAAATTAAAATTTTTATCTAAGCCCAAGCCCGGCCCAAGCCCGGCCCCCGCCCATGGGCTTTAAGCCCAAGCTCGGCCCGTTTATGTATGGATGGGCTTTTGGAGGGCTTGGGCCTGCTGTCAATAACTTGGGCTTGGGCTTGAAAAAGCCCGGACCAGGCCCTTAAATTGCCATCCCTACAATTAGGGGAGGGGGAAGCCGTCATTGGGACAAGCTTTGTGAGGTTAGTGAACTCAATACACATATGCCATTTGCCGTTGGCTTTTTTGACCAAAACCACGTTGGAACCCAGTAAAGGTACTTCACTGCTTGAATAAAGTCAGCTTTGAAAAGTTTATCAACCTATGTGTCAACTGCGTCGTAGTGTTTCTGGTTGAAGGCATTGCGTTTTTGCTTGACAGGGCGAAAGGTCTAGTTGACCTATGAGAAAATATCTCAGGGTCGCTCCTCGGCGTGTATGTGTGGGACCATGCAAAGATATCCTTGTACTCCTAGATCAGGCTAATAAGGTTCTCAGTATTCGTTTCCGTCATGTTGACACCGATCTTGATTATGCGAGAGGGGTGATCTAGATTGACTTGGACACCTATCATCGGCTCTGATTGTTTCCCGCTTGTGATGTCGTTAGAGAGTCTTGGGTCCATTGTTGAGTTTACTTCTTACTTTGCTGAGATGTCGACTTCTTCCTTTGGTTGGCTAGCGTGGTGGGAGTGAAAAATGATCTCGATAGGTATAGTCTTCTAAATGTCGGGGAGGTTATCTGTAGGTGGGGGATGGCTTCATCAATGTCGGAGAGGTTATTTGTAGGTGGGGGTTGGCTTTATCAAGGTTAGGGAGATTCTTTATAGGTTGGGGGTTGGCTTCATCAATGTTGGGGAGGTTCTCTATAGGTGAGTGGATGGCTTCATCAATGTCAGGGAGGTTCTTTATAGGTGGGGGTTGGCTTTATCAAGATTAGAGAGATTCTTTATAGGTGGGGGGTTGGTTTCATCAATGTTGGGGAAGTTCTCTGTAGGTGAGGGCATAACTTCATCAATGTTGAGGAAGTTGTTTGTAGGTGGGGGAATAGTTTCATCAATGTCGGGGAGGTTCATTATAAGTGGGGGAATAGCTTTATTAATGTCAGAGAGGTTTTTTGTAGGTGGGAGGACTGCTTTATCAATGTTAGGGAGGCTCTTTATAGGTGGGAGGATGACTTCATCAATGTTGGGGAAGTTCTTTGTACGGTGGATTGGGAGGAAATGAGTTCCTTTAGCTGACCTTGTTCTGACAAGGTTTCCTCTAAGTCGAAGTTCTTGGTTCTTGGGGAATTTGCTGATGCTGATAGTGGTAAGCCTCTATTACATTGCAGAGGCAATATGGAATGTCCCTTTAGCTGCATTGAAGTTACACCGGCAAGCTATTTTTTGATAAACTTTGATGGTCATGATCCCTATTAGGGTGGGGCCCTTCACAGCTAAATAATGCATGGTGACGACGTATTAAGATGTAGCCATGTATGGGCGGCCTATGATGTAGTTGTAGGCACTTTCCCTGTGATCAATCAAAAAATCAACAAGGTGAACAACATAGTGATAACCATTAGTGGCAGTTACTGTTAAGGATACAATCCCTTCGAGCATACTATCTCGCTTGCAAATCCCACTAGTTGGGTTCACTACGAGCGCAACTTTATTGACTTGATATCCATGCATTGCAAGGCGTCAACAAAGATGATATCCTCCAAGCTTTCCATGTCAATCATTACTTTCGCCACATTGTGTGAGACAATATCCATCGTCACCACAAATGCATCATCATGGGGTAAAGTACCTCAGCAACATCATCATCTGAGAAGATGATTGGCATTGGGTGTAGGACACAATAATTGGGGACTGTGTGGGTAAGGTTGACTTGGTGGCGATGGAGTAAAGCCTAGACAGTGTTTCTTGTATATCTTTTGTTAGTGCGATTAGAGGCGTCTGCAATAGTAGGTCCCCTAGCAATAATGTTGACTGTCAAGTTTGAGTGTTGGTGGCCTTGCTAGTCGACTTGCATGGGGGAGGGTGCATTAAGGTTGTTCGTTTTGTCATGCCTTCTTAGCTCTTCTTACTTTCTTTGAACATCGACAAGAAATTCAAGCACTTTACCGTTGTTGATGAGTGTTTGAATCTCGTTTCGGAGAGCTTAGCATTCTGTAGTAGTGTAACTGACGTTTTTATAGAATTCAAAATACCCGTTAGTCTGCCTAGGTTGTTTACTCTTCCTTATTAGTGGCGGCTCCCTAAGCAAGCCCTTGTGTTTTATATGAAAAATGATCTGCTCTTATGTAGTGTTGAGCTCATCATATTGTTAGAGTTGGAGCATCACGAGAGGGTGCTCGTTCCCTAGGCAATCTAGGAGTTGGAGACAATCCTTTAATTTAGGTTGATGGGATCCCCTTGGGGGGATGGGTTTAGGATATGGCGCAGGTAGCCGAGAGGGTGGTGGGGAATATCAGCTAGGTTCTCACTTTTTGAGATGGTCAGCTCCGTTCAATTGTATCACCTCGTGCTTTTTAGTGGCACAACGCTCTTCAATATCTATTACCTGGAGGGCCCGATGTCTTGGGCTCATTGTGTTTGATAAACTTTCTGTAGACCTTCTCATGTTTGAGGTTTATGTAGAAGATGTCAATCTTCCCTCGCTGTAGAGACCAACATATAACACCTTCTCGTGAAAGCACCTCACGTAGCTATTTAGTGATTCGCCCTCCCTCTACGCGACATGCGACAGGTCTGAGAATCCCTTAGTCTTTTCTTGCATATCAAAACTAGGCGAAGAAGTCCTGCTGCAATTGTTCCCACGATGAGATACTCTTGGGGGAAAGCCTTTGAACCTAGCCTTGGCTGGGCCTTTCAGGGTGTGGGGAAAGAGGCGATAGATGACATTGTTGGTGATGCCCTTAATGGCCATTTAACCCTTACAGTTTTCCAAGTGCTCGGCTGGGTCGATGTAACCTTCGTAGAGAGATAGTTGGGGGCATGGAGAAGTCTTTGGGGAGGTTTGCAGCGATGATTTGCTTTGTGAGCTAGGAGTTGAGGGATTTAGGGGGAAGGTCTTCTAGGGCTATTTCTTTTGCCTTTGCCATTATGTCCACCTTGTCATAGAGAAGGTACAGTTCGGCTAGGATGTATTCAGTAAACAAATGGTTCTCGACCAACTCTTTGTCTTCTAGTTGATGCTTGGCATTCAACTTGTCTCAGAAACCTGTAAAGATAGGTTGGGGATGTTACCTCGGCCTTCCTCTGTGCTGTAACTGGTGACGGTGGAGCAAACATCCCCATTCTTTGCAAGTGCTCCCCTCAATCCATTTTGGGGGGCTTTTATTGGGCCTGCTCTAGTGGACGGGACTACTGTGGCTGTGCCATGTGGTGGTAGGTTGGTGGTGGGTCTGTTTGGTAAAGCATGGTGTAAAGCGGCTTAGAGGGTATTTTATATTAGTTGCTGGACATCGTCTCGGGTTAAAGGTTTTTCCTTTCTTCTAAGGGTTGCTTTGGCCAAGACTCTGCCTCTAGCAGCACGGGTTTGGTTGGCTATGGTTTCCGACTGTTGTGCATCCTCCCAACTAGTGTTTTGTTGGTTCTCAGCTTTTTGTGGTTGTTGGTAGGCATGTTGTGTGAGTGAAAAATGGGTGTTTTTATGGGTCAAGGAGATAACTTTATAGGCGGATGAGGTATTTGCAGGGTAAGAGGAGTATTTATGGGTAAAGGGAGGATATTTTGCAGGTATGAGAGAGTTTTTGGGGGGATATTTTGTAGGTATGAGAGAGTTTTTTGGATGAAGGTGCAATTTTTGGAGGAAAAGTATGATTCTATTGAGCAAGATGGTGATTCATGCGGGAAGATGGATGGGTATGAGCTTGGGTGGGTTGCTAAGGATAAGAAGTTCTCTTTGTCAATGGAGGTTGGAACGATAGCTTCTTGTTCTTTCTTACAGACGGTGCCAAAGTGTTTTGGTTTGATTTTCATTCAGCCTTGAAACACTATGAGAGCTTCCTTCTTCGGGATGGCTTTATGGGTAGAAGGGAACCTGAAGTAATGAGGATGTTGTTCGTTGGGGAAAGTGATAGCTAAAATGCCCCTGTAACCACAAGAATAGCCGTTAGAGGCGAGACGCTGGCGGTGACCGATGACGGCACTCCGACGGTCAAGTCAGTGGAAAGTAGGATTAGGTGAGGGGTTTTAGAGAAAGAGAAGAAAAATGATTTTTTTTTTTTTTTGGATAAATGAGTTACTTACCTCTTATGATACAAACTGGACCCTTTGATATGGAGTGCCCCTGAGGACATCTTTTTGTATCCTTGTGGACACATGGCGGGTTGTCATTGGGGGATTCCCTCCTTAGGGTTTTTTTTTTTGGGTATTTTAACCTCTTTAGAGGATGCCTTCTAGTGTGTTAGAGCTAGCAGCTATCCATTTTAAGAGCAGTTTATGTTGGCGACGTGTCTCTAATTCTAATTAGCTCATCAAATTTGAATGAGCCAATTGGAAGAGGGGGATCAATTAATCTTTCTAACGAGGATGCTGGAGGGCTATCCGTGGTCCCCTTTTCTTGACCTCTGGTTTGGGCTGCTTGCAAGGGGATAGTTAGAAGGCAACCTATGTGGGGATTGCGCTGCTATGCGGCAACGACAGTATAACATCGAAGGAATATTATGTCATTTTTTACTATTTAGGTGGCTGAAGTCGATTCCTTAAGGTCTTCTCAATTTAGCTTCCCCCACTAATCTTCCCCTTGTCATCTTCTCATGTTAACTCCCCTTTGTCGTCTTCTCATGTCAACTTCCCCTTGACTATTTCCTTGTCACAACCTTGAGACGTATTCTCATGTGTCGTTCTTGTTCTACCCCTAACCTATATTTCACCACCAACAATTAGTAATTAAAATGACTTGTCATTCACGTTAACCAACATATCATATTTATGTAATTTAATAAATAGACTTGTTATACATAGCTAGAAACTTATATTTTAGGAAATTCAGAACTTGTAACGTATGATAGAAAACTCATGGTATCAAAGATAATTTTGGATCCCTATCAGAATTCTAAATCCTGATCGAGACGGAATCGAGATACAATTTTATGTTAACTTAGTTTCTAAAAAAGGATCGGGATTGCAAATCTCAACAATTCCCATCCCATTACCAACCCTACTAGTAGTGGACTATTTGGTTCTTCCTTTTTTTTTTTCCTTGTCTTTTGTAGACTTTTTCTTCTTAGTGTACAAGATTATTCTTCTTTGTTTTATTGATAAAAATATTTGTATATTGCATATTAATTTTTCTTTTTTTCTTTTTTTCCAAATTCTTACAGCAGCCGTGGCCCCTGCATGTCTCTTCTAAAATCCTTTCCCCGGACTGAATTCTATTTCATCTGAATATAAAATGTCCGTGAGATTGTTGCCAAAATCAATGTATATTTGATTTATACATAATTTGATTTATATAAAAGGGTTAAAAGTAAGTAGGCAGCAAAGGAGGGTTTAGTAATTTGATTTATATAAAACCCAGTACAGCGAGTACAGAATTTCTATACGCGGGCGAGTAGTGTTAAGAAATATTGTACTTTTTTTTAGATAAAAAAATTTAAAGAAAATATTGTACACTGATTGGGTAAATAAGTTTATAAATGAACCCCAACAAGGCTTCACTTCATCGTCTCAATAGTCATCACCTAGACTTTCACTTGTCTCTCACCCGATCCACATTCCTCTTTTTTTGGTGTTACTGGGGTTTTTCAATTTCTCAAAATTCCCTCCATATCCCAAAAATCCTTTTTCACAGATTTAAAAATCACTTTTCTTTGTTCTTTCCTAGGGTTTCTAATTAGTTGTTTAGTTAAAATTTTTTGCTCAATTGTCTTCAGTTTTAAGGATAACGGATTTGGCTCTTTGGGATTGTCAATTCTAATGAGTTAACATTCTTTGTTGATTTATCAGCGATTACTTGTGTACAATTTTCAAATTTTGTAGTATTCTAGGGTTTGCAAGCTTTCCAACGGTTCCTTTCTCTGTTTGCTTGCAAGAAAACGCGAGAAAGGGAGAGGGAAATTAATGTTTTAATTTGGTTCTTTTAGTAGTGTCACTTGAAATAATTTTCGACTTAGAGTTGGGTTGTTAATGGGGTGAATAATGAGAGATTGAGATAAAACCCTAATTTTGATATGAGGTTTTGAACATGAACCATGGAGGTGGAGAGAGCACATCAAAGAGGGAATCCGGAACCGACACGTCATCAGACAGACCTAAAGCGGAAGACTTTAGTCGGGCAGTGTCGAAAATGGCAGTTGCACAGATATGTGAGAGCGTGGGCTTTCAGGGATTCAAGGACTCGGCATTGGATGCACTTTCGGATATTGCAATTCGATACATCTGTGACTTAGGTAAAACATCCAGCTTTCAAGCTAACTTAGCCTGTAGAACTGAATGTAATTTGTTTGATATAATTCACGGAATAGAAGATTTAGAAAAGTTAAAGGGGTTTATGGGTGCCGCGGAGATTGGTAAATGTCTTGTGGGTTCAGGGATAGTTAGAGAAATAATTGACTTTGTGGAGCTGAAGGAGGAAATCCCCTTTGCACAGCCAATCCCACAGTATCCTGTTATCAGGAGTCGGAGGTTAATACCGAGTTTTGAAGAAATGAATGAAACACCACCCGGGAAGCATATTCCATCTTGGTTGCCTGCTTTTCCTGATCCTCATACGTATATATATACACCTATGTGGAATGAGAGGAAGTTGGATCCTCGTGCTGATAAGATTGAACTAGCGAGGCAAAGGAGAAAGGCAGAGATGGCTTTGTTGAGTTTGCAGCAGAGGTTGGTGTGCGGTGGTGAAACCGGAACTTCCGCCTCAAGGCCTGCAAATGATGAGGAGGAAGAGTTACCCAAGACTGGTAATAACCCATTTTTTGCTAAGCCATTGCAATCTGGAGAGAAAGATATATCTCCAGTTGGCTTGCCAGCTAAGCTTAAAGATAAAATGTCTGGGGGGAACCATGTGTCTGTGATGGAGGCATTTGCCCCTGCTATTGAAGCAGTAAAAGTTAGTGGATTTAGTGATGATGCAGATGGTGATAGGAGGTATCTTCCTGACAAGAGGCCAGCCGTTCATTTTAAATTTAGAGCTGGCAAGAAATTTTTGGGTGAAATTTTGGATTCAAGTCTTCAGAAGAAGGGTGGTAGGAGAAGTGCATCATTTTGGCGGGATGAGGAGAAGGATGACAAGAAGAGAAGAGCTGAGTTCATTCTTAAACAATCTATAGAAAATCCACAAGAACTCTCTCAGTTGTGAATTAGTTCGCGTCTAGCCTGCTTAGTAGAAATTATTTTAGTTTAGGAATTGGTGCTAGCAGAAGGCTATGGGTGCCCAAGGCGGGGGCATGCTATTACTCTGGTATTGATATCATGGGAATTCTGTTGGGAAACCCGTCTTATCCCACTCTAACAATTTTAATAGGTATGTGAGTGCTTGTTTTGAAGTTGTTCTTGTTGAAGTCTAGACTGATTCTTTGAAAATGAAATTTTTTACTTTTTTAACCATAATGTTGTAATTTACAGTCACTTGTAGTGTATTGATATATTGAATTCTGTGTTTCTATTGTTTCACAACTATTATCTTGCTTTAATATGTGATAGGATCGATATTTTCTGCACTGCCTTTTAGCATCTTTTTACCATTAATGTCAAATAGTTGACAAATTGATCAGTTAATTTTGAGGGTAAAAAGCCGACTAAGGAATTACATACTTTAAGAAAGTTACCAACAATAAGTATGGGAAGATAGAAAGAAGAAAATCCCTAATATTAATCAGACCATGCAGTCCTGAAAAAGTGGAAAGATTTTCTTAAGATTGATCAAAAGAGTTTTAGGATTGTGGTGGTGGATGCATCGTGTTACCCTCATACAGCATGCCAATATTGATACATTACTTGTTTGAAAAAAGTTAAATTTGTGTTGTTTTATAAGTTTCTTGGTATTTATATATGGTTTTTGTTTCTAAAGGGGAGAAAGATAGTTACATAAATTTCGTACGTTAGTTATCGGAGATGCTTAGTTTCGGTCTTGCTTGCAGACAACTACTTCCAAAGAGAAATGTTCTTGATATTTTCTGTTATTTTGTTTATTTATTTATTTTTTTTGGGTTAGCTGTGTATTGCTTTGATATCATTATCATGAATACAATGACTACAATTATAACAGCATTTTAACAGAAGAAATTTTGTCAGTAATTTTCGTGCTGTATGCTCCAAATTAAATTTGTGTGGTTTCTCCATCATTCCAATATGCTTTTATGATAGGATACTTATGAGCGTGCCTGCTTGACATGGGATGACTAGTACACCCTTTTGATTGAGTCCAAATTCTCCCTGCATCATTTAATAATTTGATAAAGGATGGATCTGCAAGGTATCTCAATGGAACAGAAAGTTTCTGTACCTGACCATTGCTGAGCACAACTACATGGAAATGCCCTTTCTTCACAGTTCCAAAGCTGTATGTGCATCTGTTACTTTGTGTGATCTTTCGTCCTGAAATGGAAGTAAAAATGTTTTTGTAACTGCTTCATTGCATTCTTAACCCTGAATAAAGAGGAAGTATTGCTCTATTCTTGTTTCGGCTTATTCATGTCCTTTGAGCTATCTGTTTTCAGACTTTTCCTTCCTAAAATCCTGCCTCTGTTTTGGTTTTTGTTTCTTCTCTATTGGAAAATTTCGTTGGGTAAAAATATAACACGGTTTGGAGATTTGGCAATTTTGAATGCGGTTCATATTATCTCACCTTTCAGAAGGTCTTATAATGTCACCTGCATTGCTTTTCTCCAAACGAGTGGTTAGTAAATGTTTTGTTTATAAACATGTTACATTGATGAAATTTTGTGGTGAATGGTGTGATAAAAGGATTTTTTTTCCTTGCTACTTTATAAGTTTCATTTAAGTAAATGAAGATGTTGACATTAAGTGTATCAATACTAAATTATAGTTTCCCATCCTGAAAATGTAGGGGATACCTTTTATATGTATAATTAAACTTCCTGTAATTTCAACCATTTGCCATATGCCAGGCCCGGTAAATTTCTTTTACATTAAGCTCATTTTGTCTTCACAACTTGGAATATATTCCGAGTTTTACCTTGCTGGAAATTTTTATGAAGCATCGTTGTTGGGGGATCCTTTAGGCTATTGAATGTTTGTGTGAAGCCTAAAGGAGAAAAAAAAGACTCAATAGGATTGTGGAGAAATTTTTATGAGTGTTGTGTGTTTAATATTATTAAACCTGGAGAAGATGGCTCTAAGTTTATATAATCAAGAATCATTTTGCTGCAGAGTGGCATGCATCTGCCAGAATGTGTGCTTCACTTCAGTCTTAATCACTATTATTTTGTTCAATTGAATTGTTGCATTTTTCAGTTGTCTTCCTTGTTCAGTCATAGTCTGTTTTGTTCAATTGAATTCTTTCATTTCTCAGTTGTCTTCCTTAGCTATCCATATGTTCAATGAAGCAGTTGCCTGGTTGAAATTTAACCAGGTCATCATGGATGGTGTTAATTTTTCCATGTGGCAGGTCATCATGAATGGTGTTTAATTTTTGTGTGCGGCTAAGTTACTACATTTGGAATCTATTTCAGCAACTGAACCATTTCAGGAGTTTCATGTTTATACATCAAAGGTTGTAGTTCTGTCACATCCATTATAACCACAGTTGGTAGCTGCTACCCCACTGCAAATGTTTAATAACTTTGAAATGCTGCTTTCTTGACAAAACCAGACAGGATACTTGATCTTCGGCTGTTTAATTTTACCAGGCAGAAATGTAGAGCTTCCTGGGGTTAATGCAAACAGCATCCCCTAAAAATACCCTTATGTATGCAGTATTTAGCATCCATCATTTGCAGCCAGGTTAATCATACATGGAGCTCTTTCCTTATCCGCCATTCAGAAAGCGTTTTGAGTTATTGTTGTATGATATTCAGCCTTGAGATGCTACAGCTTCAAAATCTATTGCATCAGAACCAGAATGTGCTTCTGTTCAGTCATAATCGGTGTCGTTTTGTTCAATCCAAAAATTGCATTCTCCAGTTGAGATTTTTCAATGGTTCTACATTTTGAAATCTATGTCGTTGCTTGAACAATCCAGGATTTATTGATTAATCATATTAGACTGTAGTCGAAATGGAAACAAGTCAAATAATGTTGCCACCACATTCACCAGTTGCCATGAATCTTTAGAATACGTTATATGAAATACTACTGTAAAATGTCCTTGAAGTAGGATAAGATGGTTAAGATCTCCGGCTAGGAAAACAAACATTATCTTCCTACCGAAAACATATTTCGATGACATCAGTGCAAAATGCAAATTAAAATGATCTGTTCTCATTCAATTTTTACCAGACAAGGCTGAAGACTGATGCAAACATCATTCTACAAAAATCTTGATGAAACTTCAATAAACACATAAAATTGTCGACCATTTGTTTTGGAAAAATAAACAACAAGAGAAGCAAATAACAACAGATAAAGAAAGATAATCTAATAACTAAAAATAGTTGAGACAATAGGTAAATGAGAAATGTTTATTCCCGCAACCTGTTTCAAGTTCACACAGTGTCCCAAAGAGCTCTCTCCTTGACTAACTAAGCTTCAAGAAAATTCTTTCAATTGAAAAGAAACTGCCTTAATGTTACAGCTCAAGAAACCGCCTCAAAGTTTCAGCTTCATGTCTATTTCTGAAGGGAAGACTTTCGCACGATGGTTAAAGATCATGAAATCTAAGTTGCCTGGCAAAGAAACCATCCTACAACCAAGAATACGAAAATCCTTAAGTCAGTGAGCCAAAGAACTTTTTAAGATAAAAGAATATAGCTAGCAGTCACATTAGCTGTCCTTTTACATTTGTGACTTCTAGCCATACATAATAAATCAAAAAGAAGCTACTTAGAATTTTAGTAGCCTATGTTTATCTGGCATCCATCATTTTATGGTTATGTATATTATAAAGAGTTGCACCTTGCTGCGTTTGAGTGAAACTTGCTGTGCACCCTTGACCAGAGTCAGGGCAGATAATATACAGTGCAGAAGCAAGTGATCAGTGTGTTGAATATTGAAAAAACATTAGGACAGGACACTGTCTTGGGCCCTCCAGGTGCTGCCATTTAATATAAACATGGTAATACATTCATCATCTAATAACACATATGGCAAGTGTTGTATTTAGTCTGGTGGTCAGGATACTTGCCTATAGATACAGATATTTGTGTTATTCCTATTCATTATAAATTCATCTAAAGAGACAAAGGGGTACATGTTAATTTTAGACATAGAATTGGTAGAAGATCTCCACTCTTTAGATTCTAAATCTCCCATTTAGTGGTGCTTTTGGCTCCCAACAAGCACAAGTGTGGACTAGTGGAGCTACGGACAATTTACATGGACTTAAGGCATCCTAGAAATAAAGTTTACAGCGATGTTTAACGTACAAATATGAGAAGACATGACAATTAGAGAACTATATTTAAATCTTCTAGAATATCTGTCATATTTAAATGCCTGTATACGTTTAGGGAAAAAGAGATGACTCACTCAAATCTAGCAACACAATGTATGGGTGCCACATCCAACAAACCAATATGCATCATATACCATAAAAAACAGTTTCTTCAATTATTTTCACTTTGTACGGTATGCACATAAGCCCACGGCATTGTCAGAACTGTAAACTAAAGTTCATTATATATATATGTGTGTGTGTGTGTGTATGTACACACAAACACACCCATTTTGTCCATATTTATATCTTAAGCAAATCATATTGACACACATTTGTTGTAGCATCAGGAAACCAGTCTTACAAGTCAATCTGCAAGATTAATTTGCTTATGTGGCAGCACAATGGCATAATTGGTACAATCGTATTGGGCATAAATGAACTCGAGGAGACCAAACCAGCATACCTATTATCCTCAGAGTCAGGATGAATGGACAGAAATTTCCCCGGCACAGTTAGTGCTGCCCACATGCATAATAGTAACCCTAGAAGCAACTCAATCACCACCTGAAATTGCAGAGACAAAATCAAAAGACTTGAGCAAGCAAGAAAAAATTTTAAAGAAGTTATTTGAAGGAAAAAAAAAAAGGGAAAAGAAAATACAGCAGCACTCACATTCATTGGAGGATTAGAAAACTCCTCCTCCATGATTTTCAACAAGCCCCTATCTGCCACCAAATCAAACCAAATCAATTCAAATTAAAAAAAAAAATTTTGCCTAAACAAAAATCAATTTAAATCACAAACACATAAAATTAGTTGGAAGATTAGGGAATTACACTGAATTGTTGAATAAGCGGCGTGAGCGAGAATTGAAACTCCAAGCACTCCAACAACGAAATCTAAACCCATTCTGTAAGTTTCGTTTCTCAGATTCGTTCTACAACTCTAAAGATCCACGGATTGCTGTGCTGGCGCGATCTTCCCGGTGGAAAGTCCAAACCAGAAGTGATTGTTTTGTAGACTTGGGGTAGCCTAAACGCTGTCGTTTAGTGTCTCTTTGGACTTTGGTCCAACTGATCTAATCAACTAACTACTCGTTTAATCGTATAAGATTTTATAAAATTTTAATTATTCTTTGGTTAATTTTTAATAAATTTTTTAAAATTAAATAAACTATTTTACTAACAAAAGCTTAAGGTACGTTTAGTATCCTTTTTACTGTCCCTTTTTTGTTTTACAAAAATAATATAATAGAAAATCCGTTTCGCCGGGGCGTTTTGTAGCTATAATGGGAAATTAAGAGAATGGAGTATTTCCATTCTTTAACTTTTCTTAACAAATGCAGAAAATAAAATATTTGTGTTCTCTGAATTTTGTTTTCTATCCTGCCTGGATTAAATGTCTGGGACCACAGTTTGGTGACTTTTTACCATTAAAAGAATTATGGACCCGAAAAGAAACTACGCTTACCATCATAATACAAGGACAAAACATAAAACTTTGTTTTAAAAATGATAAATACACAATAGATTTTTTTTGTTTATATAATAATTTTGGTTTAAAAATAAAATAAAATAATAATTTTTTTGATAAATTATTCTATAATATTTTATTTAATAAAACTTTGTAATAATATAAAAACTTATAATTTTATATTAATATTTATTCCTACATTATTTTACTTGTTTATTCATTTTTTTGCAAAAAATATCTAAAATAACAAAAAGATAAATTTAAAATTTATACATATCATATAACTATTCTAAAATAATTTTCATAAAAATTATATCAAATACATTTTCACTATTCATATTTTCCAGACAAACTACCAAACGCATTTTACTCTTTTTCATTTTTAGATGTTAGTTTTAAAATAAACTACCAAACACGTTTTCATTTTCACCAAAAAATAATCCTTCTTATTTTCTAAATAAAATTCAAAAACACAATTTAGAAAACAATACCAAACGCACCCTTAAAATTTAGACTCTTGAGAGCAGAGGCTGAAAATTTTTTTAAAGTATCTAAAATATCTTTTATTTATTTGATTATTTTATTTTATTTTTTTATAGTATAATTTTAAAAAATTTACCTATTGAAGTAATTTTATAATATTTAATAAAAACACTGGCTGACAAACTCTACTAATAAAAACTTTATTTAACTAAACTCTATTTAAAAATTATACTAAACGGAATCTAGTGAATGAGAACAAGTGCCTTGATATAGCTTATCAAATCATTAATCCCAAAAGCTATTTTCAAAATTTTAGTTGTTGTTTGGTCTTATTTTGAGTAGACATTTTTAAAGAATTAAATAAATCATTTTGTTTTTAATAGTAAAATCTTAAATTTTAGATTTTTAAGAGTAGAGAAAAGAATTTTTTAAAAAGTTAAAAAAAATTTTATTGACAATCAAATAACTACCTTTCTTTTAATAAAAGCTCTATTTTATAAAAATTTTACTAATAAAAACTCTATTCAAAGAGTTCCAGCGAATTTCCAATTTGTAGATACTTTTGATATTTTTAATTTTGTTTGGTATTTTTAATTACATGTGTGTATATGCTGTTCAAATGTTCTATAAATTACTAAATTGTAAAATATACTTGTATGTTGAATCAACAAATTATGACTCCTGCCAAAATAAAGTTGTGATTTTGAAGAGTGTGGCTAACATAATGTGTATATTGTGATAACGCTAAGGATGGCAATTTTCGGGTCCGGGTCCAGGTCCGGCCTTTCTGGATCCGGACACGGATATAAAATTTTTATACCAGACCCGCATTTGAGTCCGGTTTTTTTTAATCCGGGTCCGGACCGGGTTCAACCCGGAAAAATCCGGGTACCCGGATTCCGGGTTTTGAACCCGGATTGCTAAATTAAAACAAAATTTTGAAAAAAAAAATTACCTTAAAGAAAATCAAATATAAATCACATGACATATTTAGATTTTAAAATAAATACAATACAAATATATAATCTAAAATTCAAAGTTTCAAAGCAATAAACATCCTCAAATACAAATCCATAACATAAATCTGCAATATTCAAATCATCTATTTATATTAAATTTTTTATAAAAAATTAATATTAAAATAAAAAATCTGGGTTTCGGATTTACAGGTTCACCTAAACCCGGATTCGGACCCGGAAATATGCGGGTTTTAAAAATTAAATCCGGATTCAGATAAAAATAAATCCGGTACGAGTTCAACCCAGCCTGAAAAATCCGGGTTTGGTCCGGGTCCGGGTTTACCTGCCATCCCTAGATAACGCCATAGCTTAGGAAATTTATAAACAAAACAATTTAAAACAATTTTTTGTCATTAATTATGAAAGCGCATAATGATGAAAAAATTCGTGTAAGCAATGTTGTGATTTTATGATTATCCAACCAATAGTCCAAAATCGTTATGCTTCATCTATTTTTACAAAGAGTTTATAATTCTATCAGTACTTAATATTTTAACTCATGATTGGAAGAAATTTTAAAAACCTATCATGATGAGGTTAGAAATTTAAAATTGCAATTAATTAGAAATTAAGGACAATAAATTTCAAGAATACTATGAGTCTATGAATTTTTTGTGATTAATGGTAGGATTATTGTCTCTTATCTATCAAAATATCTCCTCTTAAAATAAAATAAACGCAAATTTAGGAATGTAATATCCCATCTTGTTAGCGAGCGAGTTCTTCGACTGATTTATAAGTTACGGGCACTCTTAGCTAAGTAGATACGTTTTGAATTGCAAAGTCTAATAACAAAAACCATAATGAACTATTTGTGTAAAGCGAACAATATCTACTTGATTGTTGTGTACAGGTGAATACAATTATTGATATTCAAGATCAGATATTCTAACTTTAATACAGAGCAAGAAATTGAAAAAACCCTAATTAGATTGAAATTTATAGTATTTAGTAATATTTTAATTAATTTATATTATAATTTGATTTGGTTTCCTATTTAGAGTTTCATTTTTTAGGCATAGCTTATTTAAGTTGTATTTCTAATTTAAGTATGAGTCTTTTTAAAATAGGTTTTCTAAACAAGTTAGGATAAGTCATAGTTAGTATAAATTAGTGTCTTTTGTAGCTTTACAAGGAGGCCTTGATTATTTCTTAGAATAAACTCTATATTTGAGTTCAATAATATTTTCAGTATTTTAAAGCTCTGTGTGATTTTTTGACTTCGGCTAATTCTCGGCATTCTACGGAATCAACGAGTCTTAATCCCTAAATTCATGACATTCTTTGAATCAACGTAAATTTAGTTTGTTCTTTTATTTTAGTATTCTTTAGAATCAACAGAATATTTTGAACTATAACTTTCGTTGTATCAAGCTTCCATAAGGAATGTGGCGGCGGGTAGCTGAGGTGTATTAGCAGAGTATCGGGGGTATACTTATGTTACAGGAGAGGCTAAATAACTGTTGCAAAAGTTATTTTGGCTTTATGAAGTGATAGAAACTACCCATAAACTACCAATAGCACATAATGATTAGATAACTAACCATGATGATAGGTAAGTAACTAATCATGCACTCCAGGACGAAGCCAAAAGACAGGTCCAAGGGAGGCAAGCCAAAAAGGAAGCCAAGAGGCAGCCAAGGAAGCATAGAACCTGTAATGATTAGATAACTAATCATGATAATAGTTAACCACTATATTAGTTATTTGAGTAATTAAATCATTGAGGTAGTTACTCCAGGATGAAGTTAAAAGATAGGTCGAAAGGAGGCAAGCCGAAAACGAAGTTAGGAGGCAAGCCAAAGGGCAGCCAGGGGGCAGGGTAAGGTATAGCCATGAGTAGTAGAGGCAGGCCAAGGTGGAACGGTGGACCAAAGTTGAGGTAGGCCAAGGTACAGCCAGGAGTACTAGAGGCATGCTAAGGTGCAACTGTGGACCAAGGTGGTTGGGGTTGGGAAATAGTTGAGAGAACTAGCGTACACATATGTCACAAGAGTGGCTAAATAACTGCTACAAAAGTTATTTATGCTTTGTGACATAATTAGAACTGCTCATAATGATTGGATAATTACCCATAACAGATAATGATTAGATAACTAACCGTGATGATAGGTAACCGCTATCACTACAAAAAAATTGGTAATAGATAACGGACAATATGTGACAGATTCTGAGAAAAAGGGAACAAGTTATAAAAGTACGATAGACTCATGATATATTTTGCGTCTATCAAGTATTCATTAACAGACTTGTGATAGAAAAAAAAATTGTCAAGGATTTACAACGACTTTTTGATAGAATATCTTATATCAAGAATTCATGATAGAATTTTAAAATTGACTCTGGCACTATTTTGACTGAAATTTTAGGCATTTTTTGAAACAAAACATTATCTAAATTAAGATACATCGTCGTTTTGCATAAGTTGGACTGACGATGTTTTGTTTATAAATTTAAAATATTAAATTTTTAAAATTTTTAATTATAAAATAAATTTTGAAAATATGAAATGCACTATTTTGGTGCTAATAATTAAAAAAACAAAAAAATAATTTTTTGTTCATAAATTTAAGTTATTAAATTTTTAAAAAATTTTAATTATAAAATAAAATTTGAAAATATGAAACGCACCATTTTCCAAATTTGAACGCACCATTTTGCATTTCATATTAATGCAATTCTTTTTGCCTTTGGTCGTACCATTAAGGAACTGAGCTTGTTGTGTTATGTCTGTTTTAATGAAAAATGAGAAAATTAAAAAGAAGTAATTTTTATTGTGTTAAAGACATTGATCTTTGTGTTTTTCACAACATTTCTAAGGTTTTTGCTCATCCAAAATTTCCAAATGTCATTTTAAGAGTTAGATAGTTATTTAATTTTATTTTGTGTCTAATTTTCCAAGCCACTGCAATGTCCAGTAAAACATGAGTTACATTAATATATTTTATGTGTGACCCCTGCCTGCAATCATTGTAAATTGTAGTGGTGGAAGTTGATATTTACCCTATTGTTTATATGTTTGGCTTAATCTTAATGGATGCTTTATGTGACACTAAGTTATTATAAAGTACCCAATTAAATTGGTATATGATATCTGAGAATATTCATTATGTAGCAGTCTATTCATTTTGCTTGTAGTAAGTAAATGAGAGGAAATATTTGAATTCCTTCAAGTAATTAGTGCCAATACACTGGCAACTCCCATCATATGAAAGGGTTAAGTTTTATACATACTATTGCATTTGACTCTTATCCTTTATTCATGATATTGATTTAAATGTGTACTTGCATTAGAGATGATTATTCTTCCTGTTCTATTTCAGCTCAGGTATACTATCAATGGCAATGGATATTTTGTTTTGTGATTTTTTTACATATTCTCTACTACTAGATGGAGCTTATTTAATTATCTGATTGCTATAAAATGAATTGCAACAAATAAATTAACAAGATTTGTTTTCAATTCTGTAACTAATCAAGTGTAATTGGGAAAATTTGCAGCTCGTTCAAGTTTTGATGACCATCCGGCAATCACAGAGTCAATTAGTGGGCATTGGTTGATTATTATGAGAGGGAACGATTGGGGACAAGCAGTTGGAATTAGATGTTGGGGACGGTTCTCATGTGAAGAACTTTTAATAGGAAATTTTAGATTTTGGGTTGATGTAATAGTTTATATGGTTAAATGAATATTGAAGTTTGAATATATATTAAATTTCATTTTTTATGTTCATTGGATTTTTTTAAATTATTAATATCATATTTTACATTGATTTTAGATTTAAAAATTTAATTTCTAAAAGGAAATTTGCGTAGTTCGGGAATTCATAAAATGAATTGACAATGACAACAATAACAATAAGAATGACAATAATAAAATTCAAGTTATAATAAAAATAAAATAATAAAAATAATATCAATAATAGTAAAATTCAAATAATAATAATAATAATAATAAATATTTGAAAATAATATTAATTGAAATAATACCGTTTTTCCCCAAAACAATTCAAAAGAAATGCAAAAAATTCAAATAATTTCGAATTTCCCTCTCAAATGCAATGTGCTATACGTGTGACTACTAAAACTATCATAAAAGTATGACTGAAAAAATTCTGTAATAAATTAATGACAGTGACATAAATGACAGATAGATTGTCTGTCATGCACCTACTTTTATGACAGTTATTTCCTATTATCTATTATTAGTTTTCTTATAGTGTATAGTAGTTATTTAATTACTTAAATCATCGAGGGAGTTATTCTAGGATGAAGCCAAAAGACAGGTAGAAGAGAGGCAAATTAAAAAGGAAGCCAGGAGGCATCCAAAGGGGCAGTGAGGAGGTAGGTCAAGGTATAGGAGGAGTAGTAGAGGCACTAGAAAGTGCAACCATGGACCAAAGTGGAGGCAGGCCAAGATACAATCGGGACCAGTAGAGGCAGACCAAGGTGTGATTGTGGACCAAAATGGTTGGAGTTTGAGAAACAATTGAGAAAATTAGGTGAACAATTTTCAGGCAAAGGGAGAAATTGTAAGTTTCAATACCCCCGGAGAGTTATTGTATTTTCATTCTAAAATCCTTGGTAATTGATAAACTTAGCAAATGTGTGTGTCTAGGTGGATGTAGGCCAACGAAACCAAACCACGTAAATTTCCTATGTTATTTTCTTTACTCATTTTTCCTTCTTATTGTTTGTTGTTGTGTGAGACTTTTCTTGGTGTTTCTTTGTTTCTTTCGCAACCAAGTTGAGCTAAAATACCTGAGCTATGATAGAGAATAGTCGGGTTGCTCAAAAAGTTATTCTAGCCAATTAATTTGGTTTTGATCCTAATAAACTGGTTTGAGAGCTTTGTACTATATGAAGTTTGACCATGGAGGATGTTAAGGCTACTTTGAACTTGAAAGAAATACGAAAAAAATATGAGGGTACCCTAGGTACTTTAGGATTGGGAGAAAGTCTAACAGTGATAAGGGGTAGATTTGAGGAGAAGGATTCTAAGTAGAATCTTAGCAGATCTAAATCTAAAAATAAGGATAAAAATTATTATTATTATTATTATTTGCAAGAAAGAATGATACGTTAAACGAGATTCCTCACCAAAGAAAGCTATGAACTAAAATTTAAGAAGAATCAAGGCAGTACTTTGGAACAGTTGTTCTTTAACCAAGTTTAGCAGTTCTAATGAGGACAACCATGACTTTATAGGTATGTTACTTGTATCATATGTTAAAATGAATGGTGAATGGATTGTAGACTCAAGCTGTTTATTTCATTGAGTCCTAATCAAAACCTATTTTTAGATTACTAAGTAATTAATGCTGGCAAGGTGTTGATGGGAAGCAACATATCTTTGAACAGTTATTGGTATAGGAAACATTAAGATTAAAATGTTTGGAATAGTTAGGGAAATTAAACAGTTTAGACATGTTTAAGACTTAAAGAGGAACCTTATCTCTTTAGGTATGCTTGAGAATATGGGGTGTAAGCTTTAAGAGTGAAAATAGATTAAAAGTTTATTAATTGTAATCAAAAGAGAAAGGAAGAGAACACAAAAAAACATTAGGATGGACTATAGCTGACATAAAAAGTATAAACTTAGTAGATTGCATATATTACATTTATTTTGACGAAAATGCTAAACCTAGTAGAGAAATGCAACGTCCGTTAAATCTTATTATGAAAGAAGTAGTTAGAGCTGAAGTTCTTAAACTATTAGATGCATATATCATTTACCCCATTTATGATAGTTCATGGATCAGTCCAATGCAAGTTGCTTCAAAAAAATCAGGAGTCACAGTAGTTACCAGCATCGATAATAAATTAATACCTATTAGAGTGATTATAGGTTAGCGCGTATGCATTGATTATAAGAAATTGAATTCTATCACACATAAAGATGTTTTGCTTTACCATTTATCAACTAAACGCTTGATAGATCAGCATGTCATGAATTTTATTACTTTCTAGATGGCTACTCAAGATTTAACTTCCCATAGCACCAAAAGACTAAGAGAAAACAACTTTCACTTGCCCTTTTAGTATTTTTGCATATAAGAGAATGCCATTTGGATTATACAATGCACCTGTGACATTTCAAAGATGCATATGAAACATTTTTTTTATATGATTCAACGTTTCGTTGGAGTCTTTATGGATTATTTTTTTTGTTGGTGATTCATTTGATCAATGTTTACTTCATCTAATACTAGTTCTACAGAGATGTATAGAGAAGAATTTGGTCTTGAATTGGGAGAAGTGTTATTTTATGGTAAAACAATGAATTGTTCTCGATTACATCATTTTGAAATATGGTATTGAGGTTGATAAAATGAAGGAGGATCTCATTTCTAATTTTCCTCCACAGAAAATAGTCAGAGAAGTAAGATCTTTCCTTGGGCATGTTAGTTTTTATAGACGTCTCATTAAAGATTTTAGCAAGATTTCTAAACCCTTATGCAATTTACTTGCTAAAGATGTACCTTTTGTTTTTGATGATCCATGTCTTGAGGCATTTGAAAAATTAAAGCAGTTATTGATCTCATCACCATTTAGCCCCTAAATTAAAACTTGCCTTTTGAACTCATGTGTGATGCATATCTGATTATCGAGTACGAGCAGTATTAGGCCAAAGAGTTAATCGAATTCCTCATGTCATTTACTATGCTAGTATGACACTGAATGATACACAATTGAATTACTCAATCATTGAAAACGAAATGCTAGTAGTAGTGTTTGCATCAAAAAAATTTTGATAGTATCTCATAAGATGCAAAATGATTGTATTCATAAATCATGCTGCTCTTAAATATTTTCTTACATAAAAAAAAAAAAAGCAAAGGCAAGACTAATTCACTGGGTGTTACTTTTGCAGGAATTTGACCTTGAGTTCAAAGATAAGAACAGCACAGAAAATGTGGTGGCAAATCATCTCTCTTGCCTCAATTTTGACACAGTTCCAAAGTTATTACTATTGAATGAATCATTTCCAGATGAATAATTAATGAATGTGGAAGTACTACCATGGTATGCTAATATAATTAGCTATCTTATTATAGGTTAACTTCTAGAGCACTTGACTAAGTAGGACAAAGCCAATTTTTTTGTGGAAATAAAAAATTTCTTTTATGACGATTTTTATCTGTTCAAGTATTGCGCACATCAAATTGTTAGAAGAGGGCCCTAGAGAGCTAATTTCAAAGCATCATTTCATTCTGCCATGAGCAAGCTTGTGGAGGCCATTTTAGTGCTAAGAAAATAGCTACTAAGGTTTCACAATGTGGTTTTTATTGGCCAACTTTATTTTGAGATGCTTACACTTTTGTTCTTCATGTGATAGGTGTCAACGTATGGAAAGCATTACATCAAGGAACATTATGCCACTAAATCCAATTATGATGGTCGAGATTTTTGATGTATGGGGCATCGATTTCATGGGACTATTTCCTCATTCTTTTGGTCATCAATACATATTGATTGCTATTGATTACGTATCTAAGTGGGTATAAGCGATTCCATGTAGAACTAATGATCATAAGATGGTGATGGGATTTTTAAAGAGTAACATTGTTTTGCGCTTTGAATCCTCTTAGGCGATAATCAATGATGGTGGTATAGTACTCCATCACACACAAAATGGCTACCCTATACCATTTCCAAACTAGTGGCCAAGTTAGAGATGGCCAATGGGCCGGACGAGCACGAGCACGACACGTGTTCGTACAGCATGGCAGGACAAGAGCATGTTTTCGGGTTGCACGCGGCCCAGCACGCTGGCTGAGTCGGGCTTAGAATTTTGGGCACGCAGGCCTTAAAAGCATGGCATGATTAGAGATGGGCTAAGCAAGGCACGATGAAAAAGCTGGGAATAAACACGTTTTATTTTTTAATGAAAGTAAACTTAAAATTTTATGATTTTACAAATAACTTGAAATTGAATTTTTTAAATTCATTTAATTTTACGTTTAAAAAAACTATAATTGATTTATATTTTTCTAATTTATTAAATAAATAATTGATAACATGATTTTAATGAATAAAATTATAAATATAATCATTTTATAAATATGCATTAATATTATTGTGAACTATGATCTATAATTCTATATAAGTCCAAGCTAATAATTAAGTTAATCCTGAAGAAAAATTTATTATTATTATTATTGTTGTTAAGTATTAAAAAAAATTCTAATACTCTAAGGTCAAACTTTGTAATTAATATTACATTTTCTTACTATTATTAGTTTATTACTATCTAATATGGACTTGAGTTTTGAATTTTTTATTCTATTAAATTTGAATAAAGATATAGACCTAAAAAAAGTACATAAACTTAAAAAAAGTACGTCAGTAGCTTAGCATGCGTTGTTCAAAAAACATTTTAAAAAAGGAAAAAGCTTATTAGGCTTTTTTTTCTCGAGCATGACCCATGGTACGGTACGTGTGGGCACAACACGAGTGGGCACGGCCCAGCCCATGCCGTGTCTGGCCTAAGCAAAAAAAATTACGCTAGGCACGGCACTGCAAGAAACACAAAGTGGGCACGGCATAGCATGGGTACGGGCACGCATGGGCCTTGTTTTGATGGGCTGGCACGGCCCATTGGCCATCTCTAGGCCAAGTCGAGATCTCCAATAAAGAAATAAAACACATATTGGGAAAAGATTGTGAGACCAAACAAAAAGGATTGGTCATTGAGACTTGATGATGTATTATGGGCATATCAAACGGCCTTCAAGACACCTATTGGGATGTCGCCTTATAGGCTTAGTGTATAGGAAGACTTGTCATCTACTGGTGGAACTCGAGCACTGTGCATACTGGGCCATCAAGAAATTTAACTTTGTCATGCAACAGGCTGGTTTTGAAAGAAGATTACAATTGGTAGAACCTGAGAAAATTCGTAATGACGCATATGAAAATGCCAAGAATTATAAGCAGCGAGTGAAAGTATTTCATTACAAGCAAATTTTATGAAAAGCTTTCACACTAGGTCAGAAAGGGCTTTTATTCAATTATCGCTTTCATCTACTCCTAGGTATGTTATGCTCTCAATGGTCTGGTCCATTTATTATTCACAATTTTTTTCCACATGGAGCTATTGAAATTAAGGATCCAAAGAATGGTATCACTTTTAAAATTAATGGTCAAAGATTAAAGTCGTGTCTAGAGTACTAACCACATGAAAAGGCACTGAAATAAATTTAAGTGACCCACCAAATTTGGACTAAGACTTTTTTCTATTTCTTTTCGGTCACCTAACTCTTTGTCATTTTGTTTTACTATTTCTTTGTTGATTGAAATTATTTGTTCCCTGCTAAAATGTGTTTGTTTAATAGTTTTATTCTCTCTCATTGCTTGTACTATATATCACAAGTACCTCAATGAGATAGATCCTCTTTAACCACCTTAATCAAGTTCTACATGTGAAACGTCACCTAAACAACTTGCTCCAAGTTTGTAAATCACATCCTGTTTGGGATTTATAACCACCAGTGTTAGCATCTAATTTTGAAGAGTTAGAAAAACAACTCAGGGAAATAAAAGTTGGTATCTATGAAATCCAATTAAAACTTGAGCTAAGCTCAATAAAAGGGATGACGGTGAGTTAACATCCCACTTTTTACATTGTGTGTTTTTTATTTTCTTGTTTACTTTCATGTGTGATTTGTTAGATTGATTTTTTTCTTTAATGTGTCAACATTTGATACTCCAGTTAAGTGGCGGATAATGGTACTCCATGACTATTAAAGTCGGTTCTATCAGTTTCCCATAATAACTAACATTTTCCAACCAAGGTATGGATACGAATACAATTCTTGCAAACCTTCACAAGCGATTTGCCTCTCTCCCTCAAAATGCACTCCTCATAATCTATAAAGTTCGGTCTAAATGCTTGTGACTGCATATCAGAAATATTGTTGACATTTGTTGGTTAATCGAAGCTAAAGTATGATTAATAGGGGATTTATCTTTTAAATTTGTTGCCTACATGCCTGGTTGCGGAAAAGTAAACTATTCAAGACAATAAAGAGCTACGGCTCTAAGTTTCTTGTCACAAGTGTGCTCGAATGGATTGCAACAGACATCAGAGTAAATCTTTGGGAATAGTGTTCGACAATAGGGAAGACAAGATTCAATTCATTAAGGATGGCTTAAATAAAAAGTCATTGGATAATATCCTTTTGACTCTTGAAATGCATCCCAGTGGATACGTACAACTTGCAATTTTTTAATTATGGCCATTATTCTGGAAAGAACATGCATGATATAGTCTTGGGAGTCTTACTATAAATGATCATGTTTGCCAATTTGTAAGAAAAATTGACAGAAAGCCTATCCTCGACCCACAGAGGGCGTTTAAGCCGTTTCTAGACGTAAAACCAGATGAAGATGCAGCCACAATCACAATTACCAGTACATATCCTTTTATTTTACTGTTATTTTATTATTTACATATTGCTTTTAATGTTGTGATTTTATCTTTAATTACTGTTTGTTTTCTTTGTTGTTTGCTTTTGACTTTTGAGCGATGAACTTCACGCGTCATTTGACAAAAAAACCACCTCATTTACAACTGTGTATCATTTATGTTTGTCACCAAGATCTTTAAATACGAGCTTAGTTTGTTAAACATTAACAAATTATTTTTTAGAATTGTCTCAATGGCTGCAACTTCAAATAGACAATTCAAAAACATTTATGTGCTTTATTGTTTTCATTATGAAAAATACAAAGAGTTTATTCAAGGAGCTATAGATCTTGGTTGAGTACTATTAGAGAGGAAAATACTCCTAGTATATGGAGGAGGTGACCAAGGTTATCAAGACTTATCGCAGAAGTTGCTTACATCTGAGGAAGCTAAATGCTTAGTATCATCTCGAAAGCCCTAAAACCTCTGTAATGTCTGCCTAGCTCACCAATTGGAGAAGAGCTAGTCGTCTCAAGTATGCAAAAAAAGAAGAATCGAAATGTTAAATCATGCTAACGCCTTTATTTTCTCGCTAGGAGATCTTGCTACTCTAGAGACACTGGTTACATTTACATCTTGGGCCCATTTGAACATTCATCAGAAGTCCATTGGCTTATTAAATGTTAGTAACTTTTATGATGGCTTGATATCATTTTTTAACTATGCAATAAAGAATCATTTCATTTATTTCATAGTAAAGTAGCTCTTTATATGTGCTCCTACCACTAACAAGTTACTTGTTCTTTTACAAGCTTATAAATCAAAGTCAGATACTAGGACCTTTGCGTTGGATAGGGTTGGCAAAACTCCGATCCAGATCCAAGTATTGTAATGCCTAAACCCGGCCTAGATCTAATTTTTAAACACCTAGACTGAGCTTAAAATACCCAACACTAGGCTGGGTTTTAATCCAGGTACTCGGATTTCATTCTTTTTTAATATTATATATGTATACTTTTTTAATTTTTATGTAATCTTATAATTTTTAAATTTATTTATGAAATTGGACATGAAATATAATCTTTAAATGTTTAAAACTTTATATATATATAATAGATGAGTTAAACAAATATAAATAGTTAAGATAAACTATATTTTATAATATTTTTTAAAAAAATTTGGACTCCAGGCTGGGTTCTGGGTTTATCAAGTGATGCCCAAGAGCGGCCTGATTTCATACCCAAGCCAGGTATTACCCGACCCACATTACCTAGGTCCAATTCGGGTCCAGACCGGATGGGTATTTTTGTCACCCCTAGCATTGGATTGGTCAACTAATGATGCCACTAGTAGTAGTAGTAAGAAGTGTAAATTAGATTTAACCCTTCATTTATATATATTTTCTTACATTGTAGCATTCAGGCGATGTCTTATAAGCTTTATTCCTTTCCTTTCAGACATTGAGGATAATATCTTGCTCTGGGTGGGAAGGGAATACTTGACAGTTATGGGATAAATAATAGTTGTATTGTTATACTAACATTTTCTAAATTTTTGAGTTGAAGATGGTTGAATATGGAGTTTAGTTCCTCTAGAAATGCATCTTCCTAGTTTTGGTGTTTAGTTAAAAAAAATAAATATAAAAATAAAAATAAAGAATTAAGGCATTTTGAGTGATCTTTAGACATTGGATGACATGATGACTTCTAAATTTTAGTATTTTTATTATCTTTGGTTCTGAGTTATGTTACACCATGTTTACCACTTTACATACTGATATTGGTGACAATTGTGAATTGAGAAATTTAATGAGTGAAATTAATTAAGTTATTTGAAGGAATGTAAATATCATAATAAATTTCGAGTTTTTGGGCCTCTTATTTTTATTGGAGAGTAATCTTTTTTTATAGCTTAGCAGTTTATTATTTTATACATGATCTCTATTTTTTTTTTTTTTTGAGTCTACCAATAAAAAAATAAAAAATAAAAAAATTTGTGTATTGCTACATATGAAAGTCCATTAAGCTAGTAGATATGAAAGACTATTTAAAGCCCTAAAATTGACAAAAAATCCATCTTTGATTTTTTTTCACCTTTTCTAGTTACCCATTTTGAGCCTATATGTATGTGTATGTGTGTATTCTTTGTTAACCTATCATCCTTTGCCACTCTAATTTAGAGCATTACCCTATATTTTATGTTTTTCCTTTAGCTATCTATGTTTGAGAAAAATATGGAGGATTTTTCTTTTTCAATAAAGTGGTGCATTAACCAAAAAAGAAAAAGATACACACACACACATATATTATGATAGTAAAAAAAAAAAGAGAAAAAAAAGAAGAAAAAAAAGAGAAAAAATAAATAAGTAAATAAATAAAAGCACCTTACAATTTTCAAAATATATCTATTTTCCCTCAAACATATATTCCGTTCCTCTTATTGTCTCTTCTTTGTTACCTATTTCCCTTGCCGACGTTACGTCCTAATAAAAGTCATTCTTGATTTTAGAGAATTATAGTCTAAAGTAGAAGCTTATAATATGGAATAAAATATGTGGTGATACATTAAAAAAATGATAATTATAATATTGGTTTAACTAGTAATTTGTTTGACTTGAGATCATATTCTTTTCTAAGCTATTAACATTGTTCCTTCATCTTGGTGAGAGTGTGTGATACTGTTTTTCTATTATTTCTCTCAATATACCATTCCCTGGAGTGATTGTTTTTAATAGGTTTATTTTCTTTTGAGAGTATCATTCTTACCTGTGAGATTTTAGGATTTGGCATGTCATTCTTGAAAGTGGCTTGATCAATGTAGCTTTGATAATTAATCATTTTGCATGAGTTTACTTGACTGACTTGTGTGAATGGTTGATGTGGGAGTAACTTTTGAAAGCCGGAGATAATGCTTATACTTTTATTTGATTGTTGCCATTAATCTGATTAAATAAGTAAACACAATTGCTTAAAAAAAGAAGAAAAAATTATTTCAATTTGGATTTTACAAGATATTATCACTTAATTTGTTGGGGACTAGCAATAAGCTAGTTGGGGTGTGTGTTGAGTGTTGGAGAATACGTATTTACAAAGAGTAAAATAATAATTTTTGTTTTCAAGCCTCACTAACATTTCTATTTTTATGTATTTAAGTCATTTAAAATTTTTTGTTATAATTAGAGTATTTTATGTATTTCAGGAGTATTTTGGTTATTTACAATTAAAGAAAATCAGATAGCAAAATGAATAGTATTTTTGAGCTCAGAATAGCTGAAAACCTTTAGAAGGGCATGAAGGGCAAAATCATAATTTTGAAATTTCAGTGGAGCCTAGCTGACGTGGCATTGACCAAATGACATAGTGTTGACTAGCTCATGTGACATCATCTTATTGAACCTGAAAAATACTAATGCGGCATTGACCAATGACATGGTAGGACATTATTGGACTAAAAAGTTGACTTTTGTGCTTATTGATGACATGACAGCATATTAATGAGCCATAAAACACCCGTACAATACATGCATATACACGGAATGATAGCTCTAATGATGTGTTCTAAGCAATTAGGACTTGCCACGTGGCGCAATCTTGAGCATTCGAATTATTTTCATCTAATGGCCATGATTTACTCATTGTATCTATAAAGAGGGGGCTCCCCTTTAATTTGACATCCTTGAATTCAAATTTGAGCTCCATTTTGTCAAAATCTTGTTGTATCTTGTATTTTTCTACATATTTTAGTAAAATTATCATTTTACCCTTAGTTCAAAATGAGTAGCTAATTTAGTTTCAAGCTTGGATCGAAGGTGAAGCCTCAATATGATCCATTTGATAAGTTTGCTCTCTTTCTCTCTTTGAATCATTTAGGTTGTTTTGACTCGTCGTTGACAGACAATAATAATCTTGGCTAGATATTGCACGGTATACCAGCTCCCTAATGTAGGAGTATTACTATTTGGCACGAAGAGCACTTTACACTATATTAATTAGTGAGAAACTCCTCCTTAGTATTTGTGGTTCGTCTTGACTGTTGACAAGAAATTCATCTAAGTTATGTAGTGGACAGTCGCACTTTGTTGTCAACAGTAGGATTATTATCACCTGATACAATGTGTTCTTAACACCATATTTAACAAAAGATTATTTTCCCCTGGTAAAATAAGTGTTTGATACTATATTTATTAGAGTTAGGCTTATGAGAAGTGGAAATACCCATTTATAAATTAATTGGAATTAAAAAAGAACATTAAGTCCTGGATGAAATGTTGAATGTGAATCTAGAAACTCAAGTGCTTCGTTTGAATTGTTCCATCATTAATTTATTTCTGCTATCTTTTTAATTTAAATACTGCTAAAAAATCACATCCAACAAATTCACAAACGAAATTTTAAAGTTAACCCTACACATGATTTAATCTACCTTCTTGTAGGATCGATGCTCGTCACCGTAAATCTATACTACAATAGATTCGTGCACTTGCAAGTACACTTAAATTTGCACAAACTACCTGAGAGATATGGTTTTGCTGAGATAATCTCGTATTCCTTGTTTGTTGTAGAGGAAGTAAATCAGGATGAAACAAAAACATTTGTAGAAGTGATGTTGAGTAGAGACAAGAAACAATATAGCCAGACTATGCAAAAAGAAATGGATTAACTAGATAAGAATCAGACCTAAACATAGACTAGTTGACAACAAAATTATGAGATGTAAGTGAATATACAAGATCAAAGAAGGCATCCCAGAAAATGAGCCCAAAAGATACAAGGTAAGACTTATGGCTAAACGATTTACTAAGCAAGAAGAGATGGACTAAACCAAAGGTGTTCTTACCTGTTGTGAGGCATACATCTATAAGGGTACTGCTAGCCTTGACAACTGATTTGGATATAGAGTTGGAATAGATAGATGTCAAGACGACCTTTTTACATGGAGAGTTAGACGAAGAAATTTATATGGCTCAACCAAAGGAATTCAGGGTACCCGAAGGTGAAGACTAAGTACACGTGCTGAAGAAATCTTTGTATGGGCTGAAGTAATATCTAAGACAGTTATACAAGGGGGTTTGATGTGTTTGTGCTCAAGAATGTTTATGATAAGTAAGTTTGATAGTTATATGTACTTGAAGTACACTGAGGAAGGTAGAGGTATCTATCTACTAGTATATGTAGATGATATGGTGGTGAGTAGGTTTATAGTGAATCAGTAAAAGAAACACTAGTTTATGTTTATGTATTTTTGTGTGTTTATTAGGTAAAATATTAATTTCACATAATTTGAGACTCCAAACAGATAAACAGATGTTAAATTTAAATTTTGGAGGCCTGAAAACCTTAAGATGAGTTAAGAGCAGTTTGAAATTGAGCTTGTACAAAATGCTTAACTTTTTCTGTTGACCGAGCACTGATTGGATGATAATATTGGCTTACAATAGATATGAATGCATTGGATAGATGTCAATTTTGACTAAATCTCAACCATTTATAATGCAATTGCCACGATCATGCCATGTGGCAATAGTCAGTGAAGCGGGTTGGAAGATTCAAACCCCTGTAGGGTCGACCCGATCCACCCATTAACCCGTCATACCACCGTTCTTTGATCGAATCAGACGCTTCACATGATGCCACGTGTTATGCTGACTTTTGAAGTTTGACCGACCGTCGAATCTTGATCTAATGGTTGAGTGGAGCGCATGTATAAAGCTTATGATGGACCACAAAACATTGGATTATAAATGTATTTTTGTATAAATAAAGCCTCATTTTTATGTTTTGATATCTCTCTTCTTCTCAATTTTTCTCCTAGAATTTGCTATAATCTTATATTAATAAAATTCAGTTGTGTTTTAATATTTTGCATAATTATTTTTATAAGTAAATTTAGTTTTATTTTCAATTTTAGTTGTTTTTATTCCTTTTAATTATGTGTAACTTAATTTTAATAATTATTTTTATTTCAATTATGCTTAGCTAAATAATGATAGTTAGGGTAAGGTAAAACTCTTAGGAAATAAATATAATTTAATCAAATTATATTTTTAATTATATTAATTAAATTATTTTCTATTTGATTTTATACGTATTTTATATTTTGAAATTTTGATTTATTGTAGACAAACAAGGGAGTTTGGCAAAATAAATTCTTAATATCTTAACATAAGATATGGTAGTAAAATGATATTTTGATTTATTGTCAACAAATTGAATTTTGGCACAATAAATACTTAATCCATAAAAAAATTAATGGGAAAATATTTGTAATTTATACAATTAATCTTTTAGGCAATAAAATAAAAATAAAAAGAATTTGTTAAATTGTATTTAGTGCTAAGAGTGGATACATAACCGTAACTAATTTGATTTTATAGCTTCACTTAAATTAAGCTGCTTATTTTTTAATTTTATTTCATTTTTTTAGATAAACTAAAATAAACAAATTAAATCTTTTATCTGTGAATCGACCTCGGACTCACCAAGCTATATAATAACTAGACACTCTTATACGTGTGAGTAAATTGAATACTCTTGAGTTGTGTTAGTGTTTGTGCTCAAGAATGGGTTTATGATAAGCAAGTTTGATAGGTATGTGTACCAGAAGTACAGTGAGGTAGGTAGAGCTATCGATCTACTAGTATATGTAGATGATATGCTGATGAGCAGGTTTATAGTGAATCTGTAAAAGGAACACTAGTTAGCTGTTAAATGGTTGCTCAGATACTTCTAGGAAACCTCAAACAGAAGTTTGGTGCATAAAAAAACAGGGGATTCTACAATCAACATTGACAAATATATTGATTCAAACTATACTAGTGATCGAGATAGAAGAAGGTCAACGGTAGGGTACCTATCAAGGGTGACCAATGTTACAGTAAGCTAAAAGTCTACTTTGCAATTTGTGGTTACTCTATCTTTAATCGAAGCTTAGTATATTGCTTTGACAGGGGCAATTAAGTAGTCAATCTGCCTAAAAGTATTGATTAAGGAGCTAGTTGAAGATATGAGTAGTGTTTGTATGTTTTGTTATAGTCAAAGTACATAAATTTGAGGAAAAGTCAGGTGCACCATGAGAGAACAAAACACATAAATATAAAAATACATTTTATTCATGATGAAATTAATAAGGGAACGGTAGAGTTAAAGATAGTGCATACTTTAGGGAACCTAACAGATATGATGACTAAACATTTACTATCCAACAAGTTTAGGTTATACTAGGACTTGGCTAGGGTTACTTACCTTTGAGGTACAGTGTAGGTGGAGGGACAATTATGGTTTGATGGGATTTATAATTAAGGTGGAGAATTGTAAGATTGTGGTTATAAATTCTAGCTTCTATAAGAAATGTGATGGATAGCTAAGGTGTACTGACGAAGTAGATAGGGTGCACCTATCTCAAAGGAAGATGATTTGGTATTGGAGTTTTAATCTACATGGTATTTAGTGGCGAAATAACTACTACAAAAGTTATTTAGGCTTTGTGACGTTGAAAGAATTTGTAGCTAAGTATGTTTAGGAAATAAGAAAGTGAAGTAGAAAATGGAAGAAAACAGAAAATATCTTGAAAGGGACAATTTGCAGAATTCTTCCAATTGATTCTAGAATGTTACAATTGAAAGTTATGTGTTAACAGAATCTAAATAATTTCAACTCTTCAGCTCAGTTTAGTGACACGTCAGCTAGTGAGCTATAACCAAATATGTGCTATTGTATAGAAAGCTTCCCATGCTTAATACTTCTCAAGCTCAATCATTATAGTCACTAGCATCCACCTTCAAGCTAAACAGTCCTGGATGGACATACAACTTGCTATGGAGATAATGGAATTGGCCAAATTAGATAGCTTTGGTAAGAATATATGTTGTCTGGTCTTCACTTGGAATAAAGGAAATAACAATCGATTTAGCAACTACTTTCTCTTTAACAAAGTGTATATCAAGCTCTACATGCTTAGTCTTAGCTTGATGAACTAGATTATATGCTAGAGTAATTGTACTTTGATTGTCACAACATACAATCGACAATGTGAGAAGATGGAATGTGTAATTCATTAAGCAAAGATTGAGTCCACATTACCTCTAATGTTGTATGTGCCAAAGTCTTATACTTAGCTTCTGTATTGATCTTGAAACTACGAGCTGTTTTTTAAGGTAAACAGCATGTCATGCCATCAATTTCTTATCATCTCTATCACATGCCCAATCAGAATCACTGAAACTATTCAATTGCATGCTACTACATTGATAGAATTGAAGTGCAAAATGAATGGTCCCTTTTAATACTAGAAATAGGCTCTTGTAAGCCTCCCAATGTTTTGATGTTGGTAAAGCTGGAAATGGCTAAGTACGTTAACTAAAAAGGCTATCTCAGGGAAGGATGGCAAAATACGAGCTCAGGCTGGGCTTTTTCAAGCCTAGGCCCAAGCCTATTAGAGTGGAAGTGTAAGGGCTGGGTTAGGCTGGGCTTGGGCTTTCACTTATTGTTTCACAGTTTTTAAAAATTATTGTAAACTTGAAATGAGTTAATAATAATCAAGTTGTTATAATTAACAATAAATTAAAAAAAATAATTATTTTAAAATAAAATAATAAAGAAAGAAAATAAAGTAAATAAAAGTTTAGAGATTTAATTTTTTAGTACTGTATTCTTTAATTTAAGAACCCTCTTAATTAATTAACACTTAAAAGAGAGTTTAGTAATAAAATTTTAAGTTTTTGGATTCACTATTGATATATGAATTAACGATTTAAGCTTTCATTTTTTTTCATTTTCTATTATTTTTTAATTTTAATTTATTAGTCTAATTTGTAAATTTATTTTTTAAAAAATAGAGGACTTGACCCTGGCATGAGCTTTTTTCATAAGCCCTTATCTAAACCCTCATGTGGGAGGTTCGAGCTAAAGTCTATGAGAATGGTCCAAGCTGGCCCAATTTTTGCCATCCCTAATCTCAGGCCTTGTGAGGGTTACATATTACAATGCTTCTACTATGCTTCTATATTGAGATATATTAGCTATTGTTGTAATAGAAAATTTAGTGAGATAATGACCTATTAACACTGGTGTAAGGACTAGGTTGTAATCTGACACATTGCGCTTAGGTAGAAGATATGCAATGTATTTTGCTTGAGAAATATGTATGCCATTTGAGATCTTTGTAACCTTAATGCAAATAAAGTAATTCAGCTCCCCCAAATCCTTCAAGGCAAAAGTTTGTTGCATGGTAATTACTAGTTGTTGAACTGAGTACTAGAGTCTTTGGTGATGTTTATCATCAACATAGACCAAAACCAAAAGAATATCACCACCTATCCACCTGTGAAACAGAGATTTGTTAGATTTAAAGTTTTCAAAAACTATTGAGAAACCATTTCATCTTTAAATGTGTTAAACTAGGTCCTAGGAGCTTGTTTGAGGCTATAAAGAGCCTTCTTAAGCTTGAAAATGTGATGAAGCTTGGAAGTGTCAGTGAAACCTTTAGGCTGAGCCATGTACATTGTTGACATCAACTTGTCCAAATGTCCACCTGTTCTTGACAGACAAACTGAAGACAATTTTGACAGTTCAACCTTTAACTACTGAACTGAATGTTTCTATATAATCTACCCCATGAGCCTGACGAAAACCTTTTGCCACCAAACGTGTCTTGTATCCAGAAATGGTTCCGTTAGAGTTGTACTCAATCCGAAAGACCTATTTATTACCAACAACTTTAACTAGTGTAGGGGGAAAACTAGCTTCCATGTATGATTTTGTTAAAGAGCTTGATATTCTTCTTGATTGCTTGAAACCATTTTGGATTAGATAGTGCTTGAGACACAAAGGTTCGTTATGAAAGTGTAGCTAGTAGTGCCGCAAAATAGGACTTGGTTTTAGAAACCCCAGCCTTAGATCTTGTGATCATGGGATAGGTAGAGCTATTGGCAAGATGTTTTGTGGCAATTTTGTTTAAGAGAACATTGAATTATATGGTGGTGAATTTGTCTCAGATTGTTTACGCGTCTCAAGTTGGTCAAGAATTGGAAAAGGCATCTCATGTTTTGCTGGAGCTTGAGAATTGTTTGTTGTAGTTGCTTAAAATGAAGCTCATATCACTGGACTAAATATTTGAGTTGAGGATGAAGTTGAAATTAAGCTATTATCTAAAGATTGACATGACTAGATGATAGAGGAAAATTCTAAACCATTGACATAAATAAAAGAATTTTTACAAAAAAAACAACATGATTGGAGACATATTTTTTCAGAGGAATAAAGACATTGATAACCTTTGTGATGAGAGTTGTACCCAATAAACACCCACATGGCTATTCTAAATTCTAGCTTGTGTCTATTATAAGGGCTGAGATAATAGTAAGAAACACAACAAAATACTCTTAAAAGGGAATAGTCTCTTCTTATTATGAAATAATTTCTAATAAGGAGAAATATTATGTAAAGTAGGTGTAGGAGGTCGATTGATAGGAAACATAGCATTGTGGAAGGCATTTCACCAAAAGGTTAGTGGTAAATATGCTTATACAAGTAAAGAAAGGCCATATCAATAATGTGTCTATGCTTTCTTTCTATTCTCTCATTTTGACGGTGGATATGAGAACAAAGATGTCTAAGATGAATACTAAATTGAGAAAGCAAGGAGGAAAATTTTTAAACTCTCCCTACCAATTTGTCTGGACAGTTTGAATGTGTTTATAAATGTGTTTATCAATAATGTTCTTGAACTTATTCAAGATTTAAAGAGCATCAAACTTAGTAACTAAAGGAAAAATCCAAGTAAAACGACTAAAGTCATCTAAAATAGATAGGTAATTAGAACCACCTTTACTAAAACTTCAAGGAACAAAAGAGGAATTATATCTGTTTCTACATTTGTTGGCCTTATGACCTAGTGTAAAACAAATTTGACAAATGATGTCAAGAGTAGTAGTGCCACAGACTTGACCTTGACCTCCATTGTTGATACCTCCATAGCCAAAAGTATAACCACCATATAGGACTTAAAAATAGGGAAAGCTAATTTTGTCTCCTCTAGCTAAGATGTTGGTGACTAAGGATTCATAATAAGAGGAATCAAGTCCAGTTAAATATATGCTACACAAAATCATTTAATTCAATAGCTTTTCTGGCTAAAGCAAGATTATCAACCAATTTTTCACTGTAGTGAAATAATCCACTATAGACATTGCTCCTATCTTAAGTGTTTCAAGTTGCATATTAAAAGTCATAACTTTAGCTTGACATTGAGATACAAATGTACCAGTGAGTATATCTAATAGCTCTTTTGAGATAGTGCAATGAATCACCGTTAAGAGCAAGTTTTGTTAAGTCAATGACAACATCCAACTTAAAAGAAGTTTATCTAATCTTCATTCAAGTAGTGAAGTCTGGATTCACATTTGCTGCAGTAGATCTAGTTGAGGAACTAGCTCCAGTACTTCCATGAGGATGAAATTGCTTGGGACAGAGACAATCACCATTAATGAAGCTTTTCAAACTATTGCCTTTGATCAAAGTAAAAATTTGTGTGTGCCATACAATGATGTTGTTGTTATCTAGCTTGATACGAGTAACAAAGCTAACGGATCCAAGTGTTTCATTCAAATTCAAACTCGCTATAGTTGGCTCCGATACCATGAAAGAATTTATAGTTTAGTATATTTGGGAAATGAGAAAGTGAAGTAGAAAAGGAAAGAAAATAGAAAGAATCTTGAATGGAACAATCTAGAGAATTCTTCTAATTAGTTTAAGAAAAACTTAATCAACCAATTACAATATTAGTATGTGTGTGTATATATATATAAGTTGTTACAATTGAAAGGTGTGTGTGTTAACAAAATCTAACCAATTTCAACTCTTCAGCTTAGCTTAGTGACAAGTTAGCTTGTGAGCTATAATAAAAAATGTGCTGCTGTATAGAAAGCTTCTCATGCTTAGTGCTTCTTAGGTCAATCATCATATTCACTAACAGACGTAATTGAAACTACTTATAATGATTAATAACTATCTATAACACATAATGGTTAGATAACTAACCATGATGATAGGTAACTGCTATGATAGTTATTTAGGTACTTAAATCATTGATAGAGTTACTCCAAGTGAGGCTAAAAGGTAGGCCGAAGGGAGGCAAGCCAAAAAGGCAGCCAAGAGGCAAGCTAAAAAGGCAGTTAGGAAGTAGGTCAAGGTATAGCCACAAATCGAGGAGGCAGGCCAAGATGCAATCATGGACCAAAGTATTTGGGGTTTGAGAAGCACTTGAGAGAACTAGGCGAATAATTTTCAAGCAGAGGGAGAAATTGTTAGCTTGGTAATCGCCAAGAATTAGTGTATTTTCATTATAAAATCTTAAGTGATTAATAAACTTGACAATTGTGTGTTTGCCCCTATGGATGTAGGCTTAACAAAGCCAAACCATGTAAATCTCCTATATTCTCTTTACATTTATTTGATTCTTATTGTCTGCTGTTATGTGACACTTTTCTTGGTGTTTCTCTTTACACAGTCGGGCTGCCCAAGGAATTATTTTAGGCAATTAATTTGGCTTCAATCCTAACAAATACAATTTTTTTTTAAAAAGACCAGATGGTGACCAAGTAGATATTTTTATAATATAATCCAGATAAATACAATTATAATATTAAAGACCAGATCGTGACTTGATGGATATGTTAATGATATGATTTCATCCAATTTCTAATCACCCTCAAGATGGACATGTTAATAAGAAAATTTCATTACATTTCTAATCACCCTTACGAAGACAAATATGCTAATGATATAATTTCATTCTATTTCTAATCATCCTTAAGAGGACGCATATGTTAATGATATGATTTGATTTGATTTCTAATCACGGTCATGAAGACACTTTTTATGAACAAGTATCATGTTCAATGATGTCACTCTTCTCCTCCACTGTCTTCTTTAAAAAAAAAAAAAATAGTGGTGTATTAATGATTCTATATCTTTGTAAATATAGAAAGCATAGATAAATATTGTAATATCTCTGTAAATATAAAAAGCTTAGATAGGCATGGTCTCTTTCTCTTTTAGTTTTGAAACTCCTTGTTCCTTAAGGAATTTACTTTGTATAACTAGCACCATTAATGCCAATTGTAATATATAGAGAATTTGGTGAGGTCTTTCTCCATCAAATTCGTGTCTAATTTTACGTGGTATCAGAGCCATGACTGACGGTCAATCATCAAAGAAAGTTAAAAATCTTAACAAACAGGAGGATGATGTCTTCCTGGTATATCCTTTAGATGGTCCAACAGTTGTTTTAGTCTCGTCTTTTACTCACTGGTGATAATTATGGCAAAGATTATAGTAGTAGAAGCGCTTTCATATCAAATCAAGAGTTACCGATTTATTTCCAGGACCTTGACTTGTCACATGAGTCTGAATTTCGTATTTCCGTATGTGAAAAGAAGTATAAATATCTCTATATATCAGACGTTCGCTAATAAGTACCGCATCCTTAAAATTGTAGCCTTCCCATGGCATATAAGCTACTAATATGTTTTTCCCATAAGAGCGATGACAATGGTTTTACGAGTGAAGAACAAACTTGTTTTTGTTGATGGGACTATCACCAAACCAGATGATGATGATGGTAATAAATGACAACGTTGTAATGATCTTGTTGGATCTTGGGTGCTGAACTCCATTTCGAGTGAGCTTGTGGGAAGTGTATTGTATGCACAATTTGCTAGAGAAGTATGGCAGGATTTGCAGGAACATTTTCAACAAATTAATGCACCAAAAATCTATGAACTCAAACAAGCCATCTCTAATTTAAGACAAGGTGATGTTCTTGTTTCCCTTTATTTCACTAAAATGAAAGCACTATGGGATGAATTAAATTCATTACAACTTGTAGAGCCATGTGTTTGTGGTAATGCAAAAACTATGAATCAGTTACAATAGTTGGATCATCCGATGGAATTCCTTTAAGGGCTACATGATAGATATGCAGCAACAAGAAGTCAGATTTTGTTGATGGATCATTTTCCTAATGCGAACAAAATTTACTCACTAGTAAAGAAAAACAACAAGACCTTCATGCATTAGGGGGACCTCTAGAAGCAGCGGCACTTGCTACACAAAATAGACAGCCACTACAGCAAAATTTCCTTAATAACCAAACATGGGGCAACAATGTTTCAGCTGATAATAGAGGTGGAAATTTGAATGGTAGTTCTAGAAATAATCAAGTTAGGCCAACATGTCAACATTGTGGGAAATTTGGACATATAAAATTGAAGTGCTTTGAGTTGAATGGATATCCACCAAACTAGAGGAAACGTGGACAAGGAAGTAAAGGAAATCCCAAGACAGCAGCAGCTGTAAATAGCAAAGAAGAGCAACATGCATCTATTTTTACTCTAGAGCAATATCAAAAACTCCTAGCTATGTTGTCCTCTCCAGGTAGTTTACATACAGCAAGTATAGCAGGTATAGCTCTTAATTCCTCCTTTTCCCATACCTGGATAGTAGATACGAGTGCTACAAATCTTATGTGTTGTTCTTTGAATTTCTTTAGTTCCTATGAATCATGTTATATGCCTCTTCATGTTCAATTACCAGATGGCACAATGGCCCTTGTTACTCATATAGGAAAGGTTTCTTTTTCTCTAGATTTTTTATTAGATAATGTGTTTTATATCCCAAGCTTTAAATTCAATCTATTATCAGTTAGTCAATTAACCAAATCAAATAAATATCGGGTCATATTTTCTTCTAATTCTTGTGAATTTCAGGACATGTACGCGAAGAAGAAGATTGGCAAGCGTAAACTTCGTGAGGGCCTTTTTTACATACAACTTCCTACCGCATCTTTCTTTACTTCTCAAATGGCTTCAACCGGTGAGATTGATACTTGGCATTGGAGACTTGGCCACCATTCTCTTAGCCGTTTAGAATTATATTCTAAATCTAATCCTTTGGTTAGTTTTAATAAGAATTATGTTTGTGATATTTTTCATAAAGCCAAACAAGCTAGAATGCCTTTTTTCTATTAGTAGTATTAAGAGTAAAACTCCTTTTGAATTAATCTATTGTGATGTTTGGGTTCTTTTTTCTACTCCTAGTTCTTTAGGTGCTTATTATTTTTTAACTATTGTTGATGATTATACAAGGTGCACTTGGTTATATTTAATGAAAACAAAAACTGAAACCAAAATGCACTTTTGTTCATTTCATGCTTTGGTTAAAAATCAATTTAATTTTGACATTAAAATAGTGCGTTTTGATAATGGGACTAAGTTCTTTGTTAAAGATTTGCAACAATTTTTTCTATATAAAGGTATTATTCATCAAAGAAGTTGTATAAGAACACCACAGGAAAATGGAGTCGTAGAACGTAAGCATCGCCATCTCCTTAAAGTTGCATGAAGTTTACGTTTTCAAGCCAATTTGCCTATCAAATTCTGGGGTGAATTTGTCCTTACAATAGTATATTTAATAAATAAGTTGCCTAATGTAGTATTACAAGGTAAATCCCCACATGAAATGCTTTTTGGTGTAGCATCTAATTTGTCTCGATTAAAGGTTTTCGGTTGTTTGTGTTTTGCAAAAAGTGTATGCATAAAGAATAAATTTGATCACCGTGCTCGGACTAGCACTTTTATTGGGTATCCTTTTGGACAAAAAGGATATCGTATATATGATATTGAAACTAAAACCATTCGTGTCACGTGATGTTATTTTTTATGAACATATTTTTCCCTTTAAGTATGTTGCATTGCCAAGTATTTCAGCACCTTTTACACATGTTGAAGATAATTTATTTTTGGATAATGATTCTTTTGAGTCTTATGATATTTTATCTCCTAATCAAAGCACTGGTACACTTGATGTTCTTAAAGAGAGTGAGCCACAACCAGCCACGGATCAACTTATAAAAATATCCATTCCTATTTCATTGAAACTACTTTAGATCACCCCATACGACCAGTATCTCAAACCATAAATGATCCACCGCATGACACTCATTCAGCCATAGAATCCCAAGAACTACCACCTGCACGGCCTTCACAAGACCAACGACCTCCAGCTTATTTGCAGGACTATTGCACCTCGGCAACTCATACTATTACACCTGCTAATCTTGTTTCTTCATTACCAGGTAAGAAATATCATCTCTAAAATTTCCTTTCTTATCACCGTTTCACACAAGCACATATATCATTTTTATCTGCTATTACCTCTAGGGTAGAACTCAATTCCTTTTATGAAGCAGTTAAATTACCTGAATGGCGTAAGACAATGAAGGATGAGATACATGCTCTTGAGAAAAATAACACTTGGATGCTTACTCATTTGCCAGTAGGTAAAAGGATATTTGTAGTCGATGGGTTTACAAAATAAAATATCGAGCATATGGTACATTTGAGCGCTACAAGGTGTGATTAGTGGCAAAAGGTTATACACAGACAGAAGGTATTGATTATCATGATACATTTTCTCCCGTACCGTAGCTAAACTTGTGATAGTAAGAGTTATGCTTTCTCTTACAGCTGTTAATGGTTGGATCTTAGAACAATTAGATGTAAGTAATGCTTTCCTTCAAGGTGATTTAGAAGAGGAAGCTTACACGCAAAACAGAGGGAGCATTTGTTTTGCAAACTCAACAAGTCTATTTATGGTTTGAAACACTTCCCGAAATTGGTTTTCCAAATTCTCTACTGTAATCTAGCAAGCAGGTTTCTATCAATCCAAGGCAGATTTTTCTTTATTCGTGAAAATCAATGGAGTTTCTTGCACCTTTGTATTGGTTTATGTAGATGACATTATTGTGGGTGGGAATGATTTAGCAGAAATTGACAGAGTCAAAGCTTTCATTGCACATAAATTCTACATTAAAGTTTTATGCAATCTTTTGATTGTTGCTAACTTGCTATTGCATTGAAATTTTTAAAATTGCCTCTGAATAAGTATTTTTATTTTTTTAATATTGATTATACATTCTTGTGATTAAAGAAGTAATTCTTCTTTTATGAAAGCTGTTAACCATTCCTCTGTACATAACTATTTTGCCACGGGGTTGGGCTAGTAAAATTTGATTTGTTTCCATGAAAATGAGTTTTGAGGCTTTTGCTAATCTTGCAGGTTTCACGACATAAGAGCGTGAAACCTATTCCGATGATTGTTTGCTGCAAGTAAGAAGATTTCCATTAATGTTAGCGGGTTACGTTTTGTTCTTGATGATTTGGGTGTATGTTATTCCATTAAAGATAAGATTTTTTTTTTTTATGATAAGAAATGATTAGCTGTATCAGTATGTCATAATAGTATTGTTGGCTAAGATATATTGCCTAACCACCATCTCTTTTTTGGCTGATAAATCTAATGTACCCCTTCTCGAGAGTGTTTGTTCCCCAACCGTAAAGCATTTATTAAAGCCTTTTGCACCTCCTCACATAAACACCTTTGGAATCCCAAATACGCTTTTATTGTTAAAATAAGAATGGGCTTGAGCAACAGTCTTTACAGAACTCCTTGTTAGAGTTATAGGATTTTGATTAAAAAATTCAAGAGGGAAGAGATAAAGAATTTAAGAATTTGGAGAGAAGAGAGAAGAATTAATTGGGTTGGAATTAATTGTATTACTACTTTATTTACTTAAAAAACAGAATAAGAACAACTTATCTACAGTAATTCAACATAATTTAATTCCAATCTAATTAGAACTTTATATCATAATTACAATAAGAACACCTAATTCTAATAGGAAAGAAAATTAAAATAAACTACTAGGATCTTAACATTCCTCATCCCTTGAAACAGGCTTGTCTAGAAGTCTTCTAGCCAAGATCTATAACTAAAATTTCCAATTTAAATAGTTGTCAAGTGGCTTCCAATCTAAAGAGTGTGCAGGCAAAATGAAAGCCATTGAATTATTGGACTGATGATAAGGGTGGACATAAGCTGCTAAAAGCAATAGCTGAGATGTTTGAAATGATTCTCCGACTTAAATTGCTCATCACAGTTAAAACAAATCTCTGTAGAATACCTAGCGGCATGCGTCGATGGTGATAATTGTTTGGGTAAAGCAGAGGGTATGATATTATTCGGTAAGGCAAAAGATATTTGTTCTAACAAAGAAAGGGCTAGTAGATTGGGTTGTGGGGTCTGGGGCAGGGTCATGGAAAGCTAGAATTGAAGAGTGTGAATCCATGATGAGAACATGAATTGCCTTCTCTCTAGAAGGGTCACAATGCTGGCTAATGATTATCTCTTGTAGGGTAGAGTCCCTGCATTCCAACTAGTCCAATTCTTCAAGAATGTCTTGCAGAAGTACCTTTAGAGCATTATTCTGAGTGGTTAAAACTGTAAATTTTTCATCAATTTGAAAAAGTTACACAAACGTTTTCTTCAAACATTGCAAAGATCATGATGTCCAATAAAGAATTCTCAAGAAAATTCGTGGTTGTGGTATTGCCGGCTAAAGGTTGATGATGACGCTAGGTTAGATGTGGTCGCTGGATTTGGTTGAGGCTAATGATGGGTTCAGTTGATGGCTTGTTTTGGTAGCTTACAAAAGTCGAAATTAGTTGGTAGAGTAAACTTGATTAAAGTAATTAATTGACTTATGAAAAGCCAAATTGAATGGCAAGGGACATTGGCAAAAGTTTGGATGTTGGAAATTTTTTTATTTTTAGTTGAATGGGAAAAGAAAAAATGGTGGCCAATAAAGATATGCTCTGATACTAGATGTTAGGGTTCTAGGGTTTTGATTAAAGAATTCAGGAAAGAAGAGATGAAGAATTTCAAAGCGAAGAGAGAATTTTATTTTTATTACGACTTTACTTGCTTAAAAAGCATAATGAAATCCACTTATTTATAGTAGCTTAACACAATCTAAGTCTAATCTAACTAGAGCCTTAAATCATAATTGCAATAAGAAAGCTTAGTCCTAATAGGAAAGAAGTTAAATAAACTACTAAGATCCCAACACTTCTTTACAAGGATTGAAGACGAGAAGGTCTCAATATAAGAGATCACCCCTGCTTGAGACCGGCCATTTCGAGGATATAACTTTCTCTTTGGAACACTGTTTATCAAAATGGAAATGGATGTGAATCCTCTCCTAATCAAATTTTTCCTAAACTTTTAATATGATTATGACACATAGCAACTATGATATCATAGGGATCATTTTTTTTTCCAGTACTCTTAAAAAATTAGCAGTGATAAAGTTACAACTATCTTATATAAATAAATGTGTACAAATTGATATGTGACATTAAGAGATTAGTTGTATAAAAACATTATACGTCCATATAATTGAAAAAAATAATTATTATTACTTCCCAATCTCTTTATGCCACACTAATTTATACATACTAATTTGTACAAAACTGTTTGTGGCTTTATCATTATTGAAAAGAATCTAACCACAAACAAAAATTCTAATTTACTTTGCGACAATGTAATAAAACAAGTGGTAATATAATATTTAACATTTTTTTTTTGTTTATTTATGTTCCATATTGGATTTTCACCCAAAATAACTTGCAATGGGAACATAATAATAAAAAATATTCTATAAATACGACCAAAAAAGAGAAAAGAAAGAAGAAGAAGGGTTAAACGAAAAAAAATAAAAAGTATTATACATGCTTTTTAGTATTTTTTTCTAGAATATTGAATTAATTTCCTCATTGTTCATCTAAGTGTTGACTAAGATTTTAAAAATAAAATTTTGGAATTTTATGAATGATGATTGTGCTATATGAATGTTTAAGGTATTTATGTAATATCGATTTGTAATAAACTGTCTTTAGTAGTAATTTATATGACTGATTTTTTTGTAATAAAAAATTTTATTAAAATTAGAGTGTTCAAAATAATTTTTAAAGTGCAAATTTTTGCACTCTTTATATACTTCTATCTCATCTTCAAAGCTAGCAATTTCAACCCATTATCCACGTTTGTAATGTAAATCAGACAAAAAATTTTATGATGGTTTCAATATTTTTCACTCTTTCTTTTATAGTTTCAGTATTTTTCAAGCTTTCTTTCCATTCAGAATTCTAAAAATTAAATTAGAAATATCTTGGATTGCTCAATTTTTATTTGTCATCACTGCAGCACTAGTAAATCTTTCATGAGCATAGAATAGATTGTAAGATTTGTGTATTGAATTTGTTTCTATTCAATCTTTGTCTTTAGAGAGAGAATGGATAGAAAAGGTGCTAAAGTTTTCCTTTGAACTTCATTGTTCTAAACCATAAATAAAATCATCCGATCATAAAACATGGAAAAAGTAAAAATCTATTTGAAGAAAAAATGATAAAACTTAAATGTGGAAAATAATTTATAATTTAGAAGCAAAAAATTATGGCTTTTATTATCTAATAAAGAGGAAAGTAAAATGAATATATCTTAATCGTTCATCGTCATAGTTTCCATGTGTAATAATCTTATTAAAAGATGAAGAAAAATTAGAATAGGGGAGGGAGAGGCAGTAGAGACACAAAATTCAAGCAAAGGTTAAAAAATCATAAATGCAAAGGTATGGTGGTTTGTAATTTGACTTCGTTGGAGTCAAATTATCTGTCTCAAAGGGAATTGAAATAAAGGCAAAGAATCTAAAATTAATTAAAAGGATTTTAATTAATTAGGCCTTTATTTATTACATAGGTCATTAGAGTGCACCTTTGGACTTTTATTCGAATGGCCTAGGGTTAACTTAGTAGTCTTGCCATGTTATTAGATGACTAAGCCTTAACTATGAAGTTCAAGTTAGGAAGCCCATGGGTTTGCAATCCCTTTGCTAGCACAATTTCTAGTCAAACTCTAACTATAATAAGTGCATGTACAAAGGAGAGAAATTAGAAGGCATAATCTTTAGATGCAGAGATTTTTTTTTATAAAATAAAAAAAGATATTATAGGGTTTCCATCTCCTACACAAGAATTACGATTTAATATAAGGCAACACATGATAGGAAGACAATTATCGATAGCAAAGAAGATTGCAATCATATTTAGCAGATCCCAAATGCTTTTGAATTGAAGAAAATCTTTCAATCATCCACCTTAAGTTCACCCTCTTATAAAAAATACGATAAAAGTTTGAATTTGTTCAATTTTCTGCATTAACTTTGAAATTTATATCAACTATCCATCAAAACGTTTATACCAGTAGAATATTTAATAGAATCTTAGTAAAATTATCATTTTACCTTGAATTCAAGGGTATTTTTTAATTTACACCATAAATAATGAAATAAAATTAAAAAAGACAAACAAAAATAAAATATCAAAACCCACCAAATTGAACAATTTATTTGGTAAAAAAAACAAAAAACAAAAATCCACCAACAAATTTGATCCTTAACCATGATTTGTATCAAATCCTTCATTAGCCACATAAAAACAAAACCAAAATAAGATGCATCTCATTATTTTTTTTCATTATCTTCTCTCTTTATAAATTTTTAGGGTCCACAAGATCAGCACAGAATTTTGTATCAAATCCTTCATGACCAATATCCTTCATCGCTAAATCGTCCAACAATATGTTGTAATTAACAAAAACAGGCATTGGGCTATGAAGATTGGCCATTGAGGAGTCATGCAATGGTTGCAGCTATGCATGAGGCTAGTGGAAGCAGCAATGACAACAACAATCAACAACAATGGTGGCTATGACACTGCAAATTTTCATTGGATGTTTTTGAAATCAAACTTAAAGATTGGATTGATTGTGTGTTTATGAATTAGGGTTCGGATAATTTGTAGATTGGGTTTGATTATGTAAATTTTCTAGAGATAAATTGAGAAGTTAAATTTGATTTTTTTTTATTAAGGAAGAAGTTGGAATGTTAAGTGCATTTAATTAAATATTGGTTACCAAAAATAGTTTTATTTTTTATTTTAAACTATTATTTAATTTTTTTATTTTACATATTCAATGTCTTAATTATCCTTGTGACATCACCAATTACAAATGGCAATTAACGATTTGATAGACGGTTAATATAAATTGCAAACATAGGATAAAAAATTAAATAAATTCAAACTTTTGTGATATTTTTATAACATGATAAACTTAAGGTGAATGACTAATAATTTCTAATATATAGCATGTTAAATGTCTAACTTACCCTTGTGATGTAACTAATTATGAATGGTAGTTAATGTTTTAGTAGATGATTGATACAAATTGCAAACTTAAGATGAAAGATTAAAAAAAAAAGTTAAATTTTTGTAGTATTTCTTATGGTAATAAAATGAAGGTACATAACAGATAGTTTTACATTTTACAAATTTAACCCCTCAAGTTTTTTTTTATCAAAATTAGCCAAATATCAAATTTGAGAACCAAACTACCCCTATCATTCTCACCCTACTCTCTGGCCGAAATCCTCCCCCTCTCACCGGAAGTTGTATCACCGAAATCTCTCACACATCATCGGCAGCTTAGAGCAACACTGGAGTCCATCGTCGACGACCGAAATAACCTAAATCATGCTCAAAAGCTTCCAAGATCTCTAAAATCAATTGTTGAAATTCAAAAACCTAGGTGAGCTATTACTTCTTTCTTGCTTTGTGTTACGATTTTGTGTTCTTATTGTTGTGTGTTGTTGTTGTTGTTGTTGTTGTTGTTGTTGTGTTGCGTTGGAGGTGGTGTTGATGGATTGAGTTTTTGTGGATGTTGTTGGTGGTGGCAAGTGAGGTGGTGATGGTTGTATTTGGGTAAGTTGGATAGCAGCAGCCCTTGCGATGGGTAGCAGCCCATCGTGTAAGTTTCGGGCGATGGCTGCCCATCGCACCAAATTGGCACAATGAGCAACCATCGCATGAGTTTGGTGCAATGGGTGGCTGCTACCCATCGCACAAACACAGATCATGCACTTTGTGTTTTCGTATGACGAGCTACTCGTCGCACAAAAACATAGTGTGTGTTGAGCCTGGTACAAGCACACAAGTTTTGTGTTTTTGTGGGACGGGCAGATTGTGCACAGATGACGTATTCTGTTGCACAATTTATGTTTATTTTAATTTTTTCATAAGTTTTATTTTAAACCTTTATTTTAATAATTTTGTAAATTTTAATAACAAATAGAAATTTGACTTTGTTATAAATACATAGAGAAAAAGAAATTAGCAAAGCGTAATCCACCTGCACTGAGAAAGAATCCAGGCATGATGAAGTTAGGTTTTGATGATCATTTCCTGAGCCGTATTACGAAGATATCAAAATTTAAAATAGTCGTTGAAGCTTTCCGGAGTAAGTTAACGGGCAAACAATTATTGTTATTCAGGAGTGGTATTTTTGGGCACTTTATGGATTTGGAGAGTTATGCATTCAGTGATGTTATAATCCACAACATATTGCTTAGGCAAGTGGCACATGAAGAAACCAATGAAGATCAGTTGTGATTTCAAATAGGAGAGCATTTGACACATTTATCAATTGGAGAGTAGTGCCTAGTTATAAGACTTTCCGGTGGTCAACACATCATACCAAAATATCCACCAGTGCATCATAGGTTACTCCATGAGTATTTTGATGGTAAGTTTCAAGACTTGACTCTCAAACAGTTGGATGTTATATTTGCCAATTTGAACTTTTGTGCTATGGACAACAATGATGCCTTGAAAATCGCGTTGTATTACTTTGCGGATAGGGTACTAAATGGGAGAAAGGATAACAGGCAGGCTGATTTCTAATTAATGAATTATGTTGATGATGTAGATCACTTTTGAAGTCGTCTATGAGGTTGTATATCATGGGAAACGGTATACAACAGTGTTGATAATGCATTGAACCAAAAAGCTGAGAAATTTAAGAATGATCGTTCAGAAGATCTTTCTCATAATATTGAGAAATACAATCTTTATGACTTCAATCATGGAGTTCAGGTGGGTTAACTTTAAAAAAAAAAAAAATTAAGCTCGTATGTGTACTTATAAATTCACTAAGTTATTTTTTATGATTTTATAACTCTGCTTGTTGCAAGCTTGGCTTTTTGAAGTGATTGAAAGGCTGCCATCAGAGTGGGTCGTAAAAACAAGGAAGAAGATTCCTTGCATGTAATACTCCATGAATATTTTTTTAAAAAAAAAATAGTTTAAAACACGGTTACTTTTAATATACAAATTTCAAAAGTTTAACACATTGAACAAACTTTCTTACATAAAGTAAAAGTCATACAAAGATTCCATAGTTTATTTCAAAACTTGATTATTACATAAAGTTAAAATACTTATTTTTTATTGAAACAAAGCTGAACCCATCATAAAATCCCAAGGTCTGTTATGCCCGTATGCACTTTGTCTTGGTTAGGACTTGATGCCAACTTGCCCTACTTATCGTTACCTGTAATGTAAGGACTTTATGAGCTAACGACTAGTAATATAACACTTTGATGCATGTATAAATTATTATGCATATGGATGACCATGTTAAGTTTTTCAAAAGAAATTTAGAAAATGCATAACAATTTTATTAGGGCCCTAGGTATGTTGCACTACAAGGCTGGCACTTTTACAATATGTCATTGGGCTTCATTAGTTGATCTTTTGGGCGTTATGTATCGTCGTCCCCAAAAGATTTTTTTTACTTAGCTTTGAGGGCTTGCCCTCCTTAGAAACTTTGCCACCTATTAGTACAACAACTGATTTTTCATAAACTCATTTTTTTTTTTAATTTATCTTCTTATAAAGAAATCCATGAAATGCATATGTGCAATCCAACTTATGTTATCACATCTGAAGTTCCTAAATATGCAACAAAGACAATAACTTCCAATATAGGTGGCAGCACCATCTATAGAGATTAAACAAAAATGGGATTGTGATATAGACGGTTGAGCCAACCATAGCATAATTAAGTATAGTATCACATATTAGGCAGTAGGGCCGACATAGCATCACATATTAGGCGGTAGAGTTGACTATTTAAGAATTTATAATATAACTAGTCATATCATAATAGCCATTACAATATAAAGGAATTATTAAAACTGAACTTAAGTATGAAAAGAATTTTGTCCCTACATTACAGTCAAAGTGTTATTTACCTCTTGACCTTGACTTTTCTAGATCTTTCTAAATTAAGAATTTCTCGACTCTTAATATTATGACTTAGAATAGAAGAGGATGAGATTTCTAAGTTGGATTGAAAGTGAAAGGGGCTAGGGGATATTTATAGAATTTCTTAAGGCTAATGGATGGCTAGGATTTTTCCACCATAACTCTTGATCAATGATTGAGATTAACCTTCATAAATGACTTACTAAATTCTAGAATTCCTAACTTTTCTACATACTAACATCATCACTTCTGTCATTGCTTTTGTCATCATTACTAAGAATTAAATATTTTATATTATTATTATTATTATTATTATTAAAATTATTATTATTATACTTAAGGGGCTTGCTAGCTTAAAATAAATTCTATTATATTTAAAAGAGAAAATTAAAACTCACAATTTCCTCCCCCCTTTAAAGAATTTTGTCCTTGAAATTTACTTACTGACTAGCTCAGGATACTTATTCTTCATCTCTTCCTCACGTTTTCATTTTGCCTTCTCCACTGAGCTATTTCGCCATAGTATGTTAACTAAAGGGATTTTCTTGTTTCTTAACTCCTTTATCTTCCTATCAAGAATTTGAATTGGACGTTCTTCGTGGGTTAGGTCCTCTTCTAGTTGTAGAGGCCAATAATCTAGCACATAAGAAGAGTCTGGAACATATTTCTTCAACATAGAGACATAAAGACATTATGTATTCTTGATAACGATGGTGGGAAGGCAAGTCGATAGGAAACATTCCCGACACGATCGAGTATTTCAAGTGGCCTAATAAACCTTTCCTATCATAAAATCATTACTGCAATGTTTCCCTAAAGTGATCTACAGGATGAGTAACAGGAAATTTGCATAGTTCCCTCATGAAAGAATTCATGCTCTCCGTAAGATTGGTGGTAAGAATACTGTACCTCCTACCTTCGAATTCAGATCTTGCCCAATTACACGTGCCCACATTATTCTCTAAGTAGTAAGCTGTACCCGCATGCAGTTGCCACAACTCATCAAGTTGTTTTTTAAATTCCCCGTGTCCATATGTTTTTTACTGCGTTTATGAAGGCAGGCTCAAATTCATCCCAAAGAGCTTTAAACAACTTGAATTTTGACTTTACGTTACCTTTAACATGGTAAAAATAAAGGCCATGGCAGCAGTGTGAAATACTTTCAGAACAGTTCTTTTGATGGCAGTGCATCGATCAAAGATAAAAAATAACTCTGGCTTATCACCAATCACTACATGTAACTTCTTCATTAACCATTCCCAAGCATCATTGTTATATGCATTCATGACCCCGATGGCTAACAGATACAATTGATTGTCTCCATCCAGACATATCGCAACAAACATGCTTATACGATATAACCCCTTTAGATGAGTACCATCTACAACAATGACTGGCCTGATGCATTGCATGAAACTCTTGATAAAAGATCTAAGAGCTACAAAGTAGCATAAGAAATTATCATTCCCATCTCACTGCAGGTGAGTAACTGTACCTTCATTTACTTTGGTCAAAATATGAGAGTATTAGGGAAGTAAGTTGTATACTCTGTAGGGTTCCCTTGAATTATTTCAATGCCAACTTCTTTAAACCGATATGCTTATTGATATGTTAACTGGACAACGTATTCCTGCTGCATGTTTGCTCTAATGTCATTTGGAGTCTATATCTGTTTTCCCCAGATAAATGTGTCTGCGATAATATGACCAACAGTCCGACTCTTTACTTGACGAACACCATTGGCCAATACCTCATTACAACAACTGTGTATATTGTCAACTCTTCTCACTAATCAAGGAACATTCTGGTCATTCCAAGCTCTTATTGCTTAAATACGCCATTTACATGATTCTTAAGAACACTAGGCCTCGAAACGTGCTGTTGTCGACCGTGTGATCTTGAAATCAAACATACCTCTCAAGGCAACTTTGCGCAGTTATATTATTAACTCATTCTTTTTAGCAAACAATTAACCCATACCAATATTATCATAATTACAATTCCTAACCAATTCTAGAGCAACCAAGCTCGAAGGTAAAACTGGAGCAAGACTTACGAGATGGTCAACTGTTGTTCTCATTCTCGAATGGCCCCTTGAAGGACTAGATCAGCTGTCTCTATTATTAATAGGAATATCATTCTGATCCTCATTCTCATCATTAGTAGGAATATCGGAGCAATCGATGCCCCCATCATGAATTGAACTATTGAAATGATTGTCCGTTGTATTATTATATGGTTCTATACAAACATTATTTGCTTCTGTATTGCCGATGTCATCAATAGGATCACATTGTTATGGAAATCATTGTTGTAGAATAGAGAGTAACGTTGTTCTAACGACGTTGTTAGTGGTAACGCCTCTTCTTCAACATCCACTAGGGTAATGCCATTGTTATAAATGGCATTTGCTCTAAAAGAAGTTTTGGTTTCTACAAGTGGCTCAATATCTTGGTTCCGAACTGGAGGAGATGTAGTAACAAATATAGGGATGCATCTGTAATTGACCACATCAAAGGTCATATGTAACACAACCTTAACTATTTTGTCGTTAAGTATGTCCATAGGTAGTGAACATGTATAATACATTGTATTATTGGACCTTAAAGTTTTCTTTATGGTGATGTTGTATTCATTACGATTAATTTATAAAACATCATAAACGCTTGCTAGAAACTGATCAAACGTACAATCTTTCCGAACAAGAAAAATTGTATTATTGCCATTCGCGTACTCCACATGCCCATCCACCAACGTCTCCCACCAAACGTTGTAACATAATTAAAGCACAACTGAATCCATTAAACCTAAAAAATATTAAAAAAACAAAACAAATGTGGTTACACACTACAAAACATCATAAAGTGAATATACAATACATTTTACATGAATGTCGCACAAACGGTCATAATAGATGCCTATCACACTTAAATTGAGGTAAATTTTTTGTTTGACCATGGGGAGATTGGCGAAAAATGTCATGGATTTCATTCGTCTTGTCGCAAGTTTCAAAATGGTATATTATACGCCAAAAATGGACACATATAGCTTAAGTTATGACCTCCAAAAAGTAGCCGTCGAACATATTGTAATTTTGTATGATAGGTTGAATTTTTTGCGACAAGTTGAGCGATAGGTGCCTGTCACACAAAAATATAGTGATATTTATGTGCGACTGGCACTTGTTGCTCAACTTGTACCACAAAACATGGTTTCCTTTCTAACTCGAGTTTCTACTGTTTTCAATGATTTTTTTAATTTCTGAACTCAAATCTAAGTACTTTAACAAATTATATTACTTTATAAATGAAAAATAACAACATTCACAACAAAATCTACATAAATTTTGAACTTAAACCCTAGACTTAATACATTAACGATCCATATTGTGTAAAAACAGAGACTAACCTTTAAGAGGCTCTCAAATTCATGATTTTATACTTATGTTATATTGAGAGTGTTGAGAGTATTGAGAGTGTTGAGATTTATTGAGAGTTTTGATAGTGCTGAGGTTTTTTTAGGGTGTCAAGGGCGTTGAGTGTATTAAGGTTTGTTTCTTGTTTTGAGTATTGCAAGAGTGGCATTGTTTGAAAATTTGAAGAAAATGATATGGCAATTTCGTCAAAATATTAGTCTTGGGCTAGTTATGATAGGAAAAAGTTCAAATGATTAAATCTGAAAAATGCAAAAGTATTGTGGTTATTTCTGTGAATTTTTCTAATTTTAAAGATGTCATTTTACATAACCGTAAAAAGAAATCTAGAGCTGTTATCTTTTCCCTTTTTCTCTCATTTACTAACTCTCCACAAAGGGTATTTTTTACCTACCCCAAATATTTTGTATTTCCCACTTAGCACCCAAATGTTTTGACACATGGTATTGTACACTCAAAATTATCAGTTTGCCACTAAGCGTCACAATTCTATGAGCCAAAATGGAAATTTTGCTGCAAAAAGAATAATAAATAACATGTAATTTTTGAGACATGTGTTCATAATATTAGTTGCATATACATCATTTTGCTTTTTTTTTTTGTAAGTATAGCAACCTCTACCACTCTATTTCGAGCCAAAATAAAGCTTGGGAATTAGTTTTAGTGCCATTTCTCTTCCCTACAACACTACGATTACACATATTTCAAGAAGATAAGGATACTGAAGTACTAAGGTTTTTATTTGTAAATGGAAGGGGGACTTTAGTTGAACTAAGATAATAAGTGCATTAATTTACTATTAAGGCTTTGAGGTTAGTGATATTCTATCGTACATTGATTTATTGCGTTTTTTGTTGCATTGTTGTTCTTTCTGGAAAATATATTTGCTTGTAGTCTTAAATTGCTTGATCTATTTTGGGTTTTAGCTTGTGTATGATATAACATAGCTTCTGTTCCTATGGTTTATGATATTCTACTTGAAATTTGTTGCTTCTCTATTTCATTATCATTTATTTGACCATTGTGGATAATATATATATATATATATATATACATATACATACATATATGCCTCGATTAAACATGTATTCTCAACCGCGTATATTAATTATAGCAATTTGCTTACAATATGCTGGTTTGACTATATATTACTTATGCTAAGAAATTTCCATTGTTGAGTTATGCTTGATTCGGAGCTTTGAACATTCTTTAGATGTTATTAAAACCATTATGCTCTAATAATCTTATTAGTTATCTTCTTAACAAATTTATAATTTATAGTTGATAAATGGATGACGATGATTGTATAACTATGTATGTTACTTTTAAAGACACTACATGTTGGCCTTATGAAAGGCCAACGACCACTGTTAAAACTATGGAAAGATAAAGTTAAATGGTTTAATGTCTATTCTCTAATCAACAATTGATTTTTAGAGGAATATGACAACCTTTACTTCAAAACTCTGTAGTCAAACGTGTGCTTAGTCACATGTTTGATAGGTGGGCTAGCACTGTATTTACCAGTTGGCAATAAGCTAGCATTATAGATAGCAGAGGCTAGGTGTGGCTAAGTCAACTAGTGGATTGGGCTAGCTCTATTTCAACTAGCAGCTATGTCGAAACATGGGTACATAACAGATCGAGTTCCAAGGTGTCGCTAAATGGGAGATTCTTCACTCTATAAGGACGCAACGCCCACTTTTAAGACTATAGAGAGATGAAGTTGAATGGTTTGTGTCCATTCTCTAATCACCAGCTGGTTTTTATAGGAATATGACAACATTTATTTCAAAACTCCATAGTTAAGCAAGCTGGAGATAGAGCATTTTAATGATTAGTGACCTATAAGGAAGTTGTAACAAGTGACTTGATCCAACATTATACATAAACTTAGTGTGATAAGCATTTCAAGCTAGCTATTTAAGTGCCTTGAGAATCAAAAGAAGAAGAAATCAAAGAAGATAAGGAGATTATGAAATCAAGGAAGATAAGCACTTATTTATCAATTTAAAAAGCACCACACGATCCTCTTTTATTATGTACAGTTCTATCTTGATGAACTATAATCACCATATGAATGATCAACAAGAAGAGCCTTATTCCACTTTATAGAAAAACCCAAAAAAACATATTTGCTAACCTATAGCCCACCCAACAATGCACCTTGCATCTAAATAATCTTGTATCAACACTGCCACAACCATCATATACCACAACAACTAAACCAAACCCTGCTCCATTTAGTACAAAGTTTTTATCGCATTCTGAACCTTCATCCTACCAACACTAGTATAATCATGAGATTAGTTGAATCCAATAATGGTCAATTATAATCCAAAGTAAAAGTTTTACCCTGTGCCAGTAAAACTGCCATTGAAGAAAACGGTGAGTTATATGAGGATTTTCTTGACATGTACCTCAGATCCCTAACCTTTTAGTGAAAAAGGCAATCAAACCAAAGTAATGCAATAGGAAAAATTAAACTCGATCATTCTGATGTCGAAGATTCTCTTGACATGTCTCCTCTCTTCAATCAACAAGTTCTAGTCCATCATGAGCAACCTCCTTCACCCCTACACCGAAGTGAAATACCACACAACCAACAACACAAAATCTAGAATCTCAAGTTTTCCTGGCTTCTAATCCTTTGCCCAATTCTTTAAATAATGACCATAATACCAACCAAATGTACCACAAGATCTAGAATTACAACTGAGATGATAGTATGTTTAGTCCAACTGACAGTGATGAAGAGAACGATGTCTTAAAAGTTGTTAATTCCAACCAAAATGACATTTCTAATCTAGGGTATTTGCCTTTTGATGATAGAGATAGTGATTATATACTTTCAAACTGTGAAAATGATGACAATGAGTTTGGTATTGGTTCTAATGATGAGGTTGATGATGTATTTGATAGAATGGATGGTAATATAAGGGAGAATAAGTATATTCCTAGTGAATCACCTATAACATTTAAAGATAGGATGTATTTTTGAAAGTTTAGAGAATTGGGTTGGTCATTGAGGCAACATGCTGTGAAGAATATGTATTACTGTTGGATGTAGCTACTTCATGTGCCTATAGTTTTTACATGCTACAAAAACTAGATTTGGACTAACTTTTGTAGTCAAGAAATATTAGCTTGTGCATACTTGCATCAATCTACAATGCACTATAGAGCTCATTCCGCTAAGTTTGGAAATACTTTTATTGAGCACCTAGAGAATTCTATTGACTAGATTCAAGATGAATTGAGGAGAAAGTATGGGGTAAATGTTAACAAGCCTAAAATCTATAGGGCAAAAAAGATGGCTTTATACTATTGATTGGCAAGATCATGTTTATGACTGTCAATACTGGTAAGTAAATGGCAATCTATGCAGACATGCCATGTCTTACCACCTCATTCCACAAAGGACCATGCACAATTCATTCACAAGTGGTTAAAGAAAGAGAGTTATTTAGCCATATATTATGAAATCAACCATTCAATTCCAAATAAGGCATTATGGCCAAAAGCTTAACAAGTAAAATAGTATGACTATAAGAAAGTACAGTTACAAGAGAGCATGATAGTTTGAGAATGCAATCGTGGAAGATAAGTTTAATTAGTAAAATAAGCCTAACTGCTAAATCCAATAGCTAGAGTCCGGTAGTTGGAATCATTAACTAAGCCCAGTAGAAGGAGATTCTAAGCCCAGTAGAAGAATCTAGAATCTCCCAAAACCCAGAACAAGTTTAAAAGGAGATAAATATTAGATATAATGCATTGATACTAGATAAAGCTCAATTTAAAAAAGAGATAAATTGTGACATCAGATAAAATTCTAAATTAAGTAATAATATAATCAGAACGAGAAGTTATTGAGAATTCATGATACCTAAATTATATTATAAATAGAGAACTCTTGATACGTAGAGGGGGAAGAGTAAATAACTGAACAAAAAAAAAATCATTGTAATTCATATTCAGTAATGAAAAATACTCTTTTTATACCTGTAGACGTAAGAGAAGTGCTAAAACACGTGAATCCCTTATATCTTGTTTATTGTATCATCCATTTATTTTTTTTATTCATCTAATTGACTAGAAATTAATGTCAACAGATTTGTACCGTGTATGGGCATCAAACACACAACCATTGGTTAAAAAGAGAGCAAAATTGTATACTATAGAATCACCCTTGACAACTGCTTGGGGTGTAGAAATGAGTTTGGACTTGAAACTGAGGGTGTATGTCATAACAAATCCCAAATTCCCAATCCCCAATAGTAAAAAATCATGAGTCTTTGTATGACCTTCCAAAGATCACTTTTGGATAATTAAAAACTTAAGTCAAGAGCATCCATAGAACCAACCCTGCTAGTGAGCTCTCATGCTCTCATATGTTATTATGTTCTCATGCCATCATGACTATTTAACTTCTCATATTCTTGTTACAATAGCTGCCTTTAGCTATTTAAAGCTAATTTACAAAAGTTAAAAAGAGCTAACATTACTCTTTTTATTATTTTTATACATATATATATTGGCCATCATTTGAATTTTCATTACATGCAAAATTAATTTCTTCACCTCTGTAAGTCTAGATCACTTGAGTTTTAGATAACTTATCTGTATTTCTCCCTGGTGAATATTTGTCATTTCTTCTTCCTTACTTGAAATATTTGGCTAATACACAAGCAATGACTTCAAACTTTGAGCATTATTATGACCCAACCATTTGTGAATACCCTATTGAAGATGATGATTACCAGCCTATTTAAATAATCAACCAACTCCTATTGTAAATTTTACTGCTGCTTCCTTTTTTCTCAGATCCGCTTCTACTAACTCTAGTTGGGGCATTTGTAAAATGGATAATCACATGGGTGAGATGTTGTTTGAATCTCTCCAAATCTCCTATGGTATACTTAAATCTACGTATCATGAAAAAGCCAAAGACAACAAACGGCCTAGCCATCCTTCTCCAAGAGCTGTCACCACGCATCTAGATTTCTTTACACATAGTGTTAGACTCTTTTTCTACGCACATGCTTAGTCATTTTGGGTATGCTCTCGCCTAACTCAACCCACTTATCTGGTGTGTTATGATAGGCATGTACATTTTTAAAAGACAAATAAAACTTTCTAGTCTTACATTCTAATAATTCCAGTGGTTTGTTCAACTTATGAGTATTCTTAACCTCAACAAAGGCCCTCCTATTAAATGTTGTATATATATGCTTATAACCTAAACTTCCTCCTTTAATAATCGAAAAAGAAGTCTCCTGGTAGGTAATGGAAAGACTCATGATTTTTTTGCTACTAGGAATTGGGAATTTGGGGCCTGTTATGATATACACTCTTAGTGCCAAATCCAAACTAATTTCTGCACCACTTTTTTTTTTAACGATGTGGGGTCGTCCCTTGATATATTAGAAAATTAAAGAAATATATTGTTAAACATCGTCAGTACCTTAAAAGAATTTAGAACCTGGGATTATCTCTCCCAACCAAGTTTCTTATCCGTATTCGATTTTAACTCTCATATTCATCTTTTAAGTCCTCCAAGAGATGAGTTCTTGCTCCATATCAATACTTTCAAAAGAACGATAATGTCATGCAATAAAATACTTTTTTTTCTTAGTATTCATGTCTTCTAGGAATGATGGTGTTTGTGAAAAGAAGAAGATGGGGAGAGCACACCTAGAATGACTAAGGAAGTTTAATATCATATGTAAAGAAATTTGGAAGCATGGTGATAACTCCTGAAGGAGGATGGCTAGGCCATTCTTTGGTTTTCTCTTTCAAGAGAAATGGAGTTGGGTATATCGTAGGAGAGTTAAAGGAATTTAAGTGACATCTCATGCATGTGGTTATCCACTTCATCAATGCTCTAGCCAAAGCTAGTAGAAGTGGATTTGAGAAAAAAGAAAGCAGAAGTGAAATTTACAGCAAGAGGTGGTTGATTATTTATGATGGACTGGTAATCGTTATCTTCAATAGGGTATTCACAAATCATTAGGTCATAATAGTTCTCGGAGTCTGAAGATATTGCGTGTGTATTAGCCAAATATTTCAAGCAAAAAAAAATGACAAATATTCACAAGGGAGAAATGCAGATAAGTTACATAAAGCTCAAGTGATCTAAAATCGGAGAGGTGAAGAAATGAATTTTGCACGTAAAAGAGTTCAAACGATGGCCAATTTATATATACTTATAAAAATAATAAAAAGAATAATGTTAGCTTTTTTCAACTTTCATAAATTAGCTTCAAAGAGTTAGGGACAGCTGTTGTAACAAAAATGCAAAAAGTTAATTCGGATGATAACATGAGAGTATGAGAATATAAGAGCTTAGTAGCAGGAAGCTTAATGTTGTGCAAATTTGGTTGTACTCGCAAGCGCATGAATCTATTATAGTATAGATTTATGGTGACGAGTGTCGATCCTACGAGGAGGTAGATTTAATCGTGTGTAGGGTTAATCTTCTGAGTTTGTATGTGGATTGGTAGGATGTGATTTTTTGGGCAGGATTTAAATTAAAAAGATAGCTTGAACAAATTAAAGATGAAACAATATAAAATAAGTGCTTGAGTCTTTGGATTCACACTCAACATTTCACCATGAGTTTAATATTCCTTTTTAAATTTCAATTAATCTATGAGGGGGTATTTCTACTCCTCATAGGTCTATTTCTAATAAATAAGATATCAAGTGTTCATTGTGCCAGGAGAAATAATCTAATGTTAAATGGGTATCAAGTACACACTGTACTAGGTGAGAATAATTCTACTGTCGACAATGTGACAAGACTATGCACTAAATAACTCTGACTTATTCTCTGTCAACACTGAGTCAAGATGGACCATTAATACTAGAGGGACGGTTTTTCTCTAATTAATAAAGTATAAAGTGTCTATCGTGCAAAACAGTAATAATCTTGCACTAGGGAGCCGATATACAAGTACAAAATCTAGACAAAATTATTACTATTTGTCAACTATAAGTCAAAACAACCTAAATAAATCAGAAAAAGATAAAGTAAACTTACCAAATTAAGCCCATAGATCATGTTAAGGCTTCACTTTCAACCCAAACTTGAAAATAAATTAGCTACTCATTTTTTAACTAAGAGTAATAGAAATTTTATTAAAATATGTAGAAAATACAGTATAAAGAGGGAATTACAGAAATCATAGCTCAAAAATGAATTCAGGCATGTCAAAATAGGGGGGGATAGCCCCTTATTTATAGATACACTGAGTAAATCATGGCCATCAGATAAAATCAATTTGAACTCACAGGATTGCGCCACGTGGCAAGCTTTGATTGGATTGAACACATCATTCATTCCGTGTTTGTGCATGTATCGTACACACGTTTTTCGGTCCACTAATATGCTGCCACGTCGTCAGTCAACAAAAAGTCAACCACTTGGTCCAATAATGTATCGCCACATCATTGGTCCATGCCACGTCATCTGGTCAAAGCCGCGTCATGTGGGCCCCACCAAGATTCTAGAATTGGGCCTATTCACATATACGGTACTGGCCTTCATGTCCTTCCCTAAGGTTTTCAGCTATTTTGAGCTCAAAAATGCTATCCATTTTACCGTCCGACCTCTCGTTAGCCATGAAATAGATAAAATACACCTAAAATATATAAAACACTTAAATTATAACAAAACACATACAATTAAAGTTTAATTAACATAAATAAATAAAAATAAAAATGTTAGTGAGACTTAGAACACAAAATGACAATTCTATCCCTTATAAGTATGTATTTTCCAGTACTCAACACTTAATAAGTAAAATAAGTACAAGTACATGAGAGCATAATAGCATAATAGCATATAAAAGCATTAGAGCATGAGAGCTTGATAGCATGAGAGCTCAGTAGCAAGAAGCTTAACAAGACAAACAAGCACAACTACCTGAGAGCATGAGAGCTCAGTTGCAGGAAGCTTAATAAGTTGATTAAGCACAGCTACATGAGAGCATGAGATCGTAAGAGCTTGAAGTTTGATATTTCAAATAAGCACAACCATAGGAGATCATGATTGCCGCAGAGCACTGGTACAACATGATAACATGAGAGCTCATAAGCTTAATAAGTCAAATAAACATGACTGCAGGAGAGCACAGCTACATGAGAGTTGATAGCACAAAAGCACAACCATGGAGATAAGTTTAATTAAATAAGTCTAGCTGCACAATCCAACAGCTAAGGTCTAGTATTCGTATTCGGAAGCCTTATCTAAGCCTAATAAAAGAACCTACGAGCTCCTGAAGTCCAATGTGAGTTTAAGAAGGAAATAAATGTTGGAGGTAAACATTGACATTAGATAAAGCTCAGATAAATGTTGACGTCAGATAAAACTCTAATTAAATGATAAAGATCATTAGAACGAGGAGTTATCAATTATTCAGATATATCTAAGTTTGCACATAGGGATATGAGTAAATAGCTAAATAGAGCAAAAAAAAAAACAAAACAAACTCCATTGTGATCTTTATTCAATAGTAAAAATTACTTTTTCTATACCCATGGACGTAAGTGTTGAACCATGCAATTTCTCTATATCTCGTTTATTATATCATCTCATTTGTTTATTTACCTAGTTGATCAAAATTTCGGTTAACAAAAAGATATGATAGAATGAACAATAACGCTGATCGAGTTCAATTATAATTAATTACACTAATAGAAACGTGGTCTTCTTTACTATCAAAATGGTGTTAACGAAATATGTTGGTGAAACTAAGAAAAATATTGACACTGTAGTCAGTGGTTCCATGTAACAGACTCACAATAATGTCAAACAAATACTTATTCTAGAATACCATACGAATAACAATATCATGGTATCAAGTATTGACACAAAATGATATATGGTAACCATATTTATTTGAGAATAATAAAAAAATCCGAAATTGAAAATTTGGATTTGACATTAATTTGAATTGAAATATCCCTCAAATAGTCTGAAAAGCCAAAATATTATATCAAAGTTTTTTAGATTCTTGCACAATTAACAAGATTTACGTCCTGGAGCTTTTTGGTATAGATAAGCATTTATCCTTACTCTGTTAGTACAGACTCATATACCTGTGTTGATATTTTTGGAAGTTTCTTCGCAATTAGACGACGTAACGAGTCTTGGAAAGAAAAGTTGTTTGTAACAGCCCAATTTCAGTGAAACTGTACACTCTCAGGTTGAGACTAGCTCCGACACGTTCTGCTCTGCTCTTCAATTAGTTAGCCGAGTCCATAATCCCTATAAATCAACCAAGAAATTCAGTAAGGAAAATAAAAACTGAAAAAAACTTTAGATTGACATATTATTCATCCATGGTAATTAAAGTTACATAATTCTAGATAAATACTTGTTTAATTCTTATATTTTGAATTAAATACCTGTTTAGTTTATATATTTTACTCTAAGAGTTGTGTAAACTTTTTTTTTAACAACTTTTCATACATATTATTATCCATTTCATATTTGAAGAACAAGAATATTCATAAAACAGATCATATAATAGGTTAAATTTTGACCAAAATCTAGTTATTTAATCACCATAGGCCATTAACACCAAGAAATTAGTAATCAATAATTAATTTCTATGGACAATGGAACCAATCGAAGCTGACCAAATTGACCAATTTTAAGCAGTGAACTTTAGCCGACAAAAATAAAAGACCTGGAGGAACGAAATAAAAGTTACTGGGGGCAGAATCGTCAATTCTTATGAGAGCGAGACTCTGTTAACTTCAACGGCCGCATTCAACAGATTGGCACCAATTTGATGAATGTCCAAAATTGTGGCACCTGGGTGAAGTTAACCCTTAAATATTAAAAAAAAAAAAACCCTTAAATATAAGTTAATTTAAATTATAATCTATTTACCCAGTAGATATGCATTAATTCATATACACAAATTAAAATTATAACCTATGTCTCTTTGTTTATTTTTCAGTTTACAGTTTAAATTTAGTTCAAAATCATGGCTCAAGCACATCCACACAGCGAAGTTCTGTTATTAAACCAATTCAGCTTCTACAATTTCCCATGCAAGTTGCTTCAACGCAAAAAATCGTGTTCGTTTACCCGAAACGATGCCGCGTTGCCGAATCACCGTCGCGTTCAATCGTCCTCGCCAGGTTATTACTTCTGAAATTGTAATACTGCAAAAATAAAAGAGAAAAATGTGAAATGTATTGCAGATGTTGCTCTGAACTTATAATTTTTGCAGTTGCTTTGAAGGTACCAGTTGCAGATGATGTTCAAAAAAGCTCAACTGATACTGAGGTACTGCATTATTAGCTTTCGAAGTGAAAATTGGATATTCAATAAACACTTTAGTAGCTGTGCTTTCGAAATTAAGCAGAAGCAAAAGATTTACAAATATACCTGTATTGAATTCTTGTACGGAATTCCAGTGTTCAATAATTAGTTGTTAATTATTAGTATTTATTCTTAGTTATCGTTGGTAACTGCCTCATCAGATTAGTTATTAATATTTATCTGGGATGGTTGAAATTATAATTGATGAAAAATTAATCAACATTAAAGACTTGGATGATGCGGCAATTATATATAAGCTAATGCTTGGAACCTAGGATAATAGTTGAGAGGAAGATTATCTAGTGAGCACCGGTGCCTACGATATGGTGAGCATCTCGATATAATTCTGTGACTCTTTGTGAAAAGTGTTGAAGTTGTGGATAAACTAGATAGCACCACCTGGCACAGTCACGTCGCTCAGTAGATCCTCATAGTTGAGATGCCTAGTATTATTGTCATGTTTAACTATAAAAATTAATTACAATGCTATTTTAGATTTGATTCTGTTTAATGAAACACCTTGTGGCTGTTGTGATTTTAATGATGGATGAATGATATCTCTAGGATCATGTTTGTGATGGTATAGAATCAGACATCTTGCCGCATATACAAACTCTTAGAAGATTTCCTAAGGTGGAACTTGCTGGAAAAGTTGTTCTTGTCAGGTTTGATTCTACCATCTTGCTTAACCAAGAACTGGACCCAAGCTCTCGATCAGTTTTCAATGCACTTTTTACCATCAAGTATTTACTTGAATTTGGGGCCAAAGTAATTCTTGCGAGTGACTGGACCAACAAATTGAATTCAAATGTTCTTTCCCCAGAATATGTCGCAGGTATCAATGTATATGAAAAAGAATGTATCATTTGAAAGTCAAAGCTTGTGCCTGTTGACCTGTTGTTAATGCATGATAATTTCAATATTTCAGATGTATTTTCGTCTTCTCTACAGTACAAAGTTGTTACAGTAAAGTGCCTTTCTTGTAAGATTTCATTGGACGTGGAAGTTTTCAAGAAAACTGATGTTCTTCTTCTTGAAAATCTTTCCGAGTTTAAAGAGGAAGCTGCCAACTGCTCAAAGTTTGCTCAATTATTATCATCAGGAGTGGATATTTTTGTCAATGATTCTTTTTCTCTGTCTCATAAAATTCTTGCATCAACTGTTGGGGTTGCTCGCTTTTGCTACGCATGTATGGCAGGTTTTCATTTTGAAGAAAGCCTATTTCAACTAAGGAAGGCAGCAAAACTTGATGAGAAACCATATGCTGCCATTGTATGTTTCTACTGCCATTTTAACTCAATTGATTTCTTTTGGTTTGTAAAGTTTCTGGACATTCTAGTCAATCTTGGGACAGTTTTGCCTTTCAATTTCTGCTCTTCATTTTTCCAATATCTTCATATATATGTGATGCAGATTGGAGGGGGCAATCTCTGCAACAAAGCAGCTGCTTTGCATTTTTTAGCTTCTAGATGTGATGCATTAGTCTTTGTTGGAATGATGTCATTTCAAATTATGCATGCTTTAGGGTTGCCAGTTCCTTCAGAATTCGTAGAAAGAGGGGCTAATGATGCAGCATCAGATCTAATTCAGTTTGCAAAGGATAAAAACATAACCATTCTGTATCCAAAAGACTTTTGGTGCACAAAAATTCATCTTCCAAATCAAGTGGAGATATTTCCTTCTCATGGTATTCCAGATGGTTAGTTTAAATTGAATTTACATTTCATTTTCCTTAAAATAAATAAACTGTCATTGCAATCACTTATATATTTTCTTAACTGTAATCTGTATCTTTTAGTTATCATCTATCCAGATAACTTTCAAATTTTCTCAATGGTCATTTGGCAGCCTTCAAATTATAAGCATATGATAATATAGGATCTACTTCCCCTTCTTATTGGTAGTGAGAAAATGGTCTTGATAAGATCTGTTTTCCACTTGTCTCAAACTAGTAGTTGGCCAATCTTTGAGAATTAGCTTTAGTACTACTACCATGAGTGGTATCAGATAACAATAATGACAAACAAACCATGTTTGGTTGACTAAGTTGAATTATCATTTAGGATATCACTGGTTTGTATCTCCTTCTTGTTCCTTCTGTTGTCACTTGCAGTCATACAATGAAGTTTATGTAAATGATAATATTGCTTCCATTGAAATTATTTATCAGCAACATTTTTCTCTTTTAGGTTGGGAACCTGTTGATATTGGGCCAAGGGCCGTGGAAGAGATTACTTCTATGATTACAAAATGTAAGGTAATTTGAAAACAAGAGAAAAAATGCTTGCTGTGGTTTTATGAGACTTATCGTTAAATGTATTCCGGAATCTTGTTCTCAACTTTAGAAAATGCTATGTAATGAACTATGATTTTCTCTGGAGATGATGTAATTTTGTTAATATTTTCAATGTGCCATTTAAGTATAAAATGCAGGAGAAGTGTATATTTAATGATGGCACTTTGTTTTTAGGACTTGTTTGTCACACTTTCTTTCTTATTTTAAATTATTATTATTTTTTGAATAACCAATTCTTTTTACTACTTTCCATGCTCAGACGCAATGATGTATTTCCTCATTATGTCGCAGAAAATCATATGGATTGGTCCAGTTAAATTTAGATTCTCTAGTCAGTACTCATATGGAGCAAGTAAATTAACTGGAATGCTTTGTAAAATAAGTCAAGGCACTTGCAGCGTAACTGTCATTGGAAGCATGGCATGCAAGGCCATACTGAAAGAGTCAAGTTCCATATTTGGTTTGAACATGGTTGAGAGTGCTTCAGCTGTCTGGGAGTTTCTTAAAGGAAGAATGCTTCCGGGAGTCTCTGCCTTAGACAGAGTAATTTTCTGAACTTCATCTCTGTTTAATTTTTTTATATTGATATTGAGAGGATAAGATTTTTCTCATGATAGTGGAATGGAATAAATTTGTCATGCTTATTAGAATTTTCTTATGACAGTACATTTTTTCTTTTTCTTTTTTTTTTTTTCAGTTACCTAACACTCCAACCCCCACCACCCTCAAATTAAACGCATCCCCTTGGATTTGAACCTTTGACCTCATGCTTCTACTGCAAGAGGTCAGCCAACCGGGCAATCCTTTGGGGATATGTCCTTCTGCTACCTTCAGACTTAATTTTTTGCCCCATTTTTCTTTTCATTTTATTTGCTTTCCTTCAGGTTCTCAAGAAAGGTCAAAATACATCAATGATCCTTGCCGCTTGATATATGTTATTTATTGTTGAAAGTCAATTCTGTAGAGACTATCTTCATGTACATTGCAATCGTCAGACATGTTGACAACTTGACATGTCCGCAGATAATGTCACACTGTGAGCATTTATCTATTTACCAAAAATGGAAAACTCTGGACAAATTTACCCAAAATTTTGAACTTCTATACCGAATGATGAAACAAATTAATAAGACTTGTGCTTTTTTATAGTGTGGTAGGTCAATTCTCCTTATAGCCGCACCAGATTTGGGATCCTCCCCAAACTGATGATTTGACTTGTTTGATTGAAAGAGCAATGGAATTTGACTTATCAATGTGATTAAAAGTTTGCATTTTTATCTTATAGGGGTATTCTTCTAAACTCTATTTACTTCAGCTTAATTTGCTCTGCAGGCATATCCTTTTGATATCAACTGGAGTGCTGCCTACCATGATCCAGCCCAACCTCTGGTAGTTGATATCGGAAGTGGTATTGCACCTGTTATTTGTCCTTTCTATCCAGTATTTCTTTAATAAGTTTTTCGAGATTCATATGATTATTTGAAAGAGAGTTTTCAAAATTGTAGAGCTAATGACATAAATTAGTATGTTTACACTGCATAAAAATCACGACTAAATAAGGGGAATGCTTGTATCCTTTTTGCATATGTGCTTCTTTTTGTAGTGAAACTAATTTTTCAGAAATAAAAGGGACAACAAACTCCGCAATTATTGTTTGCTCCCTTATGTGGGATCATAAATGACAGGTAATGGATCGTTTCTACTGGGGATGGCTAGGAAAAGGAAAGATTTGAATTTTCTTGGCTTAGAGATTAATGAAAAGGTTTTCTACTCTCTTTTAGAATAATTGACATTTCCTGCTACTTAAGTTTCAAACTTCACTAATTTTAACATCTCCACAACTTTTTCAGCTTGTGACGTGTTGCCGAGATTCTGTTCAGCTATCTGGCATAACAAATGGGTATAAGCTGGATGACACTATACTAGCTTAAGCATCCAGGGAAAGAAAGAAATTTGTTGATTAATTAGACTTTATGTTAAGTTTAATCTGACTGGAGCTAGTCGTTATCTCTTTCTAATTAGACATTTTCAATACTGGGTTGTGAATTTTAAAGTTATTTTGCACATATGGTCTCGGTATTTTGTTCCATCATCTTAATGTTGTTGTTAATGTTTGTTTTAGGTACTTCATTGCAACAAATGCTACATCAACATTCCGTTCAATAGTTGCCAGTTACCCGGGAAAGCTGATTCTTGTTTCTATACAGGTCAAGATTATCTTCAATCTGTATTATTTGCTTCCATTAAGTTTTTGTTATTATTTTGATGCACTTATTAGACAAAGCAAAAGAAACATTTCCTTCTTTTGTGTTTGTTAACTGCATGTTAAAGATATAAAATGCTTTACTTCACAAGCAATGTTGCCTACCTAACCCCAAACCAATTCCTTTGCTTTTGAGGCTACATTATCTCAATGAACAACATTATCACTTGCATACACTGCTGAAGGATCATTATAATGATTGCCAGTCTGCCACTTCCTGACATCCACAAGAGTCTTCGTACTGCTGCCCCCACCTCTACTGTCGCCATCATTTTATGAAATGGAATATGCTTCTATTTTTTACTTATGCTTGTGCTTGAAATAGTTTATGCAGGTTCTCAAATTTGATTGAAGAATAGAAAATGCATTAGTTGCTTTCTGTTACACCTTGTATCATTTCCATTCAAAATGGTGCTGAGACTTGGTTAGTAGATTTTATGAGGGGAAATGGCATTGGCTTCTTTCTTATTGTTGTGTCTTGCCCTCTTCTGCATCAACTATTGAAACTAACCTAATAATAGTTGCTTCTCCAAAAAAAAAAAAAAAAAAAAAACACTAATAATAACTGAAGACTCCATTTCTTTTACATTTTTGGATATATTTGCAGTGTCCAAACCCTGATTTCAACAGACCTGAACATAGATGGAGAATGCTGCAGCGGTCGTTAGTTGAAGCTGTGTCAGATCTCCTCGTTCATGATGGAAAGGTACATGATGATTCTGTTCTGTTTTTCTTTTTTCCCCCTTTCTTCTTCTTCTTCTTACTAATGAATTAGTGGTAACCCTAGGGTTTCGATCATCAACTCTCTGGCACATTTTCTGATAGCCCTTCAATTTCATCTTGAAATACACAATTCTGACAGGTCAGATCACAGGCTTGATGAGGTTATTTACTAATATTTCCCATTCTACAGGTGTTTCTGCAATCTGACATAGAACAAGTTGTGTTGCGAATGAAGCAACAACTTTTAGAATATGGAAAGGGTAAACTTGTTCTTGTGCAAGATGAATGTGATACAAAAACTAATCAAGGAGGATGGCTTGAGGAGAACCCATTTGGAGTTCGATCAGATTGGGAGCAACATGTTATAGACCGTGGAGCCCCAATGTACAGATTAATGCTATCTAAACCAAGCCGTGTCAAATGAAGAGTAGAGGAGTTATTCTTGTTGAACACCAGCTGTGTCATATTACCCACAAAAAGCAGCTTTGCTATTTATATCTTCTTAGTATCACTCGCTGGGCAGCAGTTCACTGTGAGTGGTGCAAAAATCTCGAAGTTATAGCCTGTCTTAGTGGCAAGCTTTAACTTTATTCACTTGTAATCGTAAATTATAAATTTTCATATCATTATCTTCCACATTACAAAATACAGATTGTGCCTTGCAGATAAATTATATCGGAATTTTTGCGACGGTTCAACTCGGCAGATACTGCTATCTTTCTGGAGGATTGCTGGTGCCATGCATTGGATAGAATAAGCAATCAGACACAAACACAGTGAACGACCAATGCGAAATTGCTTAAATGAACCACCACAGTAGGTAGTCACTACAACAATACTAGGAGAGAAGACGCAGGTGCATATATGATTACAACAGGCGTCAACAATTTATAATTTTTAGTTGTTGAGATAATAAAAACACTGAAATAGTTCTTTGTTTGATAGTTTCTGCTTGCTTCAGAATTCTGTTTTCCTTCACGTTATGCAAGTTTGTTTCATGTTTTCCTTGAGAAAAAGAGCATGGCTTGGCCTAGTTGCTAAAATTACATGCATGTTTTGACTAAACCACAGGGTTTATTAATTAATTAATTAATTAATTTTTATTTTATTTATTTGTATGTATTTGATGACCACTGTGTCGACGAGCAACCTTATCCGAATCGGGAAAAAAAAAAGATAAAAAAGATAAAAACAATTGTCGAAAATAAAATATAAAAATGGTTGAGAATGGTCAGGTGTTGTTGCCCACAGCCGCCTCAAAACCTGAAAAGATGCAACAGAAAATCAGAACCAAGTGAAAGATAAAAGGAATAAATCAACAAGGCCTCACACGAACAAAAACCCTCACAATACGCAATAACCATTGAATCACGCACAATTCAAAAATCACAACATTGTTGATTAATCCACCACCAACACGACATGTGTGGATAATAATTACACTTGTAATACATATTTAAAACGGCAAAAAAAAAAAAACATATTTAACTGTTGAAATTAGTATTACCAACATTTGTCACTTTTACAATTTGTTCTAAATACATCTTCTTTATTCTTTGCTTTATGACCAAAATAGTAAGATTAAAGCAAAAAAAATAAAAATAAAAATAAAAAGAGCTCAATATCCTATTCCCAAATTATTTTTAATCTAGTAAATTAACTAATAACGACTTTTTTTTCAAGTTTTTTCTTTTCTTTTCAGAGAAGTGAAAAATTTAAAAAGAGAAACAATAATAATAATAATAATAATAAAAGAAAATTCCTTCTTTTCTCTTCTTCTCCTAACCGTAGAGTCGTCTGTCGGAAGATTCCGTCCGGTTTCTATTTGCCTTTTGTTCGTGCAATTCCTTTGTTCGCTCTCTTTCAGGTTTTTTTTTTAATTTATAATTTTTTTTGGCAGATTTAATTCGTATCTTAATTTAATTTTAAATTAAATTCTCAGCTGATCAGAATTGTATGTTTCGAATCCCTAGCTCCCGTTTAGTTGATGAGAAAATTGGTCGAACCAGGAAAAAAAAAAAAAAAGAGATTTTTATTTTTGGGTGCTTTCTTTGTTGATTTGTCGGAAAAATGAAGAATTGAATTGAATTCAACCGAGTTTAAGTAATTTTATTAGGTAAAGTCGGGTTTGAAGTTTGTTTTAGAGATCGCTCGCTTACAGCATTGTGAATTACGAAAATTAAATCTTTTGTGAGAAATTTATTCGTTATAAACTTCTTGTTGTGCCTGCTTTATTTTGGTTAATTTGATTGTTTGTAATTAGGGTTTTGTAGGGACATTTAGATTGGCCCTCATTTATGGTCTCTTCAGCTGTGAATGGAAATAAGTGTTAGGATGTGAGATGTATGATTTGACCTTATGCACATAATGACTAGATTGAAATTTTTTTCACCAGCAGGTTGTGGGATTTCAGCTTTAAATTCAAGTTGAACGGCAAAAGGAGTAATCTTTCGGATCTGAGAAGCTCAGGATCATGTGTTTACTGTTCTTGTGATTGTGATGTCTTGAAATGCAGATGGAATCACAGTTGTCCATGAATTCCGAGGTGCATCTTCATCCTAGGAATACTCCAGCTCAGGATGAAGACCCTCATGTAGTAGCCTCTTCTACCCTCGATAATGTGATTCTGCAGCAGTCTGGTGTGTTATTCTGCTTGTAATTTTTATGTTTTAGTTTTCTTACTCTTGAGTGTTTTAGTGATTGTGTTCTTCTGAATATCAAATGCAGCTAAAAGGCCTACACGGCAATGGGCTGCTTGGACACGGGAAGAGGAGGAAAGCTTTTTCACTGCATTGCGACAAGTTGGCAAGGCATGTTATAGCTGAAAACTGTTTTGGTGTCATATTTTCCCTTCTTTTATGATTTTCTAACTTTGTTACCCCTTGATTGTAGAATTTTGAGAAGATCACTCATCGAGTCCGGAGCAAAAACAAGGATCAGGTGATTTTTCATGAGTGCCCTCAATTGATGGTGGCTTATCGTTGAGTGTTTATGTTTCTGTTGTTTCAGGTCCGACATTATTATTATCGTCTGGTGAGGCGGATGAACAAGCTGCTGGGTCCAGGACTATGTCTGGATGCAAAAAACTCCAAAGATACCAATGCTGCAATGCTTCGATGGTAATGTTAATACAACTGGATTGACCTTTTATCTTAAGTTTCATTCATTGTATGCACGTAAAACACTCTGAGAAGGAATATTTTGAAACTGGAAGTCGCATATGTATAAGAGAATCATATTATACTTGGTAATTTTTTAAGCCAATTTAAATGCATTGCAAATATTCTTTAGGTAAACAGTTTAAGTGCCTGATGAGGAAAAATTACTTTTCTATTAATGACAGTTATTGAAGGGTTGTTAGAAGTAATGTTTTTGTGGGAATGCTTAGTCTGGACTGATGGATGATTGTAGATTCTTTTATGATTTTGAAAGAATAATCCTATGACCTTTGCAGGTGGTCTTTACTGGAAAAGTATAGCTGCAAAGCCTCAAAGCTTCACCTAAAGCCCCGAAGGTTCAAGATATTTATAGAAGCCTTGGTTAGTCAAGATTGTCAATTGTTTATCCTTGGATGTTTTCACATGTTTAAAACTTGGCCATCTTGTGTGCGTGCTGAAACTGACAATGATTATATCTTTCCCATGAAGGAGCACCAACTCCTGAAAGATAGGAAGAGAAGTGTTAGAAAGCGACCTTCTCAAAGGGAAAACTATTCACCTACGGCTCCAAGCCCCATTCCAAATCAGAGTAGAACATCAGGACAGGATACTTGTACAGTAAAACTAGTTCTTGTTGGTAGTCAAAACATACAAAAATTAGGGCCTGCCAAAGGATCTTTGAAGCGCAATGTTAACATAGGTATTAATCGTGGTAACAACAAGGGAGACTCTGCTACTTTGAAACCTGCAAGGCAACGACGGAAATCAGGTGATTTGTTTTTATTTGTTTTCTTGTTTTATACTTTTGGAGAGAGAGGTGGTGGATAGGTTGTGGCAAATAGAAAAGAGATTTCTCGTTATTCTTTTGTTTGCATGTCCATGTTGTTGTGTCCTGATTTAGCATATTTCTCTGTTTGATTGTTATTTAAATTTAGCAGATAGCATCTCGTCAGCTGCATATAAAAAATGGGAAAAGGCTGCTATTGCTGGGGTTTCTTTGGTTGCTGATGCTGCTGAGCATTTAGAACGAACATCCATTGATAAAGAAGTTGAGCGTGAGCAAGGCGAGCTAGGTGAGGTTGAATATCTTGATCATGCGTTCGTAATGTCAACTAAATTTGTTACGAAAACTCAAATTTCCTAACCATGGTTCTTTCCTTTTTACTGTACAGAGCAAACAGCTCTTGAAACTGCTGATAGAGGCCTTCCCTCTTTGCCCACTATTTCACCAACTCTTTTTGCTGAGAGCAATGTACAAGCTCCTGTGAAACTTAAGCTCCAGCTGTATCCAATTGATGATGGTACTCGAAAAGCCCTAGAAATGGTGAGCTAAAAAGGAAATCATTCTGATGACATTGACTGAAGTTTTTAGCAGCTGAGCAGTGGTCAGGAAGTAATTTGATCTTCATATGTTCGCAGGATAACCATAATCCACACCTGGAGCTCACTCTTAGTACAAGGAAAAAGATATCATCAGTACTGGAACATTTAAATCGCAAATGGGGCAATGCAAGTGTCGCATCTGGAGAGCTAATGCTTTTCCCTTATGGTGCTCAAAGGGAAAATCTGGTGGGTTATCAGAGATGGACCCAGGACTCCGTTTTTAGTGCAGCAGATGTATATGCAATGATCGGATGCCCTCCAATGTTCCGCTTGAGGTTCCTTCCTCGTTTTTCTTTAACTTTATTACAATGCTTCCTACGTGATTACCTTAACTGATTTGTCTACTATCTTTGAAGGTATGGTTGGTTTTCTGATGCTGAACTTGGGTCTGTAGCGCCACATCTTCCTTCAGCATCCTGCTGTGTTCCTAGCTTCCATAACATAAACGTGGAAAATAGGAAGGAGCAGATTGTTGATGCAGTGCCCGTACATGTGCCATCTACCAGTGAGCAGTCTGAGAATTTTGTGGATCCCTATAAAAAACTAACATCAGTTAAAGAAAACCACACATTTGCAACTTCTTCAAGTAGTATGCCTAAGGAGACAAGTAGTTACATCAGCGCTTCCAAAGGTAATATTGCAGACACGTCTGATCCTGCAGCAAATGTATCATGGCCCAGGAAGGAGACTGGTAATGAGATTATTACCGGACAAGTGGAAGATATGGTAATGAACTAATGATCGTACTACACTTTTAAATCTATTAGATACTTTTAGAACACCGGTCCTGGTTTCAGGTTCCCATTCATGCACACTTAGGACCTTATATCTCTACCATAAATGCTACAATTAAGGATCTTATTTTAAACTTACTAGTGTAGCTTACTTTCCCTAGCTGCTTGATACGAGTAAATAAGTGAGTTTTCTGTTAAGGGAAGGGATTTAGTCTTTGGACCTTCCAATCTCTTCTTACTTAATAATGGATGTTCACACCTGTTTGGCCCCTTCTCTTAATTGCCAAGGATTAGCTTAATTCCATACCAGAAGGGCGAAGACTGGTTTATTGGCAATCAATTTGCTTTATTCCACACTTTCCATAACATCTCCTGAATTTGTAATCTTCACTCTGTGTGTTTTAGGGTGACGAGAGATTAAGCAGTGGTACTGCACTGTCAGCAGGGGAGTGGGCAGATAGTCTCACCAACATAAGTGTTGGAGATCTGCTCTCTGAGGTGCCTCATGATTTGGATGCTGCACCTGTTGCTGAAAGTTCTCAATGTCTTCAGCAAATCCCGTTCAGCTGTGATTCATTCGATGCTGCCATTGCTGCTCATATATCTAGACATCAAAACAAGATGGGAGCCTTATCAACCTTGGCATCCCATGCTTCTTCCATATGGGATGCTGAAGAGACATGTGATGCATTCTCATTTCAAAAAAATCCAGTTCTTTGTAATGAGGTTTCCAGATTGCCTGATACTGCTCCTTCAGCAGCAGAATGCAAGCAAATTGCAAGAACAAATTCGGTGGGTTCTGGTGGCTTTTTTGAGGTATTATTTCTAAGGAAGCTCTAGGATGGCAAGTTTATTGCGTAGGAGATGAATCAATATCATAGCAAGTGTAATAATTTTTAAATTTTGTAACTTTTCCTGCAGGAGTTACTTGATGCCAAGGGCCCTACTGACTACTGTGCGCATGAAGGCCCTATGGATGATCCCCACACTTTAGATAATTCTGTAAATGATTTCAATGGGCTAACAGATATATATTGGGTATGTTTTCAAACCTCGTAATTTCAAATTTCACCTAGGAAACATAGCTTTAACAATGCTAGGTAATAGGAAACAGGGAAAGCTTAAATAAGAGTTTCTTTCAGCTGCATTTTCTTGGAAGTTGCCCTTTTCTAATGTTTTCTCCTTATGCAGCCCGACTCTTTAGGACCATTAGATTTGGAAATACCATCCTCTAAATATCGTGGCGAAGATATAATTCTTAGTGATAGCCTTGGAGGTCTGAACCGTCTGATTGCTAGCAGTCTTGATGCATTTCAAAATTGCTCATTCTTTGGGTTGGACAAGAAAGAACCGACACCAACAGTTGAAGCTAGAGAAACTGCCTCTTTTTCGGATTTTAAAATTGGTAGTCAGGGTTGAGATCTCCACCAACAAATTGGATTTTCCGATTGCAAAGGTAACTTTATGGTCAGTTTCATGTAGCAATAATCATGTCCTAGTTTAGCTGACTTGAAGGGTGCTCACAGTGGGGGTTGCGAAGGCAAGAGGAGTCTTCATTTTGTGTGGAATAATTCTCTGATCAAAGAGTCACCTTGTTTGTACAAAAAATAGACACCGAAAACTGTTTCAGTTCTCTTTCTAATATTTTTTGTACTACCCTGTACATTGGTTCTAGAACTGATGTGAGGAAATGTGTAACTCACAATAGACAATTTTTTTTTTTTTACTCTCTGACTTCATTTATATGCTTTCTTCTAACATCTATTAATGTGTCCAGTTTCAGTGTTTTCGGAATCCTTAGATGACAAATCTTTTATATGAGATTATTAACTTTTTTAAAAGTTTAAATAAGTACATTTCCATCAGCAGCTCAATTAGAGATATAGCGTAAGATGGTCCTTACGCTTCTGGATACGCAATGAGTATTGACTATTGAGTTGTTGAAAGTTATTTTTATTTACCTCTTGACATCAAGCAGAGTCCATTAGTTTAGTTTATTTTCGTAGAAATAGTTTTATCACGTTTAGGTATTTTTATTTGAGTTGTAGGTCTAAGTTAAACATGAGTCTTAGGTTTAGATTAGTGTAAATAAGTATTCTCATAAACAATGTGAGAATTGTTTTTTTTAAAATTTATTCTCGTAAACAATGTGAGTTTAGTTTTTATTTTGTGAGTTAAGTTTTTATTTTTTCATTCCCAGCATTCTTACAAAACAAAATATTGAAAATATACGTGCTTCTCCATTATCCTACATTAATGGTGTGTTTACTTAATGGGAATAAAATGAAGGAATGAGAATTAATAATGTGTTTACTTACTTAAATGAAAGTTGAAATGAGAATCAAAGTTGTGGGTTTTATCTAAAATTGAAAATAATTACTAGAGTTTCCATTCCTATGAGAGTAGATGGGAATGGAAATTTCATTCTCTAACTAAATTGTCAAATTTCCATTTTATTCTTCCTTAAATTATTTATTTATTTATTTATTTATTTTTATATTATATTATTATTATTTTATTATTATTATTACTACTGATGATGATGATAAAAAAATAGTTACCAATAATAATATAAAATATAATAAATAAAATAATAATAATAATAATAATAATAATAATAATAATCATATCATTATAATAATAATAATAATGATAATGATAATGATAATGATGATAATGATAATGACAATGACGATGACGATGACGATGACGATGGACGATGATGATATTATTTTATTATTATTATTTATTATTATTATTATTATTATTAGTATTATTATTATTATTAGTAGTAGTAGTAGTAGTAGTAGTAGTAGGATAATAATAAGTACTAATTATAATACTAATAACACCAATAAGAATAATAATTATTATAATTATAATTATTATTAACAATTATTATTATATAAAAATAATAACAAATAATGACAATAATCAATTAAGGTCAGTTTAGTAACTTTTAGCAATCTATTCTGATTATAAGATAAAGTAAATACATCAATGGCAATAAAGTTTACTCACATTCCGATTCCCACAGCTAAAATAAATAATTTATTCTGATTTTCATTCCCCATTCTGATTCCAACCATTTCAATTCCACTCCATTCCAGTTCTAATTCATTCCGATTACTAATTAGTAAATGTACCATAATATTAGTTTGTCATTCTGCTTTATCAATTTCAATACATAGCAAGGGAAGCTGCAATATATTATCAATTTTAATATAAAGCAAGTAGGCTAGGCCAAAAAGTCCGGACCGATTTGCCTTCAACACACCTAGTGGGCGTAGGCCCGTCCCTCTATATATTTTTAAATAATTAAATTTAAATTATAAATTAGAATAATAAATTAATCTCTAACATTTTAGATTCCCTCATTAAGTTTAATTATTTTAAAATAAATTAATTTAAGACCTTCAATCTTTAGGTAGCCTTATTTTTTATTTATCATTTTTTGTAGGAGGCAGCATTAATTAATTAAGAGGATATTTTAATTAGAAATCAATGCTAAAAATTTAAATTTGTAATCTTTTATTTTTTATTTATTATTTTATTTTGAGACAATTATTTTCTTTAATTCATCTTTGATTATTACCCAATTATCAGTTTATAACAATTTAAAAATTATTTTTAAAAAATCTATTGAAGCCTAGGCCCATGATGGATCGACTTAGGCCTAGCTCTCTAAAATTTGGATGGGCTTTCATAGCATTTCCCCTATTTCTCTTAATATGGCCTTGGGTCTAGACTTAAAAAAGCTCAGCTCAGCTCAATCTGGTAATTTGCCATCCCTAAAAACAAAGGAAGACAATAAAAATATATATTAGGTGGAGTCATGCACACGTGGGTGGGGGTGTGTGTATTTATATAATAGTTTTTTGGTTTCAGATCTTAAAGTGCAGGAAAAATTTAGAAAAATTTTAAAATTATGATTTATGTATTTTTTTGGACTTGTCTGCATTTTAAAATTTCAGATTGAAACATATATATATATATATATATATATATATATATGAAAGATAAAAAATAATACATTTGAAATCTATATTTATTCTTATCTTTTAGCTCCTTTTGCATTTTAAATTCATTCGAATGTTTGCATTTGATCACCACTCGTATTAGGTACCTTTATAGTTCTGAAATTATACTATCATTAACAATAGCCTTTGAATTTAAATTAAATTCACTATTCTCAGATAGATTTATAAGCGTTCAATGAAAGGTTTTGTATAAATCAAGAAGAGTACACAAAATATATTGTCTTGTGGATATGCAAGCTGTAATTAGCGTTGATGGAGAAATTCGAGATAGTATAGTAGAATTGAAGAATCAGGATCCTTACGTGATAAGACTATATGCGTAAGAATTATGATCCTTTTCCGATTTGAGCACTCTTAAATTTTTAACGATTTTATGTCATGTGTCATGTATTAATAGTCTATAAATAAGATTTAACTTCTTTATATTTTAAATTTATTAACCACCATTAAACACGTAAATTTTTACTCAAAAGAAGTTTAGATCAAGAGAAGATCTTAATCCTATGGATAAATGTAAATGATATAAAAACACCAAGTTAATTTTAGTACGGTCAAGTTGGGCTCAGGCTTCACTTGAAAAGTCGGAAGTCCAGCCCAAAAGTCTAAGATATATTTAAAAAATTAAAAACTATATACTATTTTAATTAAAATACACTTTTTTACATTTATTTAACCCATTCATAACACATATTTATTGTTTTTAATCTTATAAGACCAACTTTTAAAGCATAATCCAATAAAAAACAATTATTACAAATTTATAAAGCACTATGAAACAATTTAAAAAAATTTTAGAATGTAAAATTTGGCTTTTTTGCCTAAGTTCAAAAAAAAAAAAAAAACTCAGTCAATAAAAGACATGCTGGTACCGAACTTAAATTTTGCCAAATCCAGCCCGAGCTCAAAATTTTACCATCCCTAAGAATCACTAGGTCAAGCCCTCGTAAGCGACTCTCTATGGACTACAACTCTATATTCTGCTGAATTTTGTGAGCAAATTAGCAGAAGCACATGAGACAACTTACCAACTTGATTTTTGGAATTTAGCTACAGTTGGAGCTAGCATAAAAACGTCAAGTGGGATGTATAATTAATAATTTGACTAAAACTGTTGTTGAGCAGTTATGTGAAAGGAACTTTTTTAAATTTAAGAAGTCGGCAACATTAATTAAATTATATTGAAGTACTTGTACGATGAAGAAAGTATATTAGATAAAATAAATTAGAATTTATTAGAGATTATAATATTTAGGTTAATTTAGTATTTAATATTTTATTAGAATTTATTTTGTTTTATTAAAATTATTTTAGTCATATTTGTAATTCTAGTCTAATTAGAATTTTAGATTATTTTTCTTATTTGAAAAAGATTAGGATTAAGTTCGCCAATAGTATATATAGACTTATTATTCATAATTTATAGTAATAAACACAATCGAGATATTTTCTCCTTTGTGAGAGATTTTTTTCTTGAGTTTTCAAGAATATAGGCTACAACGAAATTTAGTATCGCTTTCGCATTACGTCAAGTGATATCATAGCTTTTTTCTGTGCCAAGTAGAGCTTTCCTGTCCATCAACCACCGTCCATACACAATTTCTTCCTCCACCATCCACTAATTCCATCAACCACCGTCCATACACAATAGCCACTGCACACGGCTACCGTCGCCACCATCCTTCTCTCTTTCGGTTGATCCTCTCTACCATCATAACCAGAAGAAGCCGGCCGTCAAAACCCAACCGATCTCACCACCAACTTGACATCATAGCCACCGAAAAATGCACCAAACTGCCGCACCAATTGTCGATCAATCCACTGCGATTTGACAGCCACCACCACTACCAATCCGCCCACCATCATCAGCCCTTTTTTTCTAGCCCAATTCCACTGCCAACCGCCAGCCAGAAACCAAAACCAACCTCCAACCACCACTTTAATTCAATTTTCAATCAATCCAGAATGATTTGAGGCAAACCACTACCACTACCACCATCACACTCACCACCGCCAAATCTTCCAGGTCCACCTATCCGAGTATAATATTTTGGTCACCATTGTCAGAGACACAAACTTTTATTTATTTATAATTTTTACCCATTACTTTTCATTAATTACATTATTTCTATAATTTTATGTTCTTTCAAAAAACCCAAAAATTTAAAAATAAAATAAAATAAAAAAAGAGCACAATGGCTTCTAAGGAAAACGATACTCAATTTGAAGAGCGAATTACAAGGAACATTGAGCGACTCCAACAATCACAAAACCGTTCAGCAGAAGCATTGTGTGAATCAATGAAGGCCTTACAGTCAAAGCAAACCTCAATTACGGCAATGCAAGAAATATTACTTTGTATAAGATAAGATCTCAAAGAAATTACTCAAAGAAATTAGACTTGTCCAAAGAAGTAATAAAGAAACAAAAGGGTATTGATAATATTGATCCAAGCAATAATTTTTGTGACCAAAGGAAGACCAACGAAGCTAAGGAAATAGGTAGTTCTAGTAGAAATACAAAAGCTATTCTAACCCTTCTCGATTCAGATGATTCAGATGAAAAGAAAGTGGAAGATGAACGATGAGAAAAGCATCTTAAAGAATCATCAAAGGCATTGCAATTAATGCAATATTCAATTGAGACAATGGAGAGTTCAACGAGAGAATCTCAAGAATTATTATTAGAACTTCAATTGAGTCAAAGATATACCTATGAGCATCATAAAATAATTGAAGTCATGCACAAAATTACACAAGATGAGTTAATTTTTTATCTTCATTTGAGCATTGAGTTGAATGGTACAATTGAAGTTCTCGAAACTCAAGTTGAAGAGGCATCGATTGTTATAAAGGATAATATGATTGATATGACTTCATTAAATCAAGTTGATGATAAGAGCACCATGCTTCAAAAAGATCATGTAGAGTTAATTGATTTTAACGTTAAAGCCAAACCAATTATTCAAGAAGACCCAAAGATAATTATATGCTTTTGTCTATTCATAATGGAGACAAGAAAGTTATTCTCGAAGAAGATATGACTGCAAAAATAAAGTTAACTGGTAAGAACATTGAGTGAGGTTTGACAAAAGACTTGAGACGCTTAGAAATTATTCGTTCGTACAAGACTTTAACATTCTATAGAGTGACTAATAAGATCATGAAGAAGATGAATTATGAAGCATTTCAAGTTTTAAGGAAGATTATCGTGAAAGACTATGAGTTTAGGTTCTAAGATTCATTGCTACTCTACTACAAGTTTCATCCTTTCTATTGTATTTATTTTCAGCAAAACTCGAGGACACGTTTTTTTCGAAGAAGGGGAGACTGATGTGGGAAGCGTATTAGATAAAATAAATTAAAATTAATTAAGAATTATAATATTTGGGTCTATTTAATATTTAGTATTTTATTAGGATTTATCTTATTTTATTAAGCCTATTTGAGTTATATTTGTAATTTTAGTCTAATTAGAATTTTATATTATTTCTCTTATTTGAGAAAGATTAGGATTAAGTTGGCTACTAGTATATATATGCTTGTTATTTATAGTTCATAGTAATTCATACAAGTTTTTGATTAATAATATCTAATATTTCTCAATCGAGATATTTTTTACTTTGTGAGAGCTATTTTTCTTGAGTTTTCAAGAATGTACGCTAAAACGAGATCTAGTATCACTTCCACACTGCTTTATTGTCAGACATTTCAGAGCTTTGATTGCATTTTGGGAGTCTAGACTCTTCTTTCTTTCTTTTTTTTGGAACATGACTTGTTCAATCTCTCCCTTGAGAAAATGAAGATTTATTTTAAAGACTAATGATAGACATCTTAAATTTATTAATTAAATGATTGATAATTTTTATAATTCAATTGATGGATGCTACATTACTCGGAAATAATTTTTAGGATGTGTATTTTGAATTACCGACGAATTAATAGTAATTTAGTAATTATTGTTGAGATAGACTTTATAATACCATACTAAGAATGTTGGGCCGTGAGGCCCAGATTTGGCGTTAAGACTAGGCTTAGGAAATATGTGGAGGACAAGAGAGGATTAAGAAAGTGGAAAAATAGAAGAACAAAAAAAATTCTAAATATTTAATATTTTTAGATATTATAAGGTATTTTTGCTTTTCCACAGTGATATTAGCTCATTGCGCCAAATATGTTCATTTATTGGTCAACCATCTAATAAAACAGTGGCATTGACTTTTTGAAATTCTAAATCTAGAGTGGAGTCAACAATGTCAATTGCCATGCAGTCAAATTTACCATTTGAGAAATTACTAAGGTTAAATATTGTGAGGATAGTGAAAATTTGTGTTTTTTTTTTTTTAATTGAAGTAAGGGTGGCAAAGTGTAGCCAAATAAAGATGCAGAGAGCAACTTGACCATACTTCTTATGTACAAATGACCAAAAACAAAGTCTTAATTCTGACACATAGCATTTGTCACATTAATTGAGACAAACTATATATTCAAGTTTGTAAAGATAATATTAAATCAAATATTTGTATGAATATGAATGGTATACATCCACACATCATATATCATAAGCAGAAATCTTTGATTTACAACATTTTTTAGTTTTCATTTAGTTAAGTCCATCTTGAAATACTTTTACAAAACCTATTCCTCACTGCCTCAGATTCATTTATGTAATACAATGTAATTGACTAAAGTAAGAGACTGCATGAGTGAGTAAAATAGTGAATTCTAAAATCATCAGATTGCATATTCCCTGGTTTTGTTGTCACATTGTGACATTACAAGTACCAATAAATCTAGTTAAATTAATTAAATTCACACTCTCATTTCTTCCATATGCCCTGTCGACTAATGAATATCAGCGTCGATAGACGGTAGCGTTGGAGGTGGACCCATCCTCAGCGGCGACGTCGATAATGGCGGCATGGCTAATGTTGGCTTTGGCTACCAGGTCTTTTATTGTGGCAAATTCAAGTTGCCTTTTCCTTGCTTCAAAGCCTCTCTATCATATAAACGACCAGCCACTCTCACATTGAAAATATATGACCCAATTGGACTTAAAACTGATCCTAAAGTGTACAATTTTGAGTAATGTTTAAGGCCAAATATCTTTGATATGATCGTGACCAATAATGACAATTGTGCTCCAAGGCAAAAGCCTATAATTATTGAAGCAAAGTAGAAAGAATTATGGACAGCAAAGGCAATCAAAAGATGGCCGACACAAGATAACAGAATAACAAGAGCGAGTACTAGAGGATGAGGGAACTTATGCTTGGCTAAGAAGATTTCAAAAGCAAAACTGGAAATTCTATTTGCTTATAACCGATATGAAACTTGCAATGCTATGTGCCAGGTAGCCCAATGCCTTGCCTGTTTGACCAATGTTGTCGATGGCTGCTAATGAGTCGCCAATGCTACAAGTTGTTGCTATGAACAAAATTACCATGGCAATGCTGAAAATTACTTGTAATAAGGCATTGTCGTCGCCCCTCTCAAGTTTCTTGAAAACATTTTTGAAGCCAAAAAGTGTCAAGAAATTTGTTTTCACTTTCGATGCTGGAATCGCTTGATCACAGTGAGCATCCAAGGCTTGTTTGCTGCTCTTCCAGATATTTAATTCTTGTTTTATGATCCCTGCAAGTGGGATGAAGAGTACAAGAACAGCTACAACTGACGCAGTGGTGATATATTCGCTTCTTGTAAACCTTAGCCTGTTCTGAATGATGATTGCCACCATTATAAATCCAGTCTAGACCAGTGAAATATAGAGGAAATTGTAGAAAACTTTGAGCTCGTCATTTTCTTGCCTAACGATCTTAATAATCCGAATTGTTAGAAGAATAACAATGGGAACGACATTAGAAAGACAAGCATGTAGTAAGATAAGAGAGCCTTTGTGTTATTTCCATTTACAGCATGGTAGATTTATCTCATGATTGCACCACTAAGACCGATAAGATCCTACAGAAGGCAAATCACAATGCCTCTGCTTTCCGAAAAATTCTTAACACATGTGACTAAAGCTTCAGTGTTTGGAAATGACTGTGAATTTCCACCAATTAACATGTACAAACACATTTGCCACACATGGGGTTTGGAGCCTAGTGATCAAAAACACTCAACCATATAATAAAAAAGCCAAAAAAGATCATGATAGAACTGGATAATATAACAGTCCATGGCGGCGCATCCTCGCAGGTCATCAGGACTCCAAGATTGCCACCCAAGTTCTTGAAGAACCTGATCAAATTGAGGGGAATGTAGATTCATTGGTTACTGTGACAATGGAAGTGGTTATCGTTTCTATAATCCAAAAAAAGGACTCAGAAAGTAGAGATATTGTATTTTTACAAACTACTGATGTAGTTGTTTCTTATGATAGATAATGCTACTTGAAGATAATGAGTCTTTACCCACTTCACAAATAAAAAACAATGATATGGATACTGACATGGAAGATGCAATTAATCCCATTAGTTCTACACAATCAGATGAATATAGTCAGATTAGTGAGAGCAAAAGAAAAATAGAACCACCGTAATGGTTAAAAGATCATTATTTTTTTTCATCTGAAGAAATAAATCATCTAGGTGATGATCCCAAAATTATAAAGATGCTATGAATCAAATGGATTTTAAAGAGTAGGAAGAAGTTATGAAAGATGAATTAAAATCCATTGAAACAAATAAAGTTTGGAAATTAGTTGACTTACCTAAAAGAAGAAAGTCCATAGGCTGCAAATGGGTCCTTAAGAAAAAATTAAAGACATATGGAAGTCTACATAGATAGAAGACTAGGCTAGTTACTAAGGGTTATACTCAACAGTCTGGAGTCGACTTTGCTAACACTTATTCGCCAGTTGCAAAATTCACATCAATCCGAATTCTCATGGCAATTGTTGCTAGAATAGATCTAGAATTACATCAATTATATGTAAAAACAACATTTTTAAAATGGCGAATTAAAAGAAGATATTTATGTGTCTCAACTAGAAGGTTTTTTTGGTTAGAGGGCATGAAGACAAAGTCTATAAATTAAAGAAGTCTTTATATGGACTCAAACAATCGTCTAAACAATGGTGTTTAAAATTCTATCAAACAATTCTAGATTTAGGATATCAAGTGAATCCACTGAATCATCGTGTTTATAGTTGGAAACGCCAAAACAAATTGTCTATATTATCATTATATGAAGATGATATATTATTGGCTGGTAATTATATGGATATGATTAACGAGACAGAATCATATATAGATACAAAGTTCGAAATGAAAGACATGGGTGAAGCATTTTATGTTTTGGGAATTAAAATTTCTAAATATAGAGGTTCTAGGATGTTATATCTAGATCAATCAAGAAAATTATCTATATAAAATACTCAAACGATTCAATATGACAAACTATAAACCAGATGGTATACCTGTATGTAAAGCCACAATTCTCCGTAAGAAATTGTGCCTAATAAATAAAATTGAAATAAAAGAAATGGAAAATGTATTTTACCCACAAGCTGTTGGAAGTTTTATGTATACAATGACCAGTACTAGACTAGATATATCACATGCAGTGAGAGTTGTTAGTAGGTATCAATCAAATCTAGGAAAAACACATTGGCAAGCAGTTAAAAGAATTATGAGGTACCTAAAAGGAACTAAAGGTATGAAATTATATTTCAGCTTAAATGATTTAGAACTTGTTGGATATTGTGATGCAGATTTTGCAGGTGATATATATGATAGAAAGTCAACAAGTGGTAATGTATTCTTATTTGGTGGAACAATAATTTTTTGGCTAAGTAAGAAACAAGCTTGCATTACAAAGTCAACAATGGAAGCAGAATACGTATCTTGCAGCACTGCTGTATGGGCTAAAAGGCTTATCGATAATCCACAACTAGATTTATCTAAAGAACCTATTAATTTATTTTGCGATAGCAAGTCTACCATCTTTTTAGTTAAAAGTGGAGCAAATAGCTCAAAAGGAAAACACATCGATATAAATTATCACTATATACAGGATATAGTGGAGAGGGGAGGAATAAAAGTCGACTATATCCCTTCTAGCAAGATGACAGCTGATCCCATGACTAAGGGATTATCTCTAGAAAAGTTCAGAGAGCATGTGACTATTATGGGTTTAAGGATCATCTAACTGTGTAGTCATAACATACGGTACAAGGGTATCATTGAAAATTCTCAAGGACACTTGAGCAAACAATCAATATAGCTCTATCTAATTCATAAAATTAGTCAAATGAAAGATAGAAAACATTAAGCGAGGAAACAAGGGTTATAATAGATCATTTTGTATGTAAAATTCATTTAGAGGCATCGAAGATGAATCTATGTAACACTAAGCATTTAGTGCAAAGTCACCAAATTAAACTAGGTACGGATAAGTTATTCCTAGTTTAGGATATTGGTGTCATTTTATTTGTAAAATGAAGATATCTTTATTTTTATAATTTAGTCTTGGTATCATGATATATGATGATAAACGAAAATGTGCACATGAAAATTATAATCATCTAAGAATATAAACTACATCATTTGATCAAGTGGGAGATGTTGATATACATGTGATCGAATGGTCACATGCAAAACATATTAAGCATACATGATGTATCACAAAGTTGATACACCTTATATGCCATGTGATGAAATTAAAGGATGTGTCTTTTACAAGGGAGACATCCTTACATATTCAAATTTGAACATTTAACTTCCAAATGGATTATGGAAGTTACTTGTTCAAAAATGTAACTGTCAAAATTATTGCCTATATAAAGGCATGAACACATCACAAATTAATCATTCCAAGATATACTTAAGACATTGAACTATGATCTTGGACTTCTACATGTAACCACCAGCCTAATAGTGGTGTGAATTGATCATAAAATCTAGCAAGTTATTCAATGGTTGGTTCATAGCTCAAAAGGCACCAATTCATATGCATCAAATTCTATGATTAAGGAAATTGAAGTATTTTGAAGTATGTGGGAAATTGTTAGAGTTTTATTTGTATTTCAAAATACGTATTAATTTCCCATATTTAAAGGAAGTGAGAGCAATCATTTTTATATTTGATTTGAAATTAATTATGTATTTGATTTAATTACAAATCATAATTCAATATGTCAAACATAGATGTGATTTGGAATATATAAAATTGAATTAAATTATGAGATAGATGAATAGCTAATTCAAATTAAATAAAAAAAGTAGGTGATTAATTCAAATTAAATAAAAAAAAAAGATTATAGAGGGTTTCTCTATATAAATGAGGCATAAAAAGCTTTCAAGGAGGAAGAAAACCTCTACCACCACTCATTCTACCTCATACAGCTATTATTCATATTTTGAACTTTCAAGAATCAATATTGACTCATATTTTCAACAAAAACACTCGCAACAGTTGGCGCCAATTCAATTGAAATTGGACGTAGCCATTTTTCTCTCAAGTTGTGAACTTAAAACTCGAGTTGAGAAAGCGAGGTCTTTGGTCGGGTTCGGGGCTTCGTTCTGACCTTGTAGGCGTGCGAAGAGAGCTGAATTCGTGGGAGAAAACGGAATTGGATTCCGAGTTGGGAGCGCGGCAGGCCGCGCCCGTTCGTGGGGAAGGCATCGGCGCTCGGGGCGCCAGGCAGCCCACGGCACCGGGCGTACGGGGCCCGGAACGGGGGCGAGGAAGTTTCGGAATGGGGCGAAACTTTTCCGGGGGCGTGGTGGGGGCCCAAGCACTGTCCGGGGCCGAAGAAACGAGCTCGGAGAGGAGGGCTCTCAGGGATTGGGGGATACGAGTGGATTATAGAGCTAGGAGATATATATATATGGATGCACACGTATGTCAAAAAAATTAATATTATGAAAAAATTAAATTACCAACTTTTTAGATATTAATAAAAAATTAATATATTAACTTCTCTGTAGAGTGTTACACAAAAATGAATATATATTATTTTTATTTTATTTTTGAGATTAAATTGATAATTTAATGTAAAAAATAAAATATTATTATAAAAGGATAATATTATACAAGTAAATCTAAAAAATAAAAAATAATGATATAGTAAGAGTGTTAATAATTTAATAATAAAAATAATTTAAATATTTTTTAAAAATAAAAAAATTAAACAGATACTAACTTTAATATATAAAAAAACATTCACCATAAAGTTAAGAATTTTACTAAGTTGCAGCAGCTGTTTTTTACAGCTGCTGTAATTTTACATGAACAATAACCCCAACTTAAGGTATTAACTAAACTTAATACAACTTTAGTTACACCACGACTGAAGTCGGCAAGTTGGCATCGATCATTGAAGGCCACAATATCTTAAATTAAAACTTCCCCAAATGCTAAGTGGATGACAACTTTCTTTTCATGACAGGTGGCTTAAAACTCTCTGTGTATGTATAGTCACTAAGACGACTTGTAAAAAGTCGTGTCGCCGTACGAAATACCAACATTTTGTGTGGTGTCGGTCTCTTCTTCTTCGCAATAAATATGTGTACAAAACCAACTGCTATGCACATGCAATTTGTCCTATTGATCTGGCGATAACTCATGGGCCATGATTTGTTTCTCAATGACTAGTAATCTGTTGTCTCTAGATGTTCTCCACCTTCTTCATCGTCTTATTTTTCAAAGTAAAGATGATGGCCGCCAATTTATTGATTGAACACGCACATTAAAGATTATTTAAAGCTAACAATAATGATATAATCATAAATAATTTTATATAAATTAATACATATAAATTAATATGACATAAAAAAAATAATTAAAAATAATAATAATTATTTTTTATATAATTTATAATAATTTTATATAATTAATCTCTTCATCTCATATTAATTTATATATATTTATTTATTAATTTCTTTAATTATGTAATTTGTCCTATTGCTTTAATGATAACCATGGGCATGACTTTTTTTCTCAATGATTAATTATTTGTTGTCTCTACGTGTTCCCCACTTTCTTCATCATATTTTTGTTTATGTGAAGATGGTGGCCGCCAATTTATTGATTGAACACCTTGCTTTTATATATCCGTAGCTTACAATATTATAAAGCTAAACTTACAAGAACGTCAAGTATATTCGAGAGGTATCTAATTAATTAATTACGAAAATTCATTTAAGATCATATGAATTGACCATCGGTAAAATCATTATAGCAAACACTTGTAAGTGACCGTTAAGTCCAAATTTTCTACTGGTTAAAAAGATTTTTTTTAAAAAAAATTATTTTGACGTAAAAAATTAATTTGAAGGCTTTTTTTCAATCACTTTTGCGAAAACAATTAATTTGTTTCTATTGGAAAAGTTCAAATCTTAAACTTTTAGAAGTGGAAATTAATTTTAAAACTTTTTGAAAGAATTAGATTATCTATTAAAATAATTTTATTATTATTTTTAATTAAAAAATCTCATTAACAACCAAAACACTGAAGATATATTTATTAAAATAAAATTTTATTAGCAAAAGATCTACTTAAATAAGTTTTATTCGAAAATCGATAAGAAATGGAGGCTAACTCTCTCACTTTAATCTTAAGTTACAAAATTTTATATAAACTTATTTTATATAAAATGATGTGATCTAAATTTATTAGTTGAATGAAAAAACAAAATTATAAAAGTAAATATTGTCAGCCTAAAGGTATTTATTCTAATAAATTCAATTATGTCATTTTAATTTGTACATAGAGTTTATAACTTTATCTTAATTACAAAATGTTAATTTACATATAAGTGTAAATTTTCTCTATAAATATATTGAAAAAGCATAATTGCACTACAAAATAGGCCACAAAAAGTTGTCATTCTCATCATAAAAAGCGAGAGATGGAGAACAATCACAAAAACCCTAAGCCTCACGCAATTGTGATCGCCTACCCTCTCCAAGGTCACCTAATTCCTTTTGTGAATCTAGCCCTGAAGCTCGCCTCCACTGGCTTTACCATCACCTTTGTCAACACTCTTTCAATCCATGATCAAATAACCAAGGCTCAATCCAACGGTGACGAGGACGATATCTTCGCCGGAGCACGTAAGGCCGGTCTAGACATACGTTACGCGACGGTCAGTGATGGGCTTCCGTTAAATTTTGACCGATCACTCAACCATGACCAGTTCATGGAATGTCTTCTACATGTGTTCTCTGCACATGTTGACGAACTTGTTGGAAATTTAATCCAATTGAACCCCGAAATGAATTGCTTACTTGCCGATACTTTTTTTGTTTGGTCCTCAATGATCGCCAAGAAATATAAGCTTATTAATATCTCCTTTTGGACCGAACCAGCTTTGGTACTAACTCTTTATTATCACATGGATCTCCTAAGAAGTCATGGCCACTTTGCTTCTACTGGTATGTAATATTCTTCTTTGTCTCCAAGGTTGCTTGATAGGTACTACTAGTATATATTCGGTGAAGAAATCTTTCTAGTTGACCCAATTTTTGCAATAATATCCGAAAGTATTTAAGAAAAAGATTATGTACTCTGGTAGATTAGGGATCCTAACATTTAAGTTTCAAATAAAGTGGGCTTATTAGCAACTATAGTATCATATTAGTTATTAACTACATCAGGTTAGTTATTAATATTTAATATGATATGATAATTACATATAGGTTACAATTAATATCAGTTGAGACTAAGGTGCATTTGTTTTTTTGTCTAAAATCTGAATAAACTTAAATTAGTCTAAATTCTGAATAGAGCAGAATGTCTGAATTTAAATGATATGTTTTTTTTTTTGCCTGAATCATTAAAAATAAATATTATGTTGTTTTTTTTTAAGTTAAAAAATATGAAAACTAATATTTTTACATTTATACCCTTATAAATTATAAATATTAAAAAAATAGTAAACATCTCCAAAAATATAAATAAAATAATAGATTATCATAACATAAATCATGTTCAATTGAATACAACTCTTCAATCTTCTATATTATATGTGTTAATCAATTTTATTATAGTTTATGATGTTTTTATATGAAAATATTCATAAAAAAAAATAAAGATAAATAATGTTAATTTAAAGAAAATAATAATATAAAAATAATAATAGTCTACCACTATATATTATCACAAGTTATATAGAGATGGATAATAATGCTAATTATTAAATTTTATTTAGGCAAGAATGAAAATTAATTAATTACATAAAGATATTTTGAAAAATATCTTTTAATGACATTATTCAAACTTTTTAAATTAAGTAAAAAGCTAAAAAAATTAGATTAATAACTGAATGACTTAATGACTGAAAATTTTTATTAAGTTGAAAAAATAAAAGGACTTAATGACTTAACAGATTAAAATTAAGTCAATTAAGTTATTAAGTCAAAAAAAAATAAACTACCGCTAGATATCATTTTGAATCAGAAGATGCTTTTTAATCAATCAAGTCTTGTGGATATGTACTCTCACTATGTAATCTAATATGATAGAATCTTACCATAAGTACCTCTTAAAATATATGCAAGTTCAGTAAGAATCCAAATAACAAAATAATATACACCAGAAACACATAAGACTATACATTGGATGCCTTGACTAATCATGTAAGTGTAAATGCGTGTATAGTAAGAATCCGATAAACAAGATATTATGTACTAGGAGCACAACAAGATATTATACACTAGGAGCACCTAATATTTTTTTATTGTTTACAAATACACTTATATAGTAAATTATTAACATATGCAAATGGATAGATTTTTTTGAAATATAAGTAATTATACTTTTTTAAAAAAATTTTTGGGATACGGTTATTAGATAATCGAGAGGACACCATTGACTATATACCGGGAGTTCGGGCAATAGAACCAAAGGACTTGATGTCATATCTTCAAGCTACAGACACATCAACTGTGGTTCACCGTATAATACAAAAAGCATTTGAGGACGTAAAGAGAGTTGATTTTATCCTCTGCAACACAGTGCATGAGCTTGAATCAGAAACAATCTCAGCCTTACACCAAAAGCAGCCGACATATGCCATTGGTCCCATTTTCCCAACTAGGTTCACCAGAAGTGTAGTTGCTACGAGCCTGTGGTCTGAGTCTGAGTGCACCCAATGGCTCAACACAAAGCCTCAGGGGTCAGTTTTGTATGTGTCATTCGGTAGCTATGCTCATGCAAGTAAGAATGATATTGTGGAGATTGCACTAGGGCTTTTGCTTAGTGAAGTGAGTTTTATTTGGGTGCTTCGCCCTGATATTGTTAGTTCTGATGAAACCGACTTCTTACCCGTTGGATTTGAAGAAAAGATAAAGATCAGCGATAGAGGATTGATTGTTCCGTGGTGCAGCCAGGTTGATGTGATCTCACATTCGGCCATCGGAGGGTTCTTAACTCATTGTGGGTGGAATTCAATACTGGAAAGTATATGGTGTAGTCTCCCATTGTTGTGTTTCCCTTTGTTGACTGATCAATTCACTAATAGAAAATTAGTGGTTGATGATTGGAAGATTGGACTCAATCTTTGTGATCAAAATAAATCATCAATCACAAAGGAGGAAGTCTCTGAGAAAATCAACCTTTTGATGAGTGGAAAATCAAGTGATGAATTAAGGAAGAACATCAAGGAGGTAAGAAAGAAACTAGAGAATGCATTATCCACCGATGGATCATCACAAAAGAACTTCAATCAATTCATCAGCGCTGTGCAGTTCATGACTGTTAAGAAATGTGGGTCAGCCCCTTCAATTCATGCTTAATTTCCTGGAGTGCTCTTTTGATTCTATGAAATATACGTGCTCTGCAAGATTTAACCTTTTATCTTAGTAAGTTAATAAATAAAATAAAGTAACTAGTTGCTACCAGATTTGCGTGATCAAGAAAATAAAAAATTGCATGCACACCTTTCCATTATTTTTAGGGAGAATTTATTTTTAGGACTGGATGTTGTGTCCCATGTAATTATTGCCTTATCTCATGCTGTGACAACACTTTGCATAGGACGTTTTGTCTTATCCCGTCAACAACGAGATAAAGAAGAAGAATGAAAAAGAAGAAATATAAAAAGTAGAAGATGACGATGACGAGAGATGAAAGGAAAAGAAAAATGAAAAACAAAATTGAATGAGAAAATAAAAAATTAATATCTTCTATTTTATTAGATACTTATTTCAAACTGAACTTCACAACAAAATAAACGGAACCGGGCCGCAATGATCATTTTCGAAAGTAATGGGCGCAGTAGTGTCGTATTGATATATGTCGAATCATTTGGGGTTGGGCAAAATTAAACCTTAATTGCCAAAGGTTTACACCAGGAATAGTAATGGGTGGGGATATTCCCCCCGTTCCGTTTATTTGTTTTGAATGGCACTAAATTTATTTTTAAAAATAATTTTTAATTATTAAAATATCTTTAGATCAAATTACAATTATGAACACTAAAATATAGTTAAAAAATTTATATAATTAAAAAAGAATTTAGTATAGTTAAAAGATCTTAATTCTATTCAAGTCAGATACCATACATTAACCTACCTAGACCACCATTAGAATAAAAAATGAAAAAAAGAAATACAGAAATTTAGCCATATGATTTTCTTTGAAAAAGTTTCAAGTTCCATGAAGCTCAATTCTCAGAATGGTGCTGGCATGCTGTCATTTGCACAAAATTCATGCATGAAAGGAGATAACTATCTAAATATCTCAGAGACAATTTTGTAACCAAGCTCTTTTGTAATAGAGGTGATGATTGTTTGTTTTCACATAAGGCACCTTCTTCTTGCAACTGTTAGATGCTTCTTCATTCGTGCCACTATTATTGCTTTGATATTTTGTGTACTGGAATCTCTTAAGCAATTTGGTTTAAGGCTTGTTTCGATTAAATGAGTTGAGTACAAAATTTTTAGTTTGTGTTGACAATTGGATTATATAAGCAAAAAATTTGAATTTATTATTTTGAACACTTATAGTTTTTTAGTAAAGTCACTATTATTACACAAATTAAATTTAGTTAGGATATATTGAGTATTTAGGTGGGTTTGTTGTGTAAAATTTAAAATTTCAAAATTTGAGAGTGGATTTATTTAGTAAATGAAATTATTTAGTAAATGAATTTAGTGATTCGTTTTACGTCAAATAGCCCTACCCTTTATTTTTTTTCATAATCACTATCTTATCCTCAAAATCTCAATGAAGTGCTGCCCTATTGTTTGTATCTGTGAAATCAAGTTCAACGAATGAAAATGAACTGTGAAATTACATGCTTCTCTTCTTGTTTTCCCAAAAGCTTTTAAAGGATTGTCTCTCTAGTCCATAGGAAAGAGAAAAAAAAAAAAAGAGCTTAATGTGTTTGCTGAAACTTTTTAATATTCCTTTTATAATTCTAGTCTTTTACTAGCCAGATGTTACAACATAACAAACTCAAGTTCAGGGAGATTTAACATGTACACAGAGAGATTGGTGAGGATGTGGTATATACATATTGACGACTTTGACAAGACCGAATCGAAAAATTGTTAAAGATAATAAAAAATAAAGCATATAATATACTACTGAATTTATATTTAAGTTGTGATAAAAGCTGAATCAATTTTCGGAGCAATTGTTTTGAGTTTGTGTAAATTGTATATTTTTGAGAGACATCAGTTTGGTTGATTTTTAAATATGAGAATACAAAATAAACTATAGTCTATAATTTGGAGATAGTATTTTAATAAAATAACGTCATTTTCATTATGTTCTTTTTACTAAAATATGAATGAAAACAAAATATTTCACTCATTAAAAGAAAAGGGACCAAAAAGCTTAATTGCAAGCGGCTGTGGAGGAGGACCGTGTAGGGATGGTAATGGGGTGGCGTGGAGGTGGGGAGACCTATCCCATTTCCTACCCCATTAAAAATTTTGTTTCCATTCTCCACCACATCCGCTAATAAATTTAGTGTAATGGAGATGGAGAATTTCCATGAGGGAAACGATTTTTTCATCCCCACCCTATTTTCTATTTATTTATTTTATAGTAGGTATGGATAAATAATTTCAGTAAACAAAAAATTAGAGACTTAAGTTAAATCATTATCATATTATAAAGTATTTAAATTATTTAAAAAAATCTCCAAAATGTTAAAACAATATTTTAAAATAATATCAAAACTAAAAAATGTTTGAAAGAAGCAATACCTTGAAAGAGAAAAGAAAGCATAACAATATTTAGGGTTGAATAAAAATTATAACATAAGGTTTTCTTTTAATTATAAGCTATTTGTATTAGCTAAAAATAAAAAAAATATTAGCCAACATTATAATTGCTAAACAAAAATTATTGAACAAAAATTAAAAAAATATTCATATATAATAAGGATTGGGGTGGGGATGGGGTCAGGAGTACAAAATTAAACCCCACCCTGTTAAGAATTTAGAAATTATTTTCTCATATTCCCTACCTCATTCTCCAAAAATTATTCAAAATTCCCCCCATTTTTGGTGGGGTCCTATGGAGTTCCAAACCCGTGGATGATTTTACCATCCCTAGGACCTCATAGAATGGAAATTTCAATTTGTACAAGGGTAATTTTGACATTCAAATAGTTTATTTACAAAAGCATTTGAAACTGGGGTGGTATTACGAAAACAAATATGATTAGGGGTGGGGGGAATATTACCCTAATAGGGATGTCAAAATCATCCATGGGTTTGAGACTCCAATGGGACTCCATCCCAAATGGGATAAATTTTCAATAATTTTTGGAGAATGAGAAAAAAATAATTCCCAAATTCTGAATGGGGTAGAGTTTAATTTTGTACTCCTCACTTCACCCTCACCCCAATCCCCAGTATATATAACTATTTTTTTAATTTTTATTTTATCAATTATAGTGTTGGTTAATAATTTTTTTTTATTTTTACCTAATATAAATAGGCTATAATTAAAAGAAAGCTCTATAATACAATTCTTATTCCACCCTAAAATATTGTTATATATTCTTTTCTCTTTTAAGGTACTGCTCTCTTCAAATATTTTTCAGTTTTGATAACATTTTAAGATATTGTTCAAACTGTTGGAGATATTTTTAAATAATTTAAATACTTTATAATATGGTGATGATTTTATTTAAGTTCCTAATTTTAATTTACTAAAATTATGTATCTATACTTATTATAAAATAAGTAAATGAGGAATGAGGTGGTGGTGGGAAAAATATTCCCCACATGGGGATTTCGCATCCCTACCCTACTAAATTTATTGGGAAATAGGGTGGGAAATAGAGGCGAAATTTGTAATAGGGTAGCGAATGCGGTAGGTCTCCCTATCCCCATCCCACCCCATTGTTATCCCTACACCCTAACTTAAATATTAACATCTCACATTATGCAGTGTTGTTATCTTGGCAATAAATACGGAACAACGCTATAGAAAAATGATATTCACCCCAGCAATAACTCTCAATAAAATAAAATTTGAGACAATTTTATTATTAATTTAAACTTTAAGGGGGTGCCAGAGAAAAATTAAACCTTTCCAAACTTTGCACCAGCCTAAATACTAACAACTTATGTAGTTAACTTGGCAATAAATACAAAACCAACCTTGTCAAAGAATGATAATCATTCCACCAATAAACACCTTAACCCACTAAAGTACAATTTTGGAACAACTTCATCACCAATTCAAACTTAAGTGTGTCCTATATAATATAATTTAACTTTTATTTTCTCATACGTGGAATTGTGGAATTAAGGTAGGGTTGAAAATTGAAATTGACTCCCTCAATGACTCATGGGCCATATGATTAATTTCTCAATTATTAATTTAGAAAAATGATATGCACCTCATCAATGAACTCCACCTCAAATTCTATTGAGCTTCTAAACACATTCATTTATAATATAATATAAAGATCTACCAAACATTAACTCAGAAATTTATTCCCGCTTATGTTATAATCGGAGAGAGATCATTCTTAATTTATATTTTCAGAACGATAAGAGGAAATTAAAACGAGTGAGGCTGGAACGGCCCTCAAGTATTTTGAGGGCAGGAGTCACTATTGGAAAATTGGCCCAATAGCGGTTGCCACAATTTATTGAACAGGGAACACGTATGCTCATCCTCATATATATCTCCAGCTTTCTAGTAAAGCCAAATTGATAAGACCGCCAAGCATAAGAGTGATTAAAATTCCTTACCTATTTAACAGAGATTCCTTTGAGATAATTTGAATTGACCAAAGGATAAATCCATCTATTAGCAGCTCCCACAACCCACATGGAGATTGAGACTTGAGACGATTATGCATGGACCACCTATTTAATAAAGGAGTTGAATAATTTGCACAACCAGTACACGCGCGCGCACACACCATCAATAAAGAAATCAACTTTTGCATTGGTTCTATAAACAGTAAACTCCCAATAAATTGAAATTACTTGTAGAGATCTCTTATATATTAGTATAAAATTATTTATTCTATTATGAGCTAAAATAACACAATTAAATGTTATATTTATTTATAATATATTATTATATAGAGTGTGATAAAATCAGATTCATTAACATAATATTTGATCACTTAATAAATAAATTTGTCAAAAAATTTTCTTAATATTTGACATTAGTCACATATTAATTTGGTAAAATATAAAATAATTAAAATAATTTATACTAGTCCACAATAAGTGAGAATTAAATCCAATATGTATAATTTCTTGAACTACCTTTTGGATTTTATTTTATGTGTATGCTCTGCCAATTACTAGTTACTATTGTCGTTAGGGCTAGTGGATCAAATAAATTTTAAGCAATTTTATTCGGTTAATTACGTCAAAATCAAATCATATAAATAATTAAAAAAAATTGTCTAATTCTCGTCCTTGTAATAAACAAATAAAGGGACTTGCTAGTTGGTATCAAAATCGCAATCAAGTGCACGGTGGACCGTTGAGTAGCATTCCGTTGTATCCGATGTGATTGCCATAATTGCAAGGTAGAGATTAAACTCTTTTTTTTTTTTAATTTTACATTTTTAATTGGATGTTATGTCTCATGTTCATAATTGCATGCCATGAGGAAACTTTGCATTGGAGGTTTAATTTGTCACCTCAACTACAAGATAAGAACACCTCGAGTAATCGATTTCTCTTGTATTCCAGTCAACGCAGTTAAGTAATTCGCCTCAATGATTATCCGAACTCATAATAAATAGGAAAACTAATAAAAGATAGTGATACTTAGGTTTCTGTGTGGACTGTGGAGTGTGGTATTGTTCGTCAAATGAGTGTTTTTGTAACTACGTTAAAATATGAGAATAATTAGTTTTTGATAAGTTTAAAATCTTATTTTGTTGACAAAATATAATAATAAGAATAATAAAATTATATTTAATAATTTGTTTTCAAAAATGATCAATGATATTTGAACAATAAGAAAATAACATTAAGATAGAAATGAGGTTACTGTTATACTATAGTATTACTATAGCACACAAAAGAGTGATACTGTTCATACCATTTTATACATCCTTCTTTCACTGGTCCACATGGCAGCATCAAGCTAATTTTATTAGAAAAATGATATTTAGACTCCTAAGTTTTAAATTTCAAATGTTGCCTCTTTGTTCCTTTGTAGAGTATTACATCAATTAAGTGTGGACTACGCAGGGGATCAAAGCTCAATAGTGTGTTTGAAATATAGGATTACACGATATTAAAATACCGTTCTTATTAACTTAAAATCAAGAATATGTTTAGCAAAATTAAAGAGCTCATTGTGGCGCATTATTTAGGCCTATTGCACGAACCCGAGGCTGTGACTTTTGCCACATTTGAGGTAAAAGGTAATGCCTCAATTGAGGCAAATGTACTTTATTATAATATTACAAAAATAAATTACTTTATTTAAATAAATTATTTTATTATTAAATAATAATATAATAAATAAAATATAAAATAAATTATATGATGATATTATTTTACTTAATAATACTATATTTTATTATATTATTATATAATATTTTATTTATATATTAACAATTAATATAAAAATAATTTTTCAATAGTTCATTTAATATAATTAATAATAAAATTAAAATAATATTAATTTAATATTGATATAAGATTAGTACAGTTTACTGTAACACCAAATATTATACAATATTATTATAATACAATGTTAATGTAATACAATATAATACAACACCGTGTAATACAATACAATATACCAAACGCACTTTAAAAATATGTTTGGCACTCCTCATCGTATGATATTAAAACATCTTATAGTATTAAAGTGTTATAATATCATGTTTGGTAATTACTCTTCATTGTATTTTATATAATAATAGAGTTTTTATGTTATTTTTATATATGTCCCTAGCTCAAATATCCTTATATTTTCATTAATTTTATATTATAGTAGAGTTTTTATTTTATTTCCAAATATGTCCTTAATTAATTCAATTATATATATTTTTCAATTGAAATTAGTGACTTCTTTTATGAAATGATTAAATTATATATTTATTGAACAGATTGAAAATATTAGGGGCCTAAAATGTTATTACTGCATTTGTTTATTTTAAAAAAATTCTAATTGAAAAAAAAGTATGTCAATCTAATATAATTGTCACTAGTATTAAAAGTATTTACAAAAAAAATATGTAATAGCAATTATCAACATTTTCATGAACTTTTTATGTGAATCTTGAGATTTTATTTATTAGTTACAATAACTAAAAGCATAAGTTAGAAAATAAAATTTAAGTACTTTGAGGAGCTTTTGATAGAATAATATTCAGCATCTGATTCTTCAAAGGGAGTCAGAGCACTTGCCAAAAAAAGAGCACTCAAATACATTTTTATTAGATGAGTTTAGTTTATTATTGAAACTTTTAACTAATAATATATTTATAATTTTAAACGATGAATAAACTTTAGTTGTTTAATTTATTTAAGTATGATAATTAAGTGCTTGACTTCAAACATTAAGTTTTACTTGCGAGTTTTAATTGATTATATTAATTTAATTTAACTTAAAATTATTAATTCTTATATAATTACATGTTATTATAGGTTGTAATGTTGGATTCCATAATTGAGAAATAATGTTTTTGTATTTAAATTACCTTTTGTTGTCTACTTTTTTTTTTTTTATAACTATTTTTGTTAAGAGTATGTATTTATAAGGACAAGATTCTCCGTATTTCTCCTTATTTGATGTACTTCTTTTTACTTTTGAATTTTTATGATCACTTCAAAATATAAATTTTCTTTTTTCGCACCTACCATGTAGCTGTTTGAGAAAAATCCTGACAGGAAAATTGTCCTTGAATTTACATGAATTTTTTATGAAATTGACGCTTGCATTAAATGAGATTTCATCGTATTTTTTATGAAACTGGTTATTCGAGTTGGCGACATTTGTTCATGACCTGCCAATTAAGTGATGTGTAAGTCAATTCATTGTGCGTAAACTAAAGCTGATATTGGTACGTGGTTAATTACAAATGATTGCTTTAATATGGCCCCAATGGTAAAACTAGTTAATTAAACGGATTTAATCAATTATTGGGGCTTGTCTTGTCGGGGCGGAAAATTTTTGCTTATATTTGTTTCGGTACGTTGATTTAACATGCTCGAAGACTTGATATTGGCTTAAAGAAAATGTATAAAATATCTAATATAGATCCATTAGTGGTGGGAATCAAACTTGAGGTTTTTGGGATGAAAAACACTTCAAGGAGATGCCAAGCACAAAAGGTTTAGAAATAGAGGGCTATGTTAATCGGTCTTTTATTGAAATTGATTTGCAGCATTCTTTATTACTTGGTCCTCCTCATTATTATATTACCATTGTGATTCTTGACTTTCACTCTCTGTGGAAATCAAAATTAAGTATTAAAACTCAAGGATTTAATTTACATGAATTTTTTTATGAAATTGATGCTTGCATTGAATGAGATTTCATTGTACTTTTTTTCTTTCATTATATATAAAATAGTGTAGTGGTAGACAAAGAACGGGAACAAGAATAAAAGAAAAGAAGGGCATTCATAGTGTTTATTGCAAGCCATTTAGTTCTTCATTGTTGTTCTTTTTAATAGAATAGACTTGAAGATAATGGTCTAGTGGCTGAAAAGAGGGCATATTTGGCTGTCGTTTTATTGTTTTGATGACATAATGACACTCTTTGAGAAACAAAATACGGTAGAATTTTTAATCTCAGCTCATGTTAAATTGCATACTTTTGAAAACTTTTAACATGCTTGAGTAAACTGTTATGCTATTTTCAGGGAACTTCTGTGCCTGTTACTAAAGACGAGCTTGGAAGAGCCACTTGGATGTTTATTCACATTCTTGCTGCTCAGGTCATCTCATTACCAGTGCTTTTGTTTTTAGTTTTTTTTCTCCTCTTCCTGCTTTGTTTATATTTCCATTTTTGGTTTTATATTTCTCTCGTAGTTTCAGTTACTTGAATCTTGATTATTTTGTTTTCCGCATCCAGAAAATCCAACAAGTCAACAAAATAATAGTGAAAAATATTATATTTAATAAAGCAAATAGAAGTGTCCTAGCATTAAACTTTATAGAAATTTACCAATGGCCTACTATTTGTTTTTTTTTTTTAACTTGTTATTTAGATATGGACATCAGAAGAATTTTTTTTTTTGTCTGTGGCAAATGAAATTGAGGTTCATGTTCATTGTGACATTTTTTTTTTAATGATGTTGATTTGAAGGTATAATTAAAGAAAAATGATTCATAATCGTACATTCCAAAACCATAGCACTTGATTACAATATTTAGATAGCATTGTAGGCAATAGTAACATACAATGTGTAAATCAACTAAGAATGGATAGAGGAACATTTGACCTATCATGTGAGATACTTCGATTGAATGGGGGATTAAATGCTAATGGTCAGTGATGATTGAAGAACAAGTTTGCATGTTTCTTCACACTTTGTCTCATCATGTCAAGAATTAGATAATTGGTAGTAGGCTTTTTCAGATCTAGTGAGACTGTTAATAGATACTTTAACTCAGTGTTAAATAAAGTTTTACGACTACACAATTTTTACTTAGGGCACTATAACCTATACTAGAGAATTACACTTATGAGAGATGGAAGTGGTTTAAGATATACTATCAATTACTTTTATTTGATCATAGCTGGTGATAATTTAATGCTAATAAATTTTTCATTTGTTTTATGTATGTAGAATTACTTGGGGACATTAGATGGAACTTATATTAATCTCCATGTGCCAGAAAATAATAAGCCAAGATATCGAATAAGAAAGAGTGAGATTGCTACAAATGTTTTTGGGATATGTTCATGAGATATGAAATTCATTTTTGTGATGCTTGGATGGCAAGACTTTGCATATGATTCAAGTATACTTCGCAATGCATTAAATAAGTTGACTTGTTTAAAAGTTCTTAGAGGTATTACTTATTCCAAAAATTTAATTTAATCAAATTACACACTCAAACTAAAATTTATACTAATGCTATGTGAAATAAATAGGGTCCTACTATCTTGTGCAAATGTTGAAAGTTTGCTTGCACCAAAATGAGGGAACAAGATATCACTTATCAAAATGGAGAGATGGTTGTACAGGTTTCTAAGGCCGTAGCATTTTGTTAATATATAGATGTCATTAGCAATTTATCGAGTGTTATTTACGTGAACTTAAGTTAGTGTTGTATTTAAATAACACTTAACTTGGTGTTGTATTTCAAATACTTAATTTAAAAATTATTATGGTATTCATTTTATAGGCATGGAGAGTGGAGATTCCAGTCATACTACTAGAAATAAGACATGCTCAAGATGAGCATAAATGAAAGATGAAAAAGAACCAATATTGAACATTTTAGACGCAGTAGTTGCAAATGGTAGTCGAGTTGAAAATGATACCTTCAAATCTAAAAGTTACAAATATATTGAAAATGAATTAGAAAAATTGCTACCAAGGGGTGATTTGAAGCCTTACCCACATATTGATTCTAAGATACGGATATGAAAGAAAATTTATAAAGTGTTGTTTGATATATTGAATACTAGTGATTTTGGATGGAATGATGCGAGAAAATGGAGGTTGATAGTGAAGAAGTGTGGAAATCGTATGTTAAAGTTAGTGTATTGAATTTAAAATGAGGAAAATAATTTTTTTTTTATGTCGTTACTTATATTTACATGGCTGCATGGTTTATATAATTTGTTCTTTATGAATATAATAGAGGTTGATTTACTATATTGTTTCAATATTGTAGTCCCATAAAAAAGAAAAAAGTTAGAACAAGCCATTTACATATTATGATAGGCAAGCAATGTATTTGGAAAAGACCGTGCAAGTGGAAGGTCGACACAGACTCCAATTGATATTCCTAATGTAATACTTCAAGAAGAGATTCATAATGATGACAATAAGATTGATGATGGAGGTTCTCCGATGTCTGCTAACCCTCCTTCAAATTCTCAATACACTACTCTATCACGTTCACAATCATTACACAGGAAGAGGTCTAAATCAGATGAATATATTTTTGTTGGTATTGACAAATTTGGTTCGGCATTTCACCAAGCCAACATTGACATGTCTGAGAATGTGTATGGAAGTAGAGAAGATCATGATCACATTGTTGAAGAGCTTGCTTCAATGAGACTTTCTGTGGATGATGAGCTTATGACCTTAAATTTAATGGTAGAGAAACCTTTAAATATAAGTGCTTTTAGGGTATTATGAAATAATCGTGACCGTAAATTGGCATATGTTAGGATGCTTTTGCGTGAGCATGAAAGAAGAGAAAGAGTGTGATAAGGGAGTATGCATTTCTAACTTAACAATTGTATTATATAGTAGAATTTTGGCATATGGATGTGTATACTTGGATTATTTAACACAATCCACTTTGTTACAACTATTGTATCACTTTATTATTTTTTAATTATCTTGTAGTATGTACAAACTTTTATTTTATCATCCTAAAATGACTTTTGAACTAATCTTGTATATTTTAACTGTTTATTTATATTGTAATATTATTTCAAGGTTATTTAATTGAATTATTTGCTTCGATATTTATTTCAAAGGTTATATATTTGGAAAATACTAAAAAATAAATATTATGCTACTGAAAAATTAAGGTCATAAGCTTCAATCTTGATAAAGAATTATGTTTATGTTCCATACTAATGGATTCGGGTCCATAACCATGGTCTTAACATTTATACTAAAACAAATAATGTTAAATTTTTAAAATTTAAGACTTCTATATTTACTTTTTTTAAATACACTAAATATTATTATTATTATTATATATAGAGAGTTTAAATTAATCACAAAGAATTAATACAGTACAGTATACCACCAAACATTGTATAGCATTATTATAATATAGTGATAATGAAATACAATATAATACACTACACTTGCATAAAAATAGTATAACACAATATAATACAATACATGTGCCAAATGCACCAAAAAAATGTTGCTAAATGGGCAAAACAAAAAGAGAAGGACGATAGAAATGCCAACATGCCAACATGTGCTACCATTAAAAATATATAAAAAGAAATAAATAAAAGAACAATAAAATATTAGCATAATCTAAGCTTATCCTCCCCTTTTTACATTATCCTCATTTACAAATTATCCCCTAGCATGATCTACACCACATTCTGTTATGAAAATAAAGGCATTTAGTGACGAACGAAGCCGCTGGTGTCACTGGTTAACGATGACCACTCTATCCTCCCCTTTTCACTTTATCCTCGTTTACAAAAATAATCTAATTATGTGATTTATGACAATTTTTTCAATCATTGTGGTATAAATGCTTAAATAGGTTCTGGTATATAGCACTCTTTTCACTTGATTTAGGAAAAATTATAATTGAAATATTGTATTTGTGCCTAACAAAGCACATTGTAAAAGCTTGCTAATTAATTCAATTTTACAAAAGTTTGAATTTATTCAGTTTTACACCTAACGTATGCAATTGTATCAACTATCTATCAAAAAGACATAATTACTGGTACAAAATGACAAAATAAAAACAAATAAAAATTATAGTGATAGTTATTTTGTAACGATAATTCTATCTTTTTGGTGGACAATGATTACACATTGGAATCAATGGATGAAAAATCAAATAAATTCAATTTTTTATAGTATTTTAATAATGAAATAAAATTAAGGTGGACGGTTGATAATTTCCCTTTCATCTACTTAATTTCCCTTTCATCTACTTGACAAAAAAACAAAGCCAAACATTCATAAGTTTCAAATTGTGAACTTCTCAAATTCACAACAACTTATATTTGACCCAATTGTTTGAAATTCAAACATAATGTATATTTATATAGTACGTGCAGGAACAATCAACATAATGAAGCATGAACATCAAATGGATTTGATTTTCTGTTCATGAATTCAATTATTTATTATTATGTCATAATTGTCTCATATCTTATGAATTCAAATCCATTGAATGGATTTGATTTTTGGTACATAAATTCAATCTTATGGTTAATGATTAATAAATGGAGTTATATGGTGTCAATATGTTTATTAATCATGTCATATTCTTGTTGAATCATCTCAACACGTTACTTGTTATATATTTATGACACAAATAAATGTCGGTAAACTTCACTTTACCCTTACTTAGAATGACAATCTTCGATTTACTCCCCAAAAATATGAAAATGTCATTTTATCCCCATTTGCTATTAAGAAGACAAAACATAAGATCATCAACACGCTTCCCATTTGCCCTCATCTTCTAATTGGTAACAAGATATATATACTGAGATTTTCATGCTTTTAGGGGTATATATTAAAGATTTTCATTTTATTTAGGGATGAATTGAAGTTTACCCAATATATATATTCGTATAATCAAATATGTAACAAGTTTTACCATTTATCAATTTTGTGTCATAATTGTATCATATCATGTTATTTGTATCATCACGTTACTTGCGTTAATCTAGTAATTATGTTGTAATCATGTTGTAATCATGTCAAATATAAAATTGACTGCTTAACAATAATTGTGTCCGTAATCGTGTTATAGTTGTGTCAAATATAAAATTGACTCCTTTATTAAGTGTATCAACTTATAGTGTCATTTTGACACATTTAATAAACAGTCGTGTTCCGTTTTACATATTTTGATACGATTATTATGTGGGTGACATCCATATTTGCTTAAAATTGAGATGATATGGTAAGAACATGACATGATAATATGAATTGACACCCCTAGCTATGGATCAATGTACGATATTATATTTTTTATTGATGTGTGAAAATCATGGGATTCAGATTTTTGGTTTATTTTTAGAAGTCGGAGATAATGAGAATAATAACAAAAAGATTTGATTAATAAATTAGGCCTAAGAATAGCTACGGGTGTTCAGTTGTTCAAATCCATTGGATTTGGTCAAATCCAAGTTCAATCCATCATATATTGAATTTTATATTTTAGATCCAATCCGATTAAATCACTGATTGAAGTCGACTACAATCCAAACTAATAAAAAATCAAAGCCAATATAATATGATTCAGTCACTCAAATTAATATAATTTTGTGAATAAAAATCGTCAATTGCTTTTCTAAATTCCAATTAGTGGCAACTGAAAAAAAATCTATTCCTTTAATATTTTTATATTTAATGATTCATGTATATTCTATTACCATATGGTTAAAGAAAAATTGAAATTTGAATATTGAAAGCAAATATTGGTTGTAGCTTGCAGTTTGTATTCTGTATTTTTTTTTAAACTAGAGTTTAATTGGTAGTATTCATGTCAAATTTTAGAGTAAATGGTATACAAGAATATAGGTTTTTAAAATATTCGTGACAAGTTAAATATAAAAGTGACATGTAGTTTTTTAAAATAAATGAAGAAAATAAAAATTAATTCGTGGGACTATTTATATTAGATTTGAATACATGGATTCATAACCAATCCAAATACCTTTGAATTTTCCATTTTGCAATCTAATCCAATTTAATCAAAATGTCAATCCCACAAAAATTGCATTGGTTTGGATTAGATCGGTTAAACTGAATTGGATTGGATCATGAATACCCTTGCAGGATTGAGAAATTAGGGGCTTCAATTCAGGGCAAAGCGTTGGCCCTTACACAACAGCCCAGGAAAGCCAGATCGAGCTAGGCCCTAACTTTAATAATGATGATGAGCTTTTGCCTCCTATAGTCGTTTGGTGTAATCGCCAGAGCAAACAACTTGCCATTTTAATAGGTTAACTTCGATTTGTTCTTATTAATTTGTAAAACTTAATAAACATTTACAAAAATTTTAGAAAATTTTACAAAAATCAATAGAAAATTTTTCAAATATCAATAGCTTAACTGGGTCCAACTACTTTGCCTAAGTAATTAAGTGTTTTACTAATGCCGGACATTTGTCTTCTAGTGAATCAACCATTACAATGTCTTTTTATGACGAAATATTGTTAAGGTGGGGACTATCTTACAGTTTTGTAAGGCGTGCGGGGCTCGGAACGGGGGTAAGGAAGTTCTGGAATGGAACGAAACTTTTCCGGGGGTGTGGTGGGGGCCCAAGCACTGTCCGGGGCCAAAGAAACGGACGGAAAAATGGCGGGAGGACAGGGGGCCCCGAGCATGGACGAAAAAGGACCTCACATGAACAGTGCTCAACACTGTTCATATAAGGGGACTGTACCTTACAAAACTGTAAAGTAAAGATTTCCTATTGTTAAATATAATTTTTATTGATGCAATATCATGTTACAGTTGAATCTCACTCGAGGTTTATTTTCTTGGTCATTTAAAATAATTTGCATAGGAGTAGATATCAGTTTGGTTTAATTTAATATCAGAATAAACTAAATTTTTGGGTCTAATTTGGTGTAGGAGTTTGAAGAATCGACAAGAACCAAAATAAATTAAGACTCGAGCCGGAACCGATTACTTCATTTTGATATGGTTCTAGATCGGTTTATCGATTCAGTATTAGTTCAAAATTTTGGTATTTATATCACCATGTATTTTACTCTGATCTATAGCTCTATTCTATAAGCATAAGACACATGAATAAATAAATAAATAAATAAATAAATAAATAAATAATGCTATTGAAAAAAATTCAAAAAAATACAAATAACCTATTAAAAATAAATTAAAAAATGAAAAACACAGTGCTTTGTAATTTCACAAAAAAAATATTAATCAAACAAAACAGAACACACAATTTTAATTTTTCAATTTTTTATTAAAGAAAAAAGTAGAAAAAAAATCATCAGTCACGACGCTAGCAAATGGATGCTCAGTCGTAGAATACTCGAACTTGAAAGAAGACAATAGCAGCAGCTTGAATTGAAGAAGATCGGCTACCCTCAAAACTCTAAAGAAGATAGTAGCAATAGCTCAAAGTTGAAAAAGTTGCCGATAGTAGCCGGTAAGTTGTGAAATGAAGCGAAATAGGCAGCAAGCTGGGGATGAAGACGAAGACAAAGAGCAACAATTTCATTTCATTAGCAGTGTGATCATGTCAATAAAGCAAGACAGTGACAATAGCAAGCGGAATTAAAGATGATGAACTGAAGATAAAGAGTAGCAGCGGCCAGCAAGAATTGAAGATGAAGATGAAGAGTTGGGGCCCTGGGGGTTTCTAGTTGTTGGTTGTGATGTTGGATTTAGAGAAAGTAGCAACGGCCGTAAAGAATTGAAGATGAAGATGAAAAATTTGGCGCTTAGGATTTTTTGGCTGTCGGCTGCAAGTGTATTTAGAGAAACTAGAGTTTGACTTTTTCATTTGGTTATTGTGTGATATGCTGTTGTTATGGTGTGTTAAGGTGTATTATAAAACCATGAGCTTGCCCATAACATCCACTTATATGATGCCATGTGGCACAGTTTTAAATTTATAAAATTACCATTGGGTTATTTGGTTCGGTATTGGTCTTGAAATTTTGAACCGAGAATCAAATCGTTTGTATCAGTTCAGTTCGGAATAACATAATTAATTTTTTTAGTTAGAAAAGTATTTATCCGAAACCCAAAAAATCGAATCGAGCTAGATTTTTTGGGCTTGGTACGGTTCTACCCACCCCTAAGTTTGCATGTCTCAATAATCTTTTTGTACTTTCTAAAAGCTCTATTCGTTATATAGAGTTGTTATGATTTTCTAAAAGATGAATATTAAGTGTAGCCTCACCAACTTCGATCGGTTTGAAACTGTAAGTGATATTTTAGATAGTTCCAATCAAAGCTTAAGAAACAACAAGAAGAAATAGCTCCTTTTGGGAAATTTTCTCATGCCTCTCTTTATTCATTGAAGGAGTTTAAATGAAAATAATTTCTAACGACTCTCCCTAATCTCATGACCATAACTTACGTGCATAAAATAAAAAACTAATGCGTGGAATCAAACTTGCAGAAAAATAGCTAATTAAGTACTAATAGGAAATGACTCCAATGGACACTAGGACTTCATCTTTGTGAACGTTGCTGCCGACGACTTAGGCCATGTACCCGGCTTAGTCAAAGCTTAAGGAATAATAACAAGAAATAGCTCTCTTCGGGTGAGAACAAATCATAATATTTGAAAAATTTTCTCATGTTCACTTTATTCATTGAAGGAGTTTAAATACAAATAATTTCTTACCACTTTCCCTAATCTCATGACCATAACTTACGTGCATAAAAACAGAAATTAATACGTACAGTACAAGAAAAAAGAGATAAGACAACAGGAATTTAGCAACGTGCATACTATCTGTGTTGTTAAGAATCACGCGTTATTAAAAGTTGCTAAAAGCTTACCATTTACAACGTGCTTCATGGCGTGTTGTTAAACATACTATCACAATAGTTTTATGATTATGGTGGATTCCATAGACCAAATGACAACGTGCAAACTAGCACGTTGTTAAAAGTTTCATCTTCAGTAACATTCTGGAGGGTGCGTTGTTAATAAGAATATATCACAACTTTCTTTTGCTCGTTGTCATTTGTATTCAACAAGAAGCTTCTAGGTATGTTGTGAAATATTTTACTATAACTCGTTAATGCACATTATTGATTATTTTTATCACTTTTTTTTTATGTCTATAATAATAACAAACCCTAAATAATAATAATAACAACATAGCACTAATTTCAAATAATAAGTGATTCTTTATATAATAATTCAATTTAAAAGTTTAGGATCTGGTCATTTTCTTTATGTCCGTTTTTTGTTTTACGAAAATATCGTTGATATTTCAATTGGTAATATTCTATACATTTTTCTTGCATATGAATTTATCATTCCATCATGATTTTTAAAGATTTGTTAAATTTATTCACATGTGGATTTCAAGCCAGAATTTGTTTGGATAATCTTGTACATTGCTCTTTTGGTATTAATTGTGGTTGGTTTGCTATGTTTGATTTATTCATGGCAGGTTGTGGCCTATTTTAAAGAGCAACGGGCCACACTACATGTGAATATCTAAATTGGAAGCATGGTATAGGAAAAGATAGAGGCCCTTAATAATTCTATTTGAATTTTCTTTTCTGTCAAGTGCTTCTAGCAATTTTTATTATAATGTTTTTCTTTTCATCGAGTAATTTCTGTCCATGGCAATTGTTTTACACTTTTACTGCTTATGATTTATTATTCTCCTCAGGATACTTAAAGTTATCTTGATGTAGATTCCTTAAAGTAGAAATTCAAAAGTCATAATAGTTAGATTTCTCTTGTAAGTTTCATTATTACATGGAGTTCTACATTGCACAATTCTGGACATAGTTTGATCTCTCTCTTTCTCTTAGCCTCTATAGATTCTTATTCATCTTTATAATACCCATTCATGATTTTGTCTTTCTATTAGTTGCTTGTGTTAATTTATTTTTTATTTTTAATGAATTTTAGTATTGCTTGTGCAGAGTTGACTTTCGGATATTTTGAGGTTTTTTGCTATTGCTATCATGGAGAGATTGAAGAATGGATTTGATTAGAATTTTTGCTAATATTATGCAATTAATGTTGAGAAAAAAAAGAGAGTGATATAAGAATTATATTTTGTGTTATTAAATTCTTTTACATTTTATACTTATTAACAATCTTTGTATTAACAATTACAAGAGAATGTTAATGGAATCTTTTATATCAATATATTATTAGTTTTATTAATTTTTATATTAATGAATGTATAGGGCTTGTAATGATAATGTGTATATATTCTTAACGCAAAATGTTATTTGCAACTTTTATCCACATTTTGAAAATATACAAATAAACTAAGGTTTCAACCACATTTATTGAATGTCGTTAAATATACGTTAACAACAGGCAAAAAACTTTTAATAACGTGTAGGAAATGTTGTTGAAAATATCCAACTAAAGAAAACATCAACATTAACAGCATGCGTTCGAACGTTGTTGAAGGTGTTTGACAACGTGCAACGGGAGAGAAATAACAAGAAACAATTAAGTGATAATGCGAAAGACTCCAATAGACACTAGGACTTCTTCTTTGTGAATGTTGCTGCCCATGACTCAGACCATGTACCCTGATTAGTCAAAGCTTAAGGAATAATAACAAGAAATAGCTCTCTTCCAGTGAGAATAGACCACCGTATTTGGGAAATTTTCTAATGCCTCTTTATTCATGGAAGGAGTTTAAATACAAATAATTTCTAACAATTCTCTCTGATCTCATAGCCATAACTTATGTGCATAAAAATAAAAACTAATACATGGAAGCAAACTTGCAAAAAAGTAGCTAACTAAGTGCTAGTGGGAAAAGACTCCAACGGGCATTAGGACTTCTTTGTGAACGTTGCTGCCTATGACTCAACTATGTACCCTGATTTGACTGAGGATTGTAGGTTTAAAAATTAGTTTTGCAGCGAAAAATAATTTGATCGTATTTCTCATACAATATATAAAATTATCATAATCTAGAAATCGTACCTTTGCTTTTTTGTAGAAGTAATATGGGCTCCCAAGTCACGATCTACACCACCAAGATTGTTAGATCACGATCTTTCACCAACGATCTTCTAGGTTATAACTCAAGTTTGATATACACTTGACGTGTGAGAGCCTTTATCACTACTGTAAACAACTAGCAAGAGAAAATTTTTCCTCTCAAAATTAGAGAGAAAAACTTCTTTTTCTCTAATCTGTATATAGTGGTTACTTTTTCTATTTCTAGAAAAATAAACATTTTTTATATTCTCATTGGTGGAAACTCTAGGCTCCATTTTTTAAAACTAAAAGAGGCATTTACTTATTCTTGTTATAGGGGGCCCATCTTGTAAAATAACACAAGGCTCCTTATACACAAGCATATTAAATGAAACCTCCCACTAACTAATATATTTAGACTTTTAACCCAAATTGCTAGTTATCTTGCTTATCAATCCAATAGTGGTGTAATCAATTAAATGAGCTAACCTAGGGATCATATGGGTCCATACAATAGTGGCTACAATAATTAGGCATGTAATTAAACTAGCCTGATTATTTAATTTCAAATCTACTCCACTAAAAGATTGGAACTGACCTCCATAATTGTATGCTATCTATGATAGTATTCTCAAATAATGATTCAACCCATGTCACATTGATTTCTTTACTGAACAATCCTTTGTACCACATCGTTAATTAAATTGATATCTCAACTGTCCAATCAATTTAATTACATCTTGTTCCTTGACTCTTACTGGATTTCTCTAATTATCATTTTCAACATACTAATTATGTTGACACACTCTGGCAAGAGAATTCTATGATCAAATATCGAAAACCCGTTAAGAGATGTGTTGTATAAATTCTATATTGTTAATCTATAATCTCACTGCTCATAATTGCTTCCACCAAGATATCGGATAATCTTGACTACAAATGTATGTCGCGCCCATTGGTAGCTCAAATGAAATGATAATAAAAAACATGAAACTATAATTAACTCAAGATTGAGATTGCAATAAAATAAATACCTATAAGATTTAATAAGTCTGATAATTATTTTAAAGTTAATTAAATCTCATATATGATCAGTTCAATGTAGTCAAACTACATCAGTAAATTCATACGTGATTAAAACAAATCATTCAATGAATTTACTACAGTCTAAACATAAATAGAGCGCCCAACTCTATTTATCAACTGCGAACTTAATTTATTTAATCATAAGATAACTTGTATTTATGTATTCTGTGAATCCATATGATAATCACATAAAATACATATAATATGATTAAATGGACCTTATTCAAAATCTTTATGCAATTAATATAGATAAAAATATCTTATTAATCAGAAAATAAATAATTACACGCTTTAAAGAGCACATAATCCCAACAAGGATTACACTATGATCTTCGTGGTTTATCAATACCTCCCCTTTTTAATGGTACCTTGTCCTCAAGCTTTAATGCACAATAAGCTTGTTACTGTCTCCTTCAAATTTGTCATCGAGGTTCCCTTATAATAATAAAAGTTGGGGATCCCGACAATTATGTCCAAAAGAAAATTTATCATCACAATTAAAACAAAGGCCATGAGCTCTCCTTACTTTCATTTCTGACTAGAGATGATAATTTTTCCTAGGGATTTGGATATATTTTTATGTCCTAAATTAAAACGGGATGGGATAAAGCCAAAAAATAAGTCCTGCATTTATTTGTGGGATGGGAGGAGGATCAATTATAAAATTCTATACCGTCATGTATATCCCATTAATATTATAATTTTAAGACTATTCTAAATTTTTAATTATTTTATAATTTTAACTTAAGTAACATTAAAAGTTAAAATTTAAAGGCTAAAATTAAATAATAAAAGTAACATAATTAGAAAATAAAGTGTCAGCCAAAAGCCGCAATTAAAATTAATAATTTATCGTAATAGTAACCACTTTCTCAAATTAATGCCGCACCATTACCGTCGACGCCCCTTGCCCTCACCATTAAAAAAAAAAAATTCGGGTTGCCACAAAAGTTCCCTAATAGCCACATATGACCTGCCCACTACGCCTCTACTGGCAGTTCACCCTGCAGATCAGAACTTCCACCTTTGTTACCTACACCACCTGTACCAACCTGTTATATGTTCTCTACTTTTTCCGGTGCATATAATGAAAACTTCCCCTCTCTAGAAAAAAGTACTGATTCTAGAACCAAAATGGTATCTCAGCCATTTGTCTCTTCGCCTGTCACTCCTTCTGGACAGCATGAAGAACCAAAGCCTTTTGAATCTGTTCTCAATTGGCAATCTCAGAATGCCTCAGCTCAGAATACAGTCCTCAAACGCCTTGATACCAAACTTGATCATGTTTCCACCCAGATGCATCACACCACCAAAAGAATGGATTCTCTTGAATCACAAATGGAACGCATCTACCATGATCTCAAGGTACGGATTTCCCAACTTGATACTGATTTGCATGCAATGATCCGAGATCGGTATTGGGGTCCAGAGTTTGTTCGGAAAGAAACTGAGATCAGAAAGCTAAAAGCTGAGCTAGCCCGCATTGATGCTGATAAACGGCAGCAGCAAGCACTGTTTCCCAGATCTCCGTCTCTGCCTGTACCAACAGCCTCTTTTGGTACTTATCAACCATTCTACTCACCACCAGCACCTCAAGCTTTTAATTATGACAGTTTCTTTGGCTTCTCTCACCATACTGAAGCACATAAGGAAGCTGAAGCTAAGCAGCATAAGCTCCAACAGCCTGCTCCGTCCAGACAAAGAAGGTCATCCCCACCTTCTTCATCTAGGCCTGTTTCTGCTCGACGGTCTAGTCCTCCTAAACCAGTTCCCCCAGCACCTACAGCTGCACCACCTCAGACTGAACCACCAGTCCAGAGTCCTCCTGCATCTCCTCAATATACGCCAGTCCAGACAAAAGATAAAAGTCCTCTGCATCAGTATTTGCAGATAATTGTTTCTTCTCCAGAGCAATCTGAACCAGAGTCAGAACCACAAAGTTCAACACCCTCTGAACCAGCATCTTATGAATCAGCCTCTTCAGACTCTCAATCTGCCCAATCTGTTTCATCAGATTCTGAAGCCAACTTTGCTGATGTTACAAGATTACTTATGGTTCAACCTTCCACTGGTTCTAATGATCCTCCTCCTTCTGAAGTTCCTGAAACTCAACCCACATCACCTCCTCCAGAAGAAGAAGAAACAGCCAACAACCAATTTGCTCAACCATCATCATCTCAGTCAAACCAAACTGAATCCTCTCCAAAACCTTCCAATGGTCCTTGGTTTACTTTGGATGATATTCCTAGAAAACATTGGTACACTCGTTTCCAAGAATTCAGCGCTTGGATAGATGTCCAGATGTTAAGGTCCGGAGCAACCAGTCAGACTGTGCTTAAGGAATTTTGTTCAAGATTCACAGGTTCCCTTCGAGATTGGTACGACAGTCTTGGTACGTATCGCCAAATGTCTTTTTACCAACTACCTATTTCACAGGCCCTGTTTCATCTTTATGAACAATTCCTCGGAGAACCCGGCACCTCTATAGAGCTTGCTCGACGAGAATACCATCAGATGAAATGCTGTTCCTTGTTACACAAAGACTTGGAATATCATTACAAGCGTATGTCACAGCTCTACTACAAGCTCAACGGTTACAATGATCCGTCTTTACGGCATGTGTTCGTAGCCTCCTTACCCAAAGAGCTGCAACCAGAGCTTCTCAGACAGTTCAATGCTAACAGACCTTGAGGGCTTTGTTGTATATGGGTAAAGGAGGTGCAGGTTTTGGAGGCTCTGGAGGAGGAGGAGAAGGAGATCTGTAAAGAGTAGGATGGATCACCTTCTTTTTGCGTCTTCTGCGCCTTCTTGGTTCATCTTCTTCCTCATCAGAGGTGTAGTAATCCTGGAGACAAGTGCAACCCGGATCACACATACCTGAGCCTGGAACATCCCATATGAAATGGCCGTCTATTTTGTCAACATAGACTGGATAGCCATCTTTACAGAAATGGTGGATGGGAACTTTTTCTTGAGGATGTTTGACAGGAGTGATCATAGCAGTATAGGAGAAGGATGGTGTCTTACTGAGAGGTTCAGTAGGAGACTGGAAAGTCATTTTAACAGTACCATCGGTTCTTTTTTCGAAGGAGGTTTCAGAGGTTTGGAGTGGTTGAGAATTCTGGTGGAATTTCTCGTAGTTGGATAACCACTCAAGAGGCATGAGTTTGAGGAGTTCAGATTTAGGGATCTGTTTAGGGATCTGGACTATAGTGGGAATAGTCTCTGTGTCGGCTAAGATCATGAGAGTATCTGTGGTGGTGTGAGGTGTAGGAAGATCAAGTGCATGGTTCTGTAACCGATACATAAGTTGATGATGGAGTGTGGCTATTTTGGAAGTTACGGTTTGTTCTGCTCCTTGGAGCTGGATCTGAACTTTAAAGGTAGTGGAGAGATTTGGGTCTTGAAGAGAAAGGTTGAAGTTTGGATAGAAAGTGAGCAAGACACTGCCAGCATGGAGAGTAGTTAAGATAGTACCTATAACAGCATGTTGGTACTCTTTGAATCTGGTGTCAAGTAGAGCAATTCTGGCTGTGACAGGAAGACCTTTGCGTGAGCTGGATGGCAGATGTTGCATGGTGCAAGACTGGTGAGTTTGGGTTTGAGAAGTACTGCTGAGACTTGGTTGAGGGAGAAGAGAGAAGAACTCTTCCCAAGGGTCTTGGGAATCTTGGAAGAGAACATCAGTGCCGTCTGGGCGTTCTTCTTTGATGACAAGACCTGAATTTGTTTGAACCTGAGGAGGATGGGTTTCATCTGAAAAAACAGAGGGAAAGATGTGGACAAGTTCATGGTGAGGACCTATAGAAGTGTGTTGGATGGTGTAGTCATCAGGACTAACATGGTTGAGAGTCTGGAGGAATTGCTTTAGGTTCCTGTGGATGTATGGTTCAGAATGGATGAGGTGAGGATGGGCAAAGGTTTGCCATTCATAGGCTTGATCCTGGGTCCAGAACATTTTTGTTTCTGGATGTTGGAAATAAGGACGATGGACTATGAAGACACTATGGTGAAGATCAGCTTCTTGAGCAGGAATTTTATCAAGGTTGCGGGAGTTGCTGATTTCAGTCAGTGTTTTTCTCCACCAAGGGATAGGAGAGAACCATTCAGAGAATGGATGGATTTAACATGGTTGTCTGAGAACCTGTGTCTATAAATCCAATGACAGGAATTGGAGTAGAGTATTTGGTTGGCAGGACTTGGATTTTGACAGATGGAGTAGGAGGAAGGTTAGGAGAAGGAAGAGATTGTGTTACCTGGTAAACAGGGACAAGAGGAAGCTCTTCTTCATCACTGCTGCTGGAAGGATCAGCTTGGAGAGCAAAAACTGTATGCTCATCATAGATGTCTTGTTCAGAGAAACAAGATTCAATGTCATCATTGTCAGAGATCATTTCAGCACTGGAGAGGTGCTTGATGAGTCGGGCTGATTGGGCCGGCTTATTGGGACAGTTTTTGGCATAGTGGCCTTTCTTTTTCTTTGTTAACCACACTGTAGGTTAACATTTATAATTTGACCTTTTTCTTTCTAATGTTAACAGTTCTACACTCTTTCCATATAATTGATATTTGTTAAATATTATTATATTATATAAGGTGCTCTCATTAAAGTTATTATATTGTAATGATTGTTATATTGTTTTAGTAATATTGGTTCTAAAAGTTGTGATCTATGATATATTAGTCAATGAGACAAATTTCTAAAGGTTCTTGTTGTCTCATACTATTGTTACGTTTGTTTTGATATGGTTTGATGTTTATAAAAAGTTAAAAAATATTTAATTTTTATTTATTTAAGTTGTAACTTCTGGTTTGTTGTTTTATTTGTGCTTTAAAATATGGCAACACCTCCAGTAGTGGACAATGAAAGTTTAGATAATAATTATGTACATGTTACTGAAGAAAACGCCAAAGACAATGATTTAACATCAAGATTAAGATCAGTGGTCTAGAAACATTTTTTAAAAAAGAGAAAAAATAGAAAATAAGAGCCTTTTGTACTGCAATAAAGACTATGTTGGAAGTTCTAAAGATGGAACAAGACAGTTGAACGATCAGATGAAAACATGCCCTCGGTGAAAACAAATTGAGATAACACGTCATTCAAAGAAGTTAAAAATAGTTGAGTTTGATCAAGGAAATGTGAAGCTTTGATCTTGATGTCACTAGGGGATTGATTGCATGTGTGATCATTATGCATGATTACCCATTAAGTTGCACCGAGCATGAATGATTTAGAAAAGTATTGTCTTCTTTAAAACCAATGTGGAAAAAAAAAGTCTCACAATACTATAAAAAGTTATATTATGGAGCTATATGAGTTGGAGAAGGCTGGTTGTAAGTTTTATGCAGAGTAACAATAGTAAAGCTGTGATCACAACATGTGGACTTGTGGCTCCCAAACAAAAGGGTACATGGCTGCTACAAGACACTTTATTGATGATTCTTAGATCTTATGGAGTCTAAATTTTGAGGTAATATATTCATTTCTAATTAACAGTAACATATAGTGCATTATATTTGTTTATTGAATATATTTTGAATTAGTTATATATTTTCTATATAGGTTTATTCATGTGCAAGCTCGACATACTTCTCAAGTACTTTGTGATGTATTATTGAGATGTTTAATGGATCTTAATCTTGAGCGTAAGTTATTTGCATTGACTATCGATAATTGCACTACTAATGATCGAATGATTCAGCTTCTATTAGATAAACATGATAAAAATGATTTACTTATAGGTGGCAAGTTGTTTGATATGCATTGTACTGCTTACATTTTAAACTTGATTGTAGAAGAGGGGTTAAGTGTCATTAGTGCGGGTGTTGATAAAATTAGTATTGATGTTGCATTTTGGACTGTTACCCTCAAAGAAAGGAAACATTTAAAGAGACTTCTTGTAGGTTGAATATTCCATGTAGTAAGGAGTTAGTTCTTGATTACATCACAAGGTAGAACTCTACTTATCTCATGATTTCTATTGCCCTAGAGTATAAAAATGTCTTTTGTAGATTGCATCAATTGCAGGCACAATATAAGTCTTTGCCAAGCGAAAGTGAGTGGGAGTTAGCTCGTATATTGTCAAACAATTTGAAATCATTGTACAATATGATTGAGGTATTTTCTAGAGCTAAGTACCTTACATCCAATTTGTTTTTCATTCATATTTGTAAGATTAGATTATCATTGGGTAGTTCGCTTATATGTTAGCATGATGAAGTTAGACAGATGGCATTAACATGATTGACAAATTTGAAAAATATTGGAAGAATGTTAATGGGATATTGGCAGTGGCAACAACGTTGGATCCTAGATATAAAATAAAATTGATTGATTTTTACTTTCCATTGTTATATGGTGATAAATCAAACATTCATATCGAGAGAGTTCACATGTTTTGTGAGGACTTAAGAAAAGAGTATGAATTTAAGGCCAAATTATCTATAAGCAGTTCTAGTATAGGTGCTTTTAGTTCTAGTATGGGAGAGTCTATAGTTGCTATGTGTTGAGTGTTGAAGAACGCATATTTACAAAGGGTAAGATTTGTCATTTTGAATTCCAAGTCCCACTAACATTTATACTTTTATGTATTTAAGTCATTTAAACATTGATTGTGTGTGTTTTGTTATAAGTTTAGTATTTTATGCATTTTAGGGGTATTTTGGCTATTTCACAATTATTGAGAAGTCGAATAGAAAAACAGACAACATTTTTTAGTTCAGAATAGTTGAAAACCTTAGGAAGGACGTAGAGGACAAAATTGTAATTTTATGATTTTGATGGGCCCAATTAGCGGACTGATGATGTGGCGTTGATCAGTTGACGTGGCATTGACCGATGATGTGGCAACATATTATTGGACCTGAGGATGTGTTCTGACTGATCAGATCTTGCCACGTGGCGCAATCTTGAGCGTTCGAATTGTTTTTAATCTGATAGCCATAATTCACTCATTATATTTGTAAACAAGGGGCTTCCCCCCTCCTAATTTGACAGTTGTGAATCTAAATTTGAGCTCCATTTTCTACAATTCTCACTCCATCTTATATTTTCTACATATTTTAATAATAAAATTATCATTATACCCCTATTTCAAGCTTGAGTTGAAAGTGAAGCCTCAATAAGATCCATAAGTTTAATTTCATACATTTATTTTCTTTTCTTCTCTAATTTCTGTGGTTGTTTTGACTCACTATCAAACGAAAATGTATCTTGTCTAGATTTTTCACAGTACATCGGCTTCTTAGTGAAAGATTGTTATTGTCTGACACAATGAGTATTTTACACCATATTTATTAGAAAAAGACTCCCCTCTAGTATTTGTGGGTCGTTTTGACTCAGTATTGACAGAGAGTGTATCTAAGTTATTGAGTTGATGGTCTTGTCACATTGTCTACAGAAGGATTATTATTGTCTAGCACAATGTGTATTTGACACTACATTTAGTGAAAGATCATTACCTCCTGGCACATTGAGTGCTTGATACAATATTTATTAAAGTTAGGCTTATGAGGAGTGGAAATACCCCCTCATAAATTAATTATAACAAAAAATGAATGTTAAGCCCATGATGAAGTGTTCAGTGTGAATCGAGAGACTCAAATGTTTTATTTGAATTATTTTCATCTTTAACTTATTCCAGTAATTTTTTATTTTAAATCTGATACTGCTAAAAAAATCATTCCCAGTCAATTCACATTTACACTTAGAAAATCAACCTCACAAATAATTAAATCTACCTTCCCGTGGGATCAACACTCATCACTATAAATCTATATTACAATAGATTTGTGCGCTTGCGAGTACAATAAAATTTACACAATAAGTTTTTGGTGCCATTGCTAGGAAGGTAAGTATTTTAATTTGTGGAGTTAATTTTTTTTTGTAAATATTGTCTAAATAACTTTATATACAGGATTTTGAGTGTGTTTTCGTAGTAAGTGTGTAACAGTGTGATAAGATCAATATAGTAACTTCCCCTTTCTCTTTATTTTCGTTAGTTTTGTTTTTAATTTTTACGTGTTCTTTACATGCACGGTCGAAGGTCACAATCGTATGATCTAAAACTTATAGATCTTGAATTGGAAAGGACACTTCACACACAGAGACACATTGCATGAAAAGTTAAAATTGAGGATAAAATTGAAATGGATTTGGAACAACAACCACAAGCACCACAAGAGAGGCCATTTAAGGATTACTTCAGTCCATTAGCTAATTTGAACATATCATGCATAAGATAGCCAAAGGTAGCTGTTAGGAGTTTTAAGTTAAAATCTAGTGTGTTAAATAGTCTCCCATCATTCTATGGCTTAGAAAACAAAGACCCATATGATTATCTTAATGATTTTCATGCTGTTTGCCAAAACTTTTGAAATATGAAAATTTTCAGGTGAAGATATTAAGATTAGATTGTTACCATTTTTTCTAAAGGATAGAGCTCGTTCGTGGTTTAATGCATTGCATATTAATAAAATCACATCATGGGAACAAATGGTAACTAAGTTTTTAAATAAATACTTCCCAACGCATAAAACCTATAGTAATCGTATGGAAATACCAGAGTTTACTTAGAAAGAAGAAGAGTAGTTCTTCAAAGCATGGAAGGGATTCAATGGGCTACTCTTGAAGTGTCCACATTATGGGTACGAGAAATGACACCAATGTCAATACTTCTTGGAGGGATTATTGCCACATGTGCAAGAAAAATTAATGGCGACAAGTAGAGGTGAGCCAATGTGTAAAAGCGCATTAGAAATTTGGGATTTCTTTTAGCGACAAGCGAATAATTTCCAACAGCGAAGTCGATTATTCAAAAATGTGAGAAAAATTAAAAGAGTAAGTGAAGTCCACATTGGCCAATCAAAATTAGACATAAAAGAAGTGAAAGCAATAGTTCAAGAACTTTTTTGTCAAATAGCATCATTGACGGCAACCAAATCAACAGAGTCACAAACCTACGATCAATTTAACCATTATTCATACCTAATTCATGTCAATGCCATATATTTGATGAGAAAGCAGCTGAACTACAACCCTTACTCCAATACTTATAATCGTGGATGGAGACACCAACCCCACTTTTCAGAGTCTCACGGATTCCAGCAGAATGGAACAATAGCTCCGGCTCCACCAGCTCAAGTACAATTAGTTCACCAAGCTCCTTAAATCTCTCAGCCACCATTTAGATAGTGCAATCAAAATTAGAACTACTCATAGCCCAAACCATCAGAAGAGGCATTCTAAAATTTTAAAAATTTGACCTACTCCGTGCTAGAACAACAAAATCACATGGTTGACAAGCTATGAAATGAGATGAGAGCTGGCATAAATTCACAAGCCCAATCGATTTCGAACTTAGAAAAGATGGTGGGTCAATTTGCCTTTTCGATTCAAACCTTGGAAATGACCATTGAAAAATGAAAATTCCTGAGTCAGCTAATACCAATCCTAAGGGAGTACATGAAGTGAAGCAACTTGAAGAGGTCAAAGCCATCATGACCTTCTGAAAAGGCAAAGAAGTCGACAACAAAGTGGAGATGCCAATGAAGAAAATGACTCAAGTTGAACCCTTAGACTTTGAGGATTCATCACCAAAGAAGAAAGAAGAAAGCAACCCATGAGAGAATGTCCCCAAAGATCCTTTCCTTCGAAGTTACCTAAGGCAAAGAAGGGAAATTCCACATGTGGGATTATAGAAATCTTCAAATAGGTACGTGTTAACATCCTTTTGCTTCACGCTATAAAATGAGTTCCCTCAAATGCCATGTTTCTTAAAGACATTTACACTAAAAAGAGAAGTATTCATGTTCAAAAGAATGTCTTTTTAATAGAAAACATTAGTTTTATACTCCAACACAAAAATTCCTCCAAACTTTAAAGACCCGGGCTCCCCCACTATCTCATGTAGTATTGGGAAACATATATTTGAGAATATGAACTTAAGAGCTAATGTAAATCTTTTACTTTACTCACTATTTTGAAACTTAAACTAGGAGAATGACACCCAACTCCAGTTGTGTTATAGCTTGCAGATCGATATATGAAAATACCTCGCGGTATTGTGGAGGATGTGCTCATTCAGGTTGACAAGTATTATTTTCATTCAGGTTGACAAGTATTATTTTCATATTGATTTTATTTAATTGACACTCAACTAGTGCAGGATTTGAAGAAGCACTTCCCTATTATTTTAGACCGACCTTTCTTTGCAGCCGCTGATGCCCACATTCAATGCAAGACTAGAAATATGCAATTGTCTTTTGGCAACATGAAAATGGAATTGAATACCCTTAACACTACCAAACAACCCCCTGATAAAGATGATAGAATCATTGATGTGTATTTGATTGAAGAACTAGTTGATCATACTATTCCTTTTAATCTTAATGATGACCCTTATAAACATGTTTAACTCACTTTGGTTTAAATTTTGATATTGACAAATTAATTGAAGAGGTCAATGCATTACTTGAGTCATCACCGGATGCAAATAAATGAAAGTCAAAGATGGAGCAACTAGCACCATTAGGGAAGAAACTCAACTTATCATTCAAAGTATCATCGAAGCTCGAGCTTAAACCGTTACCTGACACTTTGGAGTATGCATTCTAAGAAGAAAAAAACAGATTGTCAGAAATCATCTCATCCCTCTCTGACAACAAACAAAAGAATATAGGTATCATTTACCCCGTCTGTGGTTCGAAAAGGAGATTATAGCCGGCAGAACTTGGGAGATTTGTAAATGCTAAGGATTAGAAGAAGTGGATGAAAGCCTTTCATGACGAGCACATTAAGAGAATCTTTTACACCATGTCAAAAAGTGCTTTTATTTTATTCTCCCTTACATTTATTCTCAGGTGAATTATGCTCTCGATGGTCTGGTCCATTTATTATTTGTACTATTTTTTCAAATAGGCCTATTGAATTTAAGGATTCAAAGAATGGTGTCACTTTTAAAGTTAATGGTCAAATATTAAAGTCATATCTAGAGTACTAGCCACATGAAGAAGACACTGAAATAAATTTAAGTGACCCATCACATCTTGATTCAGTCTTTTCTTTGGATGATTTAACTTTTGTCATTTTGTTTTACTATCCCTTTGCTGATTGAAATTATTTATTTTCTGCTAAAGTGTGTTTGTTTAATAGTTGTATTTTCTCTCATCACTTGTACTACACGCCATGAGTACCTCGATGAGACATATCCTCTTTAACGACCTTAATGAACTTCTATGTGTGAAATTTTCTAAGCAGCGTACTCCAATTTTTTAAATCACATCTTGTTTGGGATCTATGACCATCGGCATTAGTATCACATTTTGAAGAAGTAGAAATCTTTAGGAATGGTGTCTGATAACAGAGAAGATAAAATTCAATTTGTTAGGGATGGCTTGTATAAAGAGTCATTGGATGACATCCTTTTGACTTCTGAAACACATCACAGTGGATTCATAAATAGAGCAATTTCCCAATTATGGCCATTATTCCAGAAAGAATCTACATAATACAGTCTCAAGAACCTAACTACAAACAACCCTGCTTGCCAGTTTATAAGAAAACTAGATAGAAAGCCTATTCTCAACTCATAGAAAGTGATCAAGCCGTTTCTAGACGTAAAACCAGAGGAAGATGTAAACCACAATCACAAATACTAATACATATCTTTTTATTTTACTGTTCTTTTATCATTTGAATTATTACTTTTAATGTGATTTTATATCTTATGATTGTTTGTTTCTTTTTACTGTTTGCATTTGACTATTGAGCCATGAACTTTATGCATCATTTGACAAATACACTATCCTATTTACAGTTGTATATCATTATGTCTATCAAAAAGATCTTTAAATACGAGCTTCTTTTTCAAATAACTTAAAAATAGCCTTTGAGAATTGTCTCAATGGCAAAAACTTTAAACAGACAACTCAAAAACATTTGTGTGCATTCTAGGCTTTACTATGGCCAACATAAGGAATTAGTTATGACAGTTATAGATCTTAGTCATGTTATAGCCGAAAGAAAACTACACTTGGTAAATAGAGGAAGTGACCGAGGGTTATCAAAACTAGTCTCAAAAGTTGCTTTTACTAGAGGAAGCCAAGTGCTAAGCACCATTCCAAAAGAGTTAGTTGTCTCAAGTATGCAAGAAAGAATAACCAAAATGCTAAAACATGCTGATGCTTTCATTTTCTTGCTAGGGGATCTTGCAACTCTAAAGGCACTAATTATATTTGTTTCTTGGGCCCATTTGAACATTCATTAAAAGCCTATCAATTTGTTAAATGTTAATAACTTTTATGCTAGCTTGATAACATTTATTAACCATGCAATTAAGAATCATTTTATTTCATTTATAGCAAAAAAAACTCTTTATTGTGCTCTTACTGCTAATGAGTAACTTGATCTTTTGGAAGTTTACAAACCAGAGCCAGATCCCAAGATTCTTGCATTGGATTAGTTGATTGATGATGGTAGTAGTAGTAGTAAGAAGCACAAATTAGATTTAACTCTCCATTTGTAAATATTTTTTATTGCAGTGTTCAGGTGATGTCTTCTAAACTCTACTTCTTTCTTTCAAGACATTAATGACAATATCTCATTCTGGTTGGGGGAAAAGGAATAGTTGACAAGTGTGGTATAAATAATAGTTGTGTTGTTGTACTTTTACTAATCTTCTCTAAATTTTTTAGTTAAAGATGGCCATATATAGAGTTTAGTTACTCAAGAAACGCATCTTCCTAATCTTAGAGTTTAGTTAAAAAGATTAAAAAAAATTAAAAAATAATAATAATAAATAAAAATTAAGGTATTTTGTGTGAACTTTTGACATTAGATGACATGACGACTTCTAAATTTTAGTATTTTTATTATCTTTAGTCTTGAGTTATGTTACACCATGTTTGCCACTTTGTGTATTGATGTTGATGACAAGTGTGAATTGAGAAATTTGATGAGTGAAATTGATTGAGTTATTTGAAGGAATGTAAATGTCATAATAAATTCGAAGTGAGTTTTTGAGTTTTTTATTTTTCTTGGAGAACAACCCTTTTTCATAGCTTAGCAGTTTATTATTTTATACATGATATCTATCTTTTCCTTTTGAATCGACCAATAAAAGAAAAATTACTTGTTGTTACATCTGAAAGTCTATAAAACTAGTAGATATGAAAGACTGTTTAAAGCCCTAAAAAATGACAGAAAACCCATTTTTTTTTATCTGTTTAAGCCTTTTCTAACTGTCCCTATTGTGAATTATCCATAGTTAGTCTTTTTGAGCCTATTAAAAAAAAATTATACTATTTATTCTATCCCACCCTAATTTGGAGTGTTACTCTATATTTTATGTTTTCCTCACCTATTTATATTTGAGAAAAATACAGAGGATTTTTCTATTTCAGAAAAGTGGTGCAATACCCAAATATATATATATAATTTAAAAGGAGAAAAAAGAGAAAAAAATAAATAAATAAAAGCACGTTGCAATTTTTAAAAGATCTCTATTTGTTCTCAAATATATATTTTATTCTTCCTATTATCCCTTCTTTGTTAGCTATTGCCTTAGCCTACGTCATAGTAGAAGTCCTTGATTTTAGAGAATTATAGTCTGAAGTAGAAGCTAGTAATATGGACTAAAAGATGTGCTAATACATAAAAAAATACAAATAATATTGATTTGACTAGTAATTCACTTGACTTGAGATTATATTCTTTTTTGAACTATAAACATTATCCCTTCATCTTAGTGAAAGTGTGTGATACTTTTTCTCAATTATTTTCTCTCAACTACCATTCTTTGGAATGACTATTTTTGTTGAGTTTATTTTCTTGTGAGAGTGTCATTCTTACCTGTAAGATTTTGGAGTTTGGCATGTTATTCTTGAAAATGGTTTGATTAATGTAACTTTGATAATTGATAAAATTTGCATAAGTTTACCCGACTCATTCGTGTAAATGATTTATGTGAGATTGATATTTTCGTTTAATATCTAGATCCATATCCATATCCCTCTATATTTTAATTTTATTTTATTTTAAAAATTTCTCAATAATTTTATAATTATAAATGATAATAAATTTTATTCATAGCATATTAGTGGTATTTAACATATATTTTAAAAGCTTAAAATTTAAAGGTTAATTTTGTAAATTTAAATGATAATAAAACAAAAATAATTAAGGTCAACTAGTCCTAAAACATGCACATATAATTTTCAAATTGCCTGGCAATTTATTTTATTGTATTGGCCAAATAAATTTCAAGGAATATAATTATTCATATATTTAGTTAAATATGATCATAATATGATTGCATGCACATGCAATCATATTTAATTTGTATGTCGTTATCTAATGTTGTAAGAATGATGCTGGGTGTTTTGTGGATATCAGACTGATGAAGGAAATAATAGAATATTAGATTGATCTTACTCCTACAATTACTTTTGAAATATATTTTATTATCTTTTTTATATGCTTGTTTGGTGTAAAAGCATAAGCTACAATATTTATTATATTTTTGAGACAAATTTACAACTTAATTGTCATCAATACATTTTAGTCCTTAATTTTCATTCTAAAAAATTATTATTCTTTTATTGTTGAGTTTTAAAATTCATAATAGATCTAGAGTAAATTTGGATTTTAATTTTTTTATTTGGAGCATATATGAATATTTATTTCTTTTTTGGATCCAAATATAGAGCAAAAAATATAGATCTATAACGAATTTGGAGTAGATACGGATCTCGATTTTTATCATGAATCTAGACTTAGAGCAGAGTAGATCCAATCTATATCTTCCCCATCGCCATTCTTACTATAACTTCTCAAAATTGACTTGCTATGAATACATATCGCTCTATTCCCAAATAAATTTATTCTATTTCATTTTATTCATCCTTCTTTCCATCATTTATCCTCCATCTAGTTTCAAAATGTCATGTCTTGTTTTCTGACTACGTACACACACTTTTGGTACAGTTTACCAATTAGTAATCAAAATGACTAGAATCATGATAAACTAAAATCGGAATGAGAAATGAGAATTAGAGTAAATTGTTTACTTTAGTTATAGAAGTCAGAATTAGAATAAAATGTATTATCATTAATGTATTTACTTTGTGTTAGAATCAGAATGGATTGTTACAAGTTACTAAACTGACCTTAATTGATAATTGTCATTATTTATTATAATAATTATGATTATTATTATTCAAAAAATTATTGTCATTAATAATAATAATAATAATAATAATAATAATAATAATAATAATAATACTGCTACAAAATTAAGAATAATAATGATAACAATAATATAATAATATAATAATATTTTAATTGAGGACAAAAGTAGAATTATGAAATTTGGGTAGGGTAAAATAAGGATTTTAAAGAATGAGAATTTGATTCGCTTTCTTAATCCAAAAATATGTGGGCTCCACATATTTCATTTATGTTCGTACTTCTATTTTAACAAGAAAACACTATTAATTATTTCTATTTCAGATTCTAATTCCCCAATCCCACAAGTAAATGCACCATTATTGTAATTGATTGCTTACATTTGGTTATTCTTGCAAATTTTTTCCATCTTGTCTGAAATGCTATCTGTGTTGTAGTGAAGCAATGGCATACACCAATGCAGTAGTCGGTTTCTGTTGGTGCTTCACATTGTACAATGTAGTTGACATTGGATTTTGTTATATCAATAATTGTAAAAAAATGCACCGGGCAAAGATCTATACCTAGAGATTAAGGACCTTTGTACATGTGACATGATGTGTATAATTTTGCTACTTTCATAGTGATTTAATATTGCTGCGAAGTTTCAAAATATGAATTTTTAGATTATTGTTTCGGTTCACTGTGGATTCGCATATTGGTACTTATTAGTTACTATAATTCCAAAGGTGCGGGCTAAGATTTGTGACCCATTGTCGACTTCATTAACCAAATACTTGTTCCTTATAAGAGTGCAACGAACTTGATGTAGGACAACCCTAGTCATAATAGAAGTATAAATTTAATTTTCTTTTTTTAATTTCATTAGAATTTAATTTAATTTTTTATTTAAGTCATATTCTTTTACTTATAAGGAATCATAATTTTATTAGGAATAGAATAATCATAACTAGTATAAATTGGCTTGTGATGCTTATTCCTTGACAAGCCTTTGATTAATAATATTCAGTATTTCTCAATTGAGATATTTTTTCTTCTTTGTGAGAGCCCTCCTTCTTGAGTTTTCAAGAACGTACACTAGAACGAAATCTAGTATCGCTTCCGTTCTGCGTCAAGTGGTATCAGAGCCTTTCTCTGTGCCAAGCAGAACTTTCCTGACCACTAACCACCCTTTATTCACATATCCTTCCTCCATTTAGTAGTTCCATCAAATAAAAAAAAATAGTAAAAAAAAAACGCAAACTGTGCCACCCTTCACAACCGCCACACACGGCTGCCACAGCCATCATTCTTCTTATTTTCGGTCTATTGTCTCTCCCATCCAAAACCCACCCATCGCCAACCATATACAAGCCACTAGTGCCACTAAATCGCCACCGTAGTCGTTGGAAACACATCAAAACAACCACGAACCACTGCAATTTTCGCCACTAAATTCGCCGAAATCCACTGTGATTTGAGAGCCATCACTACTACCAATCCGTCCACCATCATCAACCCTTCCTTTACAGCCCACTCCCTCTGTCAATCGCCGACTCCTTCACAAGAAACCGAAACCAACCTCCAATCGCAACTTCAATTTAATTTTCTGATCAATCCACAACGATTTGAGTCAAACCACCACCACCGTCATACTCACCATCATCAAATCTTCTAGATCCACTGATCCTAGTCTAATTTTTCGATCACCGTCGCCGGCAACACATAATTTTACTTATTTACAATATTTCCCCATTACTTTACTTTAATTATATTATTAGCCTATAATTTTCTATTCTTTAAAAAACCAAAAAAATTAAAAAAAACCAACGAAAGGCCAAAAATGATAATTATTGGAGAAAGTTGTACTTTATTTGAAGACTGAATTGGGAGGGGGATAGAGCGACTTGAACAATCACAAACCCATCCAGCTGAAGCATGGCACAAAACAATGAAAGCCCTACAATCAATACAAACCCATATTATGGTGATGGAGGAATCATTACTTCGCGTGAGACAAGAATTAAAAGAGATTAGGTTTGCCCAAAGAAGTAATCTAGAAGCAAAATGTATTGAGATTGTTGATTCAAGAAATAATTTTAGTGAGCAAAAGAAAATCAACATAATAAAGGAAGTAGGTAGCTCTAGTAGAAATATAAAAGCTACTCTACTCCTTCTCAGTTCGAACGATTCAGATGAAGAGGAGATAGAAGATGAATGATGAGAAACCCGCCAGAATGATTACCATATCAAAACTGACCTCTCATCATTCAGTGGACAACTAGGCATTGAAGACTTCCTTGATTGGTTATCAGATGTTGAACAATTCTTTAAAACAATGGACTATTCAAAATAAAGACAGTAAAGCTAGTAGGGTATAAACTCGAAGGCGCTGCTGCAGTTTAATGGGATAATCTAAAGACTTTTCGTGTGCTGCAAGGGAAGAAGGCGTTGCTGCAGTTTAATGGGATAATCTACAAACTTTTCGTGTACTGCAAGGGAAAAGAAAGGTCAAGACATCGCATCGCATGCATCACCTGCTAAGGGAATGATTTTTACCTCTTGACTATGTACAAACCTTATTTTGTGAGTATAATAGCTATCGTCAAGGAGCCAAAACAATTGAAGAATATGCCCTCGAATTTCAAAGGCTTATGGAACAAAATAATCTCTGTAAGACAGAGGCCCGGATAGTTGGTCGATTATTAGATGGTTTGTGCCCTGAAATAGAAGATCAAGTTGGGTTGCAACCAGTGCATACATTGCAGAACGCCATTTGATTAGCCAAAAAGGTGGAAATGCAACTTGAAAAATGAAAAACTCGTAATCAAGCCACCTCATGCTCATTCATTCTTAACCAACAACTGAAGCAGAGATATGAACTTAATAAGGGAAAGGCTCCTATGGAGAACTTTGAAAAACCAATGCAAAATCGTAATGGACAAGATGTACAGCCAACAAAAGATCCGCCCAGTAATAGCAATCCTTATACGATTCCTCGAGGCGAAAAATGTTATCATTGTTCGAAACCATGCCACACATCAAACCAATGTCCAGAACGAAGATGGAAAACAGTCGACTTGGAAATTCATGCAGAGGAAAATGAAAAGCCTAAAGACAACCCATTTGAAGACAATAAAGACATAGAAGAAGAGGAAGAGTGGACACATCCAGATGAAGGAGTATCACTAGTGATACAATGTTTGCTATATACTCCAAATAAAGAAGAAGGTACTGAGAGACATAGCATCTTTAGAACACGATGCACAGTCAATGAGAGGGTATGTGATCTGATTATTGACAGTGGTAGTAATGAAAATATAGTTTCGAAACTCAAAACTCACAAACATCCTTCTCCTTATCGCATTGGAGAGACTAAAGTTACTGAACAATGCCGCATTCCTTTCTCAACCGGAAGATACAAGGATGAAGTAATCTGTGATGTTATTGACATGAATACTTGCCATATGCTACTTGGGAGACCCTAGCAGTTTGATCTTAATACAGTACATCATGGGAAAGATAATACATACCGGTGCTACAAAGACAACATGAAGTTTATCCTTGCTCCGATGGGATCAAAAGTTGAGGGAACCTACTTTTTAATACCAAAAGAGGTAGCTGAAGTAGATTCTGTACCTGATCAAGTGTAACCGATACTCTCAAAATTTCAAGATGTCGTGCCTAAAGAACACCTGATAAGTTACCTCTTATTATGAATATTCAACATCAAATTGATCTTGCCCCTGGAGCCAACTTACCAAACTTACCTCATTATTGTATGACCCCAAAAGAGTATGAGATCCGACAAAAGCAAGTTGAAGAATTACTCCAAAAGGGCCTAATCAGGGAAAGTATGAGCTCATGTGCTGTGCCTGTTTTACTAACTCCAAAGAAAGACGAAAGTTGGAGAATGTGCGTAGATAGCCAAGCTATCAATAAAATTACAGTAAAATATTATTCCCAATTCCTCGACTAGATGATATGCTTGATATATTGAGAGTGTCAAAGATATTCTCAAAGATCTATTTGAAAAGTGGATACCATCAGATTCGTATCCATCCTAGTGATGAATGGAAGACAGCTTTTAAGACTCATAAATGTTTATATGAGTGGTTAGTCATGCCTTTTGGGTCTAATGCACCAAGTACCTTCATGAGGCTGATAAATCAAGTGTTCCAACTTTTCATAGGTAAATTTGTTGTTGTTTACTTTGATGATATTTTGATCTATAGCCGCAGCAAAGAAGAACATTTACAACATCTACAAGACATCTTCAAAACATTACGAGGGAACAGCCTATATGTCAACTTGAAGAAATGCATTTTTTTTACTAATAGTCTGATATTCCTAAGTTATATTGTGAGTGCTGAAGGTATCAAAGTCGACGAAGAGAAAGTGAATGCTATACGAGAGTGGCCAACCCCTACAAGTATCAGAGAAGTATGAAGTTTTCATGGGCTTCCGATGTTCTATAGGCATTTTGTCAAAGACTTTAGTACCATTGCCACTTCTCTCCCTGATTGCCTTAAGCAAAGGAAACTTGTTTGGATGGATAAGGTAGAACAGAGCTTTTTAAAATTAAAAGAAAGCTTAAGTACTGCATTAGTCCTTGCCCTCCCAGATTTCAGTAAGTTATTTGCAGTTGATTGTGATTCTTCTAGGATTGGAATTGGAGCTGTCCTATCTCAAGAAGGTTGTCCTATAACATTTTTTAGCAAGAAACTTAGCAAGGCCAGACAGGAGTGGTCTACTTATGAGCAAGAGTTATATGTTATTTTTCGTACTCTACAACAATGGAAGCCCTATTTAATTCCAAAGGAATTTGTTTTGAATAGTGATCATGAAGCTCTCAAATTCCTCAAAAATTCTTCAAAGTTAAATCGTACGCATGCTCGATGGATTTCCTACATTCAAAGGTTTATCTTCTCTCTTAAGCATAAGTCAGGGCAACTAAATAAAGTAACTAATGTTTTAAGTCACCGAGCAATTTTTCTTACCAGGGTAAAGAGTGAAATTATTGGCTTCATCATCTCTATGCAGATGATGAAGATTTCAAAGAGGAATGGAAGAACTGTACCTTAGGAGCTTCAAGCAAGTACTAGATATATGATGGATTCTTATTCTTTGGAGATAGTCTACGCATTCCCCAAGGATCTTTAAAAGACCATATAATTCGAGAGCTACATAGCGGAGGATTATAAGGACATATGGTTCGAGATAAAAGCATTATATTAGTAGAAGCACGATACTACCGGTCGCATCTTAAAAGAGATGTTGAGAAGTTTATTAAACATTGTTACACATGCCAGATAGCTAAAGGCCATGCACAAAACATAGGCTTATACACCCCTCTCCCTATTCCTGAGGCTCTTTTGGGAAGATTTGTCTATAGATTTCATATTAGGACTTCCACAAACTCAACAAGAAACAGATTCCATCTTCGTGGTTGTTGATCGATTTTCTAAAATGGCGCACTTCATTCTATGCAAGAAGACTTCAGATGCAAAGAATATTGCCCAACTATTCTTTCGAGAGGTTGTTCGCTTACATGGATTACCTAAGACTACTGTGTCCAATCGAGATAGTAAATTTCTAAGCTACTTTTGGAAGACCTTATGGAGGAGACTCGATACATCCTTGCAGTATAACAGTACTTGTCACCCACAAACAGATGGGCAGTTGTTAATTGGACATTAGGTAATATTCTACAGAGCTTGGTTCAAGAAAATCCCTGCCAATGGGATTATGTTTTACCTCAAGCAGAGTTCACTTATAATAATGTGCCTAATTGATCGAGTGGGAAGTCATCTTTTGAGATTGTCTACATTATACCTCCTTTACATACCTTAGATTTGGTACCTTCGCCTAAACTATCTAGCATGAGCTAATTACTGATCATATGGTAGACAGAGTAATCAATGTTCATGAGGAGGTCAAGAAGAAATTAAAAGAATCAGCTACTAAGTACAAGACAGATGCAGATAAGTATAGGTACTTCAAATCCTTTGCTATAGGAGATCAAGTGATTGTTCATCTACGAAAGGACATATTTCCTGTTGGAGAATACAACAAGCTCAAGAGAAAGAAGATTTGACCATTTCACATCTTGCAGAAAATCAATGACAATGCTTATGTCATAGATCTACCTTAGGACTATAACATCTCCAAGACTTTCAATATTCAAGATTTGTTTGAGTATCATGGACTTGCACCGTTACCATATCATTGAGTCAACTCGAGGACGAGTTCTTCTAAAGGGAGGAGACTGATGTAGGACAACCCTAGTCATAATAGGAGAATAAATTTAATTTTTTTCTGGTTTTATTAGAATTAAATTTATATTTTTTTTTATTTAAGTCATATTCCTTTACTTATAAAGAATCATAATTTTATTATGATTCTTTATTAATCCTAACTAGTATAAATAGGTTTGTTATACTTGTTTCTTGATAAGCTTTTAATTAATAATATTCAGTATTTTTCAATTGAGATTTTTTTTTCTTTTGTGAGAATCATTCTTTTTGAGTTTTCAAGAACGTACGCTAGAACGAAATCTAGTATCACTTCTGCGCTGCGTCAGAACTGTTACTACTATATAAGTGGAAGTTCATTACCACCTTTTAATAGATAGTGTAACCTTGATAAATGGATGTTCGACAAATGAATAATTTTGAGAGAAAATGACATTTACACCCCTAAGTTTTGGGAAAATAGTTACAACATCCCCATGTTCTTAAAAAGAAATAGTAATACCACTTTTGAACATTATATCTTTTACCTCTATTATCCCAAAAAAAATGACTTTAAAATTTTTTTTAAATACAAATATTATATAGATAATATCATCTATGCAGTAGACCAACAACATTAAAATATTTTAATAGTTTAATAAATTTAAATATGTAAATTATTATATTTATTTTATAATATATATATATTTTTATTGTAGAGATTTTAAATAAATATTTGCATTCAATACATTTTACAATTAAAAAAATCTCACATACTAATAATGTTAAAATTATTATTTTACATATTATTCAAAATAATTTAAATTTTAATACATTGATTTTAATGTTACGATTCTATTTATTATAAAATTCTTTAATATAATAAAATATATCTAATAGATTCTAAAATATTAAAATATTTTTTAAATATTGAAATTATTTTAAAATGTATATACTATTACATTTATTTTAATGTTATATATCTATTCATTATAAAACACTAGAGTCGATTTTTTTAGAATAATAAATGTAAAGGGTATTATGGTCAAGGAATGGTCTTGGTGTCTCATTTTTAAAAACTTGAGAGTGTTGGTATTCATTTTCCCAAACTTTAGGGGTGTAGATGTCATTTTTTCTAATATTAATTAAATAATAAAATCTCTGGTCCGACTTAGGCTAATATAATAAATTAATAATCTCGCTAAATTTATAAAATAATAATTCTTTTCCTAGTTCTTTAGTCCTAATGAAAATATAAATTAATAATTAATCAAATACAAAAAACATTAATAATAAATGACATATAAAATATATAATATTAATGAGTTTTTTTCCTGATAACTTCAATTTTCTTAATTCATCTCCTTTCCAAAATATGCATCTACTAGTTTGAGACTAAAAATAAAACTAATGACTAAGGTATTTATATAGTTTATGACATATATATTTTAAGCATATGAGATACTTTATCTTTTAGGATATTAAATTTGAAAAACGCGTACATCAATTTTATGTTCATGTACAATGTATTTACATTATAGTCGGGCTTCTATGTACAGGTTCATAATATTTATTAGCATTTTTTGTATATACATGATAATTTTTGGAATTCATGAATATTGGTCAAAGAAATTATATATTTACTAAGGTGACACAAGAAATTAAAACATAAAAATCCTCTTAAATTAATAAATAAATAAATAAATAAATAAATATATATATATATATATTTGCTAATAAATTATTTATTTATTGATAAATAAATAACCCTCGCTAAAGTAATACTTTTTCTTAATTCCAACAATATTATTTAATAGAGATTTTACTGTATTATTTATGTCAATTATAGTTTAGTTATTTATCTACTCTACTTCTTATATGTCAAGTATAAGTGCTTTGATATGGTTCTCAACAAGAAGATTCCTACTTTCTTTACTCGTAGTTTGAAATTTGCGAGTTTTACAGTTAGGGATGATAAACATATCTGAATCTGGCCCACATCTGCAAAGATCCGCATGATTTGGATCTGAAAAATCTAGATCTGCATAGTAAAAATTATAAATCCGAACATAAAAAATAAAAATTCGTGCGAAACCGGACCCAAATGTGGATTCAAATGAATTTGAAAAATCATATATCCGAATCCGCATAGTTATTTCAATAACTTAAAAAAATTAAAACCCTAAAAAAATCAAAGAAAAAAACACCTTTCTTTCCTCACACGTAGCCCAACGCACCACCACAAAGTCTGAAACAGAAACCTCTCAACTCTTTCAAACACAACATTGCCAAATCTTATTCTCGCAAGAAAATAAAAATTAAAATGTTAAAATTCCTAACACTACTGCCGTACTCTAATTGCATTCATTCTTTCCACACGTTGTCATTCATGTTGTCGTCGCCATCCTCACTGTTGCGGTCACACTACCGCGCCTGCACCCTATCGGCCTACTCCCTCACAAGCATCGCATGCCATCAACACCATTACTAGTAGATCGCACACCATTGCCGTCACTACTTGCTGCTTCTTTTGTTCATTTGGTTTTTGATTTTAGCATTGGTGATGGTGTTGCCCAAGGATTTGGGTAATTTATTTATTGTGGCTTTATTTTTAATTGGGCTAGTTGGAATAATTGGTTGAATAATATTTATTTCTTCCTTTAAATTGATTAGCCTTTTTGTTTATGTTGAATTTTTTTTCGAATTTAATGAGCAAAATGTCAAAGTGTATTGTGTTGGATTTCTAGAACTTAAATATGAATTAGCAATATATGGATTCGGACATCCAAAATATCTACCTAGAATCCACATATATGTTACCAGCATCCAGTGGCGGACCCAAGAACTAAATTCAGAAGGGGCTTAATATAAATTGATAAAAAAAAAAATTTAGACAAGATAATAAAAGTCAATTGAAAAAACAATAAGTAAAATATTCAATTTCATTGATATAATCATTTTTATAAGTTCTTCAATTGTTCTCGACGTGTTTTCATGTTTTGAAAACGTCGAATAATAGCTTCATTGTCAATACAAGCAAATACATCTTTTTCTATGTACACAATTAAGTTATCATTCAACCATTGATCACCCATCCGGTTTCAAAGTCGATTCTTCACAAAATTCATGGCTGAAAATACTCTCTCTACAGTGGCAGTGGCTACGGGTAGAATTAGAGCCAATGTAACTAATAGGTAAACTAACGGATACACCTTGTCCTTTTTAGTCTTAACCATTGTCCTTGCAAGTTCACCAATCCCTTTCAATCCTGAAAATTCTGCACTAGATCGCAAATCTGTAATGTAAACATCAAGTTGCATCTCAAGTGCTATAAGATCTATTGCAGAAAAATCTTTAGGATAAAATTGAGCAAGTCGTAGTAATTTTTCCTTATCAAAAGCTGCAAACAAATCATTTGGACATAGAGAAGCCAAACAAATAAGCAATTCAGTATTTGACTCATTGAAACGATTATTTAGCTCTTGAAGTTGCATGTCTAAGACAGCATAAAATAACTCAACTCAATACCGGTGTAAATTTGTGATCTCTCGAGCTAAGGCATGACCGCCCTTGAATTAAAAACAAATCATTCATGTCTAAAACATCAATATTATGCTTGCTGCAAAAAGTAGAAACTTGACCAAATAAAGAATCCCATCCACTATCTCTCAACTTCTGAAGGTTATGCGTATAAACTTCAACCAATTTTACAGTATTAAAATATCCTGATCTTTCCTTTGTAGTGCCCGTGACAACTCATTTGCATAGCCAAGAATATTTTTCATCAATAATAAACAAAATATGAAATCAAATGATTGCATCAACTTCAATAGTGTTTTAGCTTGAAATCTTTGTTCAGAATTTCCTTCAACTTCAATTATCTCAAGCACATCAACCACAGATTGAAACATAGAAATTATGCTCATCAACGTACCATAATGAGAAGACCAGCGTGTATCAGCAGGACGCTTTAAAGTAATCTCCTGATTTAGACCTTGTCCACTTGAAAGCTCGCCTTTACCCAATGCTTCAATAACTGCAAGTGCATATTTCTCATGTAGAATGTCACGGCGTTTAGCTGACACTCCAACAACATTAACCAGCATTGAAACTAAATTGAATAAAGAATTAACTTCTTCATGCTTTTTTGCCACAGAAATAAGAGCCAACTAAAGTTGATGAGCAAAACAGTGAACATAATAAGCAGATTCATTCTCCTCTAAAATGAGCGTTTTCAAACCATTGAACTCACCCTGCATATTACTTGCCCCATCATAACCTTGCCTACGTAACATTGACAAACTCAATCCAAGCCTTGAAAACATATTATCAAGAGACTCTTTAAGTGAGGCAGCTGTAGTGCTAGAAACATGTTCAATGCCAACAAAACGTTCAATCACATATCCATTCTTATCCACATAACGTAATACAACAGCCATTTGCTCTTTTATAGATATATCACGAGACTCATCAATTAGAACAGAAAATAATGCACCATCCATCTCTCTAATAATAGCATTAGTAGTTTCAGTTGCAGCACAACTTACAATGTCTTTTTGAATCTTTGGGGATGTCATTTGCAGATTTAGAGGAGTGTTTTTGAAAGTAACAACATTAATACCTTCATTATGATCAACAAGGAAGCGTAGAAGTTCAAGAAAATTCCCTTTGTTGTTTGAACCATCAGACTCATCATGCCCACGAAATGCTAGCCCTTGATTTAAAAGAAATCGAATGCAATCAACAATAGCATTCAAGCGAGTTTCATATTCACTTTGAGTTTTCTCAGATTGTCTTTCAAAAAATGTTGCAATATGTTGTTTCTGATTCATCAACCCTTCACATTTCTGCCTAGCTCGGTTATGGGCACTATTGACACCTCCGTCATGAATTGTTAATTTTTCTTTCTTCTTCCAATTTTTAAATCCTTTCCCAATAAAAGTATCACCGCCCGCTTGATCACCATTATCTTCTTTGAAAAGATAACAAAAAAGGCAATATGCAGACTCTTCTTTTATACTATATTCCAGCCAAGAACCAAATTCTTTGAACCAATCCGCAACAAATCGTCGTTGTTGATTTCCAAATTTCTCAAATTTAAAATTGTGCCCATTAGGTTGAAAAGGGCCCCTTTTGTAAGTACGCTCTTCGAACTTGATCTCGAATATTACAATTATAACTATCAATACAAGGTCGTAGTCCAGGGTCAGCAGGCAAATTTTGTAAAATGACTTCATATGAACCATCACTAGTTCCCTCTAGAGGAGATGGGAGTCGTGGTTTTTTTTTTAAAAATTTTTCCATATCTGTTTCAAATCAAATAAAACTATTATTAGCTTAAATTCCATAATAAGGCTAAATCCTAACGAAATAACTGCAACAACTCAACAAGAATAGTTAAGTTAATACAAATATTATTTATTTTACAATACACTTAGTGGAGCTCACGGGAATGATAGAATATTCTATATTAGACAACATGATTGCAAATTTGATCTTTTCAATTGTTCATTTATTTGCATTAAAAAAGTGATTGTTTTTATATAATAGATTATAAGCCACTTTCACAATTCACATAGCACCCACCGTCCCACTCCTTTCCATTTGAATTTTTAATGTTAAAGAATTGCTCACTTTTGACAAATGAACATTCACTTTTGGAAGTTTGTATATAGTTGTCAGAATAAGAATTGATGAGTAGTGTTAGAGAGATACAGAACATTGACTCATCATTCAGAAAAAATCATCAGTTCAAACTTCAAACTTCAAACCAGCAGTCAAGCACAGTACCTTTTCAATCTATGGCTGGTCTCGCTGGATGAAACTCACGAAAGGCTTAGCGATAGCAGCGGCGGACAACAACCGGCTGGTGGCAGAATGGAAATGTCGGCAATGGTGGTGGCTAAGTTTAATTGTGATTCAGTGATTTGCAGGTTTATGATTTTAGGATTTGTTTTTTTTATTCTTTTAATTTTTTTTATTATTAATATAAACGGTGAGTTTTGTAAGTTAATTTTAAATAATAATTTGATTAAATTTAAAAATCTTAACATTTAAATGGATTTAATTTAAAAGCCCAAAATACTTTTTTTTTGGGTTCAAAAAAGCCCAAAATATTTAATATATTAGCATTGGACTTAATATTTGGAAAGGGATTTTACAGGCTTAATTTATGAAATTTTAAGACTCAGCCCCTCTTGGGCCTTAATTGGGTCCGCCCCTGCCAGCATCTGTATCCGAATAATTTTTTATGAATGTGTATGTGAATGCAAATGCAAAAATATCAATGCAAATGCATATTTGAATGTAGGTATATCTGGATCCGAATTTTGCCATTCTTATTTGGCATTAATCGACCCTCTTTACATATGAAAGACCTTCAATCATATGATTGGCCTCCACATTTCTTTTCTAATGAAGCAACTTGGGAATACCTTACAAATTAATTAATATTATTTAGATTGGACCCTTAACAATCTCTTTAAAACAGATCATTTAGAATAGATCAAAAGCTCTGCCTAACATTTATGGATATTATGGAAATATATACCAGGAGTGATCCTTAAGCATATTTTTTTACCTCTTGTAAGAAGAGTTATTATTAAATTTAGTTTTTTTTCCAATTATTTACATTATTCAGTATTTTGGACTAAGGCCCTATTTAGGATTATTTTTAGGAGATTTAAAAGTGATTTTAAAAAGTTAAAAGTTAATTTTGGTGTTTAGTAAATTTTTTTAAAAATCACTCCATCCTAAAGTAGCTTTTGAAAAATAGGAAATAAGTAGCTTTCCAAAATCTGATTTTGAGGATTACTTTTATACCTAATACAATTCCATATATATCCTCATATATAAATAAAAATATAAAATTCTCCTTATTAATTATGAAATAAAAATCATTAACTTTAAAGAGACCAATTATATTGAAATAACAAAATAAAAAAATTGATAGTATAAAATATTTATTTTAGTTATCAATTATTATATATACACAAAAAAATATTTTGAATACATATTTATAAATGTGTAAATAAATTTTATTTAATTTTATATTTAATTCAATTATTTATATTTTTATAGTAGTTTAACAGTAAGATTTACCAAATACATACGACTACTTTGAAAACTTATAACATTTTTAAAAATAAATTTTATCAAACATTTAATGGATTCTCTTCACAGTTATTATTTTCACAGCACATCTGATAGCAATTATTTTAAAAGCTACAATATTACCAAATCGGCCTAAAGAGCTTGTCTTGAGATTGCTTTTAGGAGGCTTAAAAGTGATTTCAAAAAACTAAAAACAAATTTTGGTGTGTAGTAAATTTTTTTAAAAATCACTTTTGGTAAAATTACATCATCCTATAACAGATTTAGGACCCATTTGGGATTGCTTTTGGGGAGTTTAAAAGTGATTTTAAAAATAGAAAAGCTAATTTTAATGTTTGGTAAAAAAAATCAAAATTATTTTTGTCAAAATCAACCCCTCTTACAGCTAATTTTAAAAAGTAAGGAATGAGTAGCTTTTAGATTCTAATTTTGAGAATCAATTTTATCCTTTAATACAATTTCATAAATATCCTTAAAATTATTACCTAAATATAAAATTATCTTTATTCAAATTGGAAACAAAATCAATATTTTAATAATTTTTATTATAATTCATCAATATAAATTTATTAATACCAATTTGTCGGTCGAATTATTATTAAATTTGTTTCACTATATTATAAATTTAATTATCAATTGTTTTAAGATAAAAAATAAGAAAATAAAATCAATAAATTATAAACTTTATTTTTAGTTCAAATTATTATAATACACAATTAAAAATATTGCATGTACATATTTTTACATGTATAAGTAAATTTTATTTATATATGTATATTTTAGTCATTTGTTTTCTTTTAGTAGTTTAACAGTAAAATACACCAAACATCTATAACTGTTTTCAAAACTCACAGTGCTTCTGAAAACAAAATTTACCAAACACTTAATTGATTATCTTCACAGCTGATTATTTCTACAGCACAACTAACAATAATTATTTTAAAAACTACAACATTCCCAAACCGGTCCTTAGAAACTTTTCAAAATTTGATTTTAAGAATCACTTTTATACTTAATATAATTTCATATATATCCTCATATATATTATAAAAATCCAAAATTATATTTATTAATTAGGAAATAAAATCACTAGTTTAAAGGAGATTATTATTATTGCCAATTATGTTGAGATAACTAAATAAAAAATTAAATTAATAAAATAAAATATTTATTTTAGTTATTAGTTATTATATGTACATATTAAACAATATTTTATATGCATGTTTATACAACATTATATCCAATTTAGTCAATTGCATTCTTATAGTGGTTTAATAGTAAGATTTACAATATATACAACTGTTTTTAAAACTCGTAGCACTTTTAAAAATAAATTTTATTAAACGTTTAACTAATTCTCTTCACAATTGATTATTTATACAGTATAATTGGCCATAATTACCTTAAAAGTTACAATATTACTAAACTTGCCCTAATTCAGATGGCAACAATATCCCAATTGTTATGAAGACAACTTTGAAAATGTTTATGGAACTGTTAATTAACAAATTATTAAATGCTATTTTATTCAAGATAAAATTTAAATCAGACTCCATAACATTGTTCTTAGAACAAATCAAATATTTTAGGTAATCTTTATGGTAAAATTGGATTGGGAGTTATCATTAGATTTCTTCTATTTTTAGAAGAGTTATTATTAACCTTAACCCATTTATTTACATTGTTCAGCAATTTAGGGGTGCGCATTTGATTCGGTTTCAGTCTAGACTAAACCAAATTTATTGCAGCAATTCAGTTTAGTTCTGCTGGGGCATGCAAAATCAAATGGTTTAGAAATGTCTAAATCAATTGGTTCTTGCTTGATTTGGTTTAAAACTAAACCAAACGGTTCACCAAAAAAATTAAAATTATTATTTATGAAAATAAAAATTTAAAAATTGAAAACCTTAGACTAAATTAGATCAATGTAGAAGTTCTTTGACTATTGACATGGTTGAGGCATTGATATTAACATAAAATTAGCTGCGGTCTTTTCTTTTCTTTGATATGACAACAAACCCTAATAAATTAGTTCAAGAAAATGAGTTTATGGATCAAATTTCATAAGTATGTTTTGTAAAATTTAAATTTATGTTTATTTAAAGTGGATTGCACAATTTTAATTTGTTTCACTTTCCTTCATGTGGTTCAACATGAAGAACATTTAGTTAATGAGTTTATGGATCAACTTTCATAAATATGTTTTGTAAAATTTAAATTTATGTTTATTTAAAGTGGATTGCACAATTTTAATTTATTTCACTTTCCTTCATGTGGTTCAACATGAAGAACATTTAGGTAATGAGTTTATGGATCAACTTATATAAGTATGTTTTATAAAATTTAAATTTAAGATCATTTTAAGTGGATTGCACAATTTTGATTTATTTCACTTTCCTTCATGAGGTTCAACTTGAAGAACATTTAAGTAATGAAACTGATATTTTTATTTGTTAGTTAATATATGTGATTATCAATGAACCAATTGATTTAGATTTGGTTTGCTTTTGAGCCTAAACCAAACTAAAACAAATAGTGCCCACCCCATATCATGTTGGACAAAGTTCTTATGCGATAATGTATCGACTAATATTAGGCTAGCTTAAAAAAGTTTACTAAATGTTAATTAATAAATCAATCAATTTTTAATTCTCAAAATATAACTACTAGTGGACTCTTAACAATGTTATTAGAATAGATCAAAGGTTTTGCGTATCGTATATGATAAAATTAGTTTTTCATTATACATGGCTATAGGCGAATTAATTGTTCCCATGTAGATTTGATTTTAGACCGAAGTCAAAGTATTATCCACGCTTTGTTTAGGCAATAGAGTGCTGTATCATTTCTGAATATTTAAGCCATTGCTGTATAAATTCAAGATATATTTCAGTCCAACCCATACTTACACAGAAGCAATAAGTAGCTTCGATCATTAGTTGCACTCTTTTAACAACGCAGTATTAGTGGTATTTTGTCTAACAATTGTTTCTCTCTAGATAACCGGTTGAGGGATGTTAAAGGCACTCGCTTGGTCCAGACCCGGGGAGTGCGGGCCGCATAATAGAAAGCCCAATTTGCATAGGCTATCTAACAGCATAGTCGTGGCCAGCGTACTGTCGATGACCGTTTGAAAGTCAAATTTGTATGGACTTTTAGAAGTGATGTCTTCTAATATATATAGAACATTCTAGAGATTCAATACTATTCATTAATGCAACCGAAATTCATTGTCATTTTTCATGTCATTTTAATGAAATTTTTTTTATTTATATTTATTTTGATATATTATTTATTTGTTTGTTATTTGGTGCATATGCAATTGGAATTATAACATAAATTTTAGAAAATAATATAAAATAAATTTGTCAGTGTAGGTCTTTATAGCTTTTTTAATTTTAATTTTTAAAAATTATCAGTCATGTGATAATTTCATTCAATTAATTATGTTATTCGCATTATTTTGTTCAAAAATTATTGATATAATAATTTATTGTCGTTTTATTACTCATATGTATATTATATCCTAATTTACGTTAAAAAAAGAAAAAAGAAATAAAAAAAAGAGACAAAAAGAAGATAGATTAAATAATTCACAACAACCCCACATAAACTAAATTTCAATAACCTAATATTAAACTCTTTTTGAATAATCTAATTCGATGGAATAATAATACCATAATCAGATAAAAAAGTGCAATTTTGAAAGCATATTTATGGTTATACTATTAGTTTACACAATAAGATGTTGACCATTATCACTAACAAATGAAAACATTTTCCTTCCCACAAATATGATTAAAAAATAATAACAAAACATTTAAAATTATAGTTTTAAATCTGTTATATTGATATTGTTCTTATTTGAATCTAAATCACAAATTGACATGACATTCGTCTATAAAATAATAGGTTAAAAAACTCTATTTATCTTTAGGAGTTTAGTTTAGTGATTTTCAAGCAGTTTTTTTTTAAGCAGACTACTCGTATTTGAATTTTGGAGAGATATGAGGTAAAATATTAATTTTGGATTATGTCTCTCCCTATTTTTTTAAATAAAAAAAAAACCTCAATTCTAAATCAATTGAGTGGTTAATTTTACCAATTGATCTAATTATTACTCCAATAATTTTTTTTTTTAAAGTATAGTTTTACATTTTTACAATATAATAAATAAAAAATGATATATTCAATAATATTTTTATTGAAATTATGCATAATAAAAAAAGAAATTGTTTATAAGTGAAAAACCAAAATCAAAATTATAAAAATATAATTACAGGCAAAATAAAGTATAAAAGTAGAAGCGTATAAGCAAAGTACAAATTACAAAACCGAAAAGGAAAAGAAAAAGCGAAAAAACAAAAGGAGTTTCTTTCCTAACAAGAAACGGAGCCCCCCTTCTCTATAAAACACCTCAAGCCATCTTCTCAGATCCGATTCATCACACAAAATTCTGTTTTCTCAATTCCATTAATCACCCTCGTTATCTCATTCTCTTCAATCAACTAATCATGTCTAATCAAGCTGAATCCTCCGATGCGTACGTTTCTGATCTCAATTCTCTTTCATTCCTGAGATGGATTTTCTTCTTTTTTTTAATTTTTTTAATTTTTGATTTTGTTACAGTAAGGGAACGAAGAGGGACTTTAGTACGGCGATTTTGGAGCGAAAGAAGGCACCGAATCGTCTCGTTGTTGATGAAGCTATTAACGATGACAACTCTGTTGTTACTCTCCATCCCGATACCATGGACAAGCTCCAATTCTTCCGCGGTGACACGATCCTCATCAAGGTTTTATTCATTTTTTTTTTAATGGGTGTTAATTAAATGTTATATTTGATTAGGTTTTGATGGTGGAAACTAATATGCTTTACGGTTTTTAGTCTGGGTATTATTGGGTCATGTTATAATGTAGATTTAAAGATTTGTTGTAGTGAATGGTTTTGGGTTGTATTAGTCAATGAAAGAATGAATTTCTTGATGCAATTTTGTCTTTTGATTTGATTACTAGGGAAAGAAAAGGAAAGATACTGTTTGTATTGCCCTTGGTGATGATACATGTGAGGAACCAAAGATAAGGATGAACAAGGTCGTGAGGTCGAACTTGAGGGTTAGACTCGGAGATGTTGTTTCTGTGCACCAGTGTGCTGATGTCAAGTACGGAAAGCGTGTGCACATATTACCTGTGGATGACACAATTGAAGGGGTTACTGGAAATCTCTTTGATGCATACTTGAAACGTGAGTTTATTTTCAAATTATTTATTCCGTAATGCCAGCCAGCATTTAAAAAATCTGACTTTAAAAAATCTCTGACCGCGTAGTATCAGCATATTGTTTTCTGGTAGATAAGTTTAAAAATAATGATTTTGGTATTTAGGATTGTCTCATATATAGTTGCATTTAACTTTACACACTGGCAAGATTGGTTTGAGCTACAGTGCTGGATTTGATTTGTTAAAACTTTATGAAATTTTTCGTTAGTCATTTTGGCTCTCAATTTCTTTTATTGAAAAGAGTAGCTCAGTAGGTTCTTCTAGCAGTACCTTTTTTTCAAGCTTTAGATGTCTTAGCTTTAATGCAGTGAAGGATAATTTCTTTTTCTCAGTCTGTTGTTTATTAATATAGCTGGTAGCCAGTTGCTCTTGCTATTCTCTCTCTGCCAGTCATCTCTGTCTCTCTATCTCATGCGCGCCCACACACGCAGGCAGGCTACATGTAAGGGTTTTATATGTGAGCATCTGCATTCGTGCTTCTGTCTATGTAGTGTATAGAGACACTGTTTCTTTTACTTTTTCTCAGCTTCAGAGAGTTCTTAGATGTCAAATACTTGGAATTAATCTTCTTTTAAGTTGGCTCAAAGTATACTTTTATCATTATTTTGGGGCAATCTATACTAATGAGAGCATTCTTGTGATCAATGTGATGATTTTCTAATGAACTGTCCCTGTTAGTCTTTTTAAGCATAAGATTGTTTTTGATAAACTGTGCAGCTGCTTGTGGATATTGTAAGAATTAAATGATCATCAGTATTACCCTCATGACTATTATGATTTTCTTTCTGCTTATGATAAAATCATTGACCTTGTTGATTCTTTGTCTATTTTGTCATTTGTTCTTTTGTCACATATCATGATTTGAATGTTGCTTCTGTGAGTGATTTATGAGTCCATTCTTTAATACTTGTAGCTTATTTCACGGAGGCTTACCGACCAGTGAGGAAGGGTGATCTATTCCTTGTTAGAGGTGGAATGAGAAGTGTAGAGTTCAAAATTATTGAGACTGACCCTCCTGAATACTGTGTGGTTGCCCCTGATACTGAGATCTTCTGTGAGGGAGAGCCAGTGCGAAGGGAAGATGAGAATAGATTGGATGAGGTTGGTTACGATGATGTTGGTGGGGTTAGAAAGCAGATGGCTCAGATTCGAGAATTAGTGGAACTTCCATTAAGGCACCCGCAGCTCTTTAAGTCAATTGGTGTGAAGCCACCAAAAGGAATTTTGCTTTATGGACCTCCTGGATCTGGGAAGACACTGATTGCCCGTGCTGTTGCAAATGAGACTGGTGCTTTCTTCTTTTGTATTAATGGACCTGAGATCATGTCAAAATTGGCCGGTGAGAGTGAAAGCAATCTTAGGAAAGCATTTGAGGAAGCAGAGAAAAATGCACCATCAATTATTTTTATTGATGAGATAGATTCAATTGCTCCTAAACGTGAGAAGACTCATGGAGAAGTTGAGAGGAGAATTGTCTCCCAGCTCTTGACACTCATGGATGGGCTGAAATCCCGTGCTCATGTGATTGTTATTGGGGCTACAAATCGTCCCAACAGCATTGACCCAGCTTTGAGAAGGTTTGGTAGATTTGATAGGGAAATTGACATCGGTGTGCCGGATGAAGTTGGACGTCTTGAGGTTCTCCGTATTCACACAAAGAATATGAAGCTTTCTGATGATGTAATGTCATGTAGAACTTTCAGCTTATTTTTTCCCGTTTCCTTTTTCTGGGTCACTTTAATTTTCTTTTTTCTATGCTCTGGAAGGAATACACGTATTTGATGAAATTTCTTGCTCTGTACTGTATAGGTTGACTTGGAAAGAATTGCAAAGGACACACATGGTTATGTTGGTGCTGATCTAGCAGCTCTATGTACTGAGGCTGCACTTCAGTGCATCAGGGAGAAGATGGACGTGATTGACTTAGAAGATGAAACAATAGATGCTGAGATACTCAATTCTATGGCAGTGTCAGATGAACACTTTAAGACTGCTCTTGGAACAAGCAATCCATCTGCTCTGCGTGAAACTGTGAGCATTAGCAAGGCATTTCTAGTGATTTAGAGCTCCTGTTGACTTACTTTTTTCATTTTTCGGGTTTCTAATTAACAATTCTATGGTCAGGTTGTTGAAGTTCCCAATGTCAACTGGGAGGATGTTGGTGGTCTTGAGAATGTTAAGAGAGAGCTTCAAGAGGTAACTCTGATTGCTGCATGGAATGTGTCCCCTTCTTTCATGATTTCATTCATGCAACTCTTTTTTAATGAATTTTTTATTCTTGCAGACTGTTCAATATCCAGTGGAGCATCCTGAGAAATTTGAGAAGTTTGGCATGTCACCTTCAAAGGGAGTGCTTTTCTATGGCCCTCCCGGATGTGGGAAAACCCTTCTGGCCAAAGCTATTGCCAATGAGTGTCAGGCCAATTTCATTAGTGTCAAGGGTCCTGAGTTGCTTACAATGTGGTTTGGAGAGAGTGAGGCCAATGTACGAGAAATTTTTGATAAGGCCCGTCAATCAGCTCCCTGTGTCCTATTTTTTGATGAACTTGATTCGATTGCTACCCAGGTTTGTTTTATTCTTATGGCGATTACTTGAAACTTCTTTTAAGTTGCAATGACTATTTGTGAATTTAGAACAAATCTATAGTGCTGAGCTCCTATGGCAATTATATTGCTTTCATGATAGATCTAGGAACAAAATGTAAAAAGAATTTGTTGTTATTTTAACATTGGCTGATGATGAGAATGGCTGGTGGAGGTTTCGTGCTTTTTGCAATTGCATTATTGGCAGATGAGATGAAATGACTCTTGTTGCTTGTATATTTAATTAGTTTGAATCATAAAAGGTCATGCAATTGTTAAGGCTCATATAATTTAGTTATTGTACTGTGACTATTTAATCTATATTTTGCATCTGGCTTACATTTTTTGCTGCTGCTCACAGCGAGGAAGCAGTGTTGGAGATGCTGGAGGTGCTGCTGATAGGGTTTTGAACCAGCTTCTGACAGAGATGGATGGCATGTCCGCAAAAAAAACTGTCTTCATTATTGGAGCCACCAATAGACCAGATATCATAGATCCTGCCCTTCTCCGTCCAGGCCGTCTTGACCAGTTGATTTATATCCCTCTCCCTGACGAGGAATCTCGCCTTCAAATTTTCAAGGCTTGCTTGAGGAAATCACCAGTGTCCAAAGATGTCGACCTCAGAGCTCTTGCTAAGTACACTCAAGGCTTTAGTGGTGCGGATATTACTGAAATATGCCAGCGGGCTTGCAAATATGCCATCCGAGAGAATATCGAGAAAGTATGTTCTCGCTAATCTTGTCATTTAATTTTCTTTAGGTACTGAGGAGAAAACACCTATGTTATTGATAACATACCTTAATAATTGGACCTTTGTTCTTTTTTCCAGGATATTGAGAGGGAGAGGAGGAGAAGTGAGAACCCAGAGGCAATGGAGGAGGATGTAGAGGATGAAGTGGCTGAGATTAAAGCTGCGCATTTCGAGGAATCAATGAAGTATGCTCGGAGAAGTGTGAGTGATGCTGACATACGCAAATACCAAGCATTTGCTCAAACATTGCAGCAGTCAAGAGGGTTCGGAAGTGAATTTAGGTTTCCTGATGCTGCTGCCCCTGGTGCTGCTGGCGGATCAGATCCTTTTGCGTCTTCTGCAGGTGGCGCAGATGACGACGATCTTTACAGTTAGATTATCTCCATGTTTAAAGTCTATCAGTGTGCTATCTAATTATTTTGATGTTGCTTTACATATGTATTTGATGAGTCGCCATATGATTTGTCAAAAGCTTCGATGCTTCCGCCATAAAACCAAAAAAAGTTAATGAGTTTAGGCTGCTGGAACACGATTCTCTATTTTGAATATAATGGATGAATAGAAACTCTGCAAGATTTAAGTAAAATGTTAGTACTGTTTGGACTTTTTGTCTCGTTGAGTTGCATACGTGGTTACGATTGTGGTGAAATGCAACTCACTTGGCATATTTCTTTCAGAGAACCTTAAATTTCTGATTAGGATGGCAATGTCTCTGAACAATGTACATGACATTGAACTTGGTTTGGTAGTTGTTTCACATTTTAAAGCTTTTTACAAAATAATTTTTATCGGCAAATATTTTTAAGTTAGGAGTTTATAAAAAAAGAAAAAAGTTTATTTTGTTATCTACAATTTTCAATTAAACGAATAAACATGTAGGTATGTCTTGGGAGAAATTATATATCCTTTTTTTTTTCTTTGAGAAAAAGCAAAAAAGAAGTTCAATTCTCAGTAATAGTAAAATATGGATTGAATTTTTCATTATCGGTTAAGGTAGTTTTCCCCGATTCTGGAAGCAAATTTAAAAGGTATAATTATTGGCTGGTGTGATTGTTATTTTATCTTTTTTGAAATTTTGAGTTCTTGAGCCTGTACTCAACAATCAATCTTGAATTTGAATAGCTTGTGAGATTTTAAAATGTTATCGACCAATTAGGGACTCACTTTTACGTAAACAGAGAAAAAGTTAAATTTCTTCCTTCAGTCCTAGCCCAGTTTAGGCCCATGCTTTTCTAAGTTGAGTGGTGATTTTTATTCGTTCAATTTATTTCATTATCCTATACTTTTCAATTAATATTATTTATTACAAAGTTATCTTTATTGAAAAATAGAAATAATTAAAAAATAAATATTTTTTCTTCTTTCAAGCTCTCAGTAGATTAACCTCTCATTTCTCTCTTTTTTACCAAATATTAACTCCTAATCTAATCCCAAATTGAAATTAAATAAAATCTTATATTATCTCACAAGATAAAAACTAATATCATCAATAATAACAAAATTCATTACTTGTTCATAAAATTTAACAAAATCCAACATTAAAACTCATTATATATTAATATAGGTGATGAAGAAGATAGTTATTAGTGGTGGTGGTGATAAACTTGTTGATGAAAATAGGCAGTGGAGATGATGGTTATGGTAAGGAGAGAGAGAGAGAGAGAGAGAGAGAGAGAGAAAGAGAGAGGGAGAGAGAGAATAATATAAAATAAAAATAATAACTTTTTTAATGAGAACATTTCTAGAAAATAATAAGATAAATTAATAAATAAGGGCTAGTAAGATAATTTTAGGGGGTTCAAATATCGTTTTTCTTTCTGAGTCCCCTTTTAATTTTTTATAAATTTTTTTTTTATATTTCTTAGAAAGCAACTTTGATATGTTTTTATAATGTCATATTCTTAAATCTGACTTCATTATTAGTATTGTCCAGTTCTCACTTTCAATTCGGTTGTATATGAGATTTATTTAACTTAACATTTTATTTAACAAAGTATTTAGTTATGTAATACTAACACTTACTATAATAAGATAACATGAAAATAAATTGAAATAAATAAAATTGAAATTGAAGTACAAGCAAATATACTTCATCAACCGAGTTAATCAAATGCAAGTGAATAGAAACCAAATGTAAAACCACTTACTACTATTCAAAAACTAAATTAATCAAATACCCAACAAACTAATATTTAGAACTTGAATTTGAATTTGATTTTTTTTATTTTATAACGTAACGACCGAGGCAAGGCAGTGTTCGGGCTTGGAAACATTAAGCCCGGGCTTGGCCTGGCTCGGGCTAAGAAACATTAAACCTAGGCCCAGACACATAAAGCCACTGGTTCGGATCCAAGCTGGGAAGGTTTCAAGTGTTGCAGCACAATTGGGAGTCATGTCCTCTTCCATACGGAAAAATGGGAGGAGAGTCATGTTCCTCAAAGTAAAGCAAAACATGAAATGAGGGGAAAGGAGGGAGAAAGCGAAAGACATGTTTGGTTGAATTGTGATGAATAATAACAAGTTAGGTATTGATTAGATTAAGCCACTTTATGGGAGACAAGCCCACATGAAAATTTGAAATTAACAACACTTCTGAGTTAGTGTTGTACTCTTCTTTCTTTCTTTGCACTGATGTTTATTCTTTGATTGATGGGTTATTTTTCTTTGCCACGCACCTAATTATTTTAACAACTATTATCACATACTCATTCTGATAAAATTACTTACCATTAACTTCACTGGTTTCAGCGCTCATTTAGATTAAACTCAATATAAGTACTAAAATATCGTAAATAACTCAGAAAATCTTACCAAAAAAAAGTATTATAATAAATAAATTATATTTCTATTTTTTTTTAAATTTGATTAAAAAGACAATTATAATAGTACAGTAAAAAAAAATCATTATATTTGACTCAAACAAACCCAAAACACATTATTCTTAACAAGTATATTCTTACTTAGGTTTCTTTAACCATCTTTTACCATTCAAGTTTATTCAACATAAGTTTTATTTAACTATTTTAAACTTATGACATAGAATGAACAAATTGCTCGAATAATTATGTTATTGTATTTAATAGTTTTAGGTATTTAGTTTTGTGAATTATAATCTAACATTTTTAAATGAAATCTAATAATTTTCAATACCCACATGTAAAATTTACATAATTTGACATTCCGATAATTTACATATGTATTGTACCACAAAAACAATTTTAATTAAAGATTAATAATCGTACTAATAAGGTATTGCCGACACATCATTTAAAAATAATGAATTTTGTATAAAAATTAAAGTTAAATTAATTTTTTTATACTTTTATCTTATAAGGATATAATAGTCAATTCAAACTTAGACTAAAGCAATCTTTGCTCTTTAGTAGTCAAATACAATAAATCTAAGTCATAAAAAATTAAGATAAATTTAATTAATTAATTTTCTAAAATTCCTCTCTATTTAAATTTAAAAAAATAATGTGAACTTTGTATAGTTATTTTATAGATGAGGGGTGGCTAAACAAGATGTGTGAGATGGAAATATTAAACAATTTTGACTTGTTACGTAATTTCATCAAAGTAATTATCATTGTTGATTATGGCTAGTGTCAAATTTTAAATCAGTGGGATAGATGTAATTTTTTTAAAGTATTTTTTTTTTAATTTTTAAATATAATATGCTCACTTTAAGTGTTTCAGGTGATAAAAATGAAATTCGTTTTAGTAAATCCAAATTCTGTAGCGGTAAACCGAAATTCAAGCAAGAAGAAATCTGAAATTCTTGATTGGCCCAAAACTTTGAAATACTTTGAATAGTCCACAAAACTTTGAAAAATTACATTTGGGTCCACATACGCGGATTTTGAAATATTTTCAAACAGTTCTCAACGAACTTTAGAAATTATGAAAATCGGTCCTTGTGCTTAAATAAATTATATAGGTAGAAATTGAAGTTCCATTTTCTTGTGAAGTACTTTAAAATTCTATTTTTTAACCAAATAAAAAATTTTGGTAAAACTTTTTTAAAAAAATCTTTAACAAATGTGATATATAAAAATATTCGAGCTCATTTTTACTAAACATTTAAAAAGATAGCAAACTAGCTTTAAAAGAGTATGAATATAAAGATAATCACTTGAGCTAATATTTTGAGCTTGAATATGGGCAAGGATATGGTAGTAGTGGGATTTATAGATGAATAATACTGAAAATGAGCTTAATAGTAAATTGGTCATATAAATTAATTAAGTTTAATTTTACAAAACTAATACAGACAACAATTACACAATTCTTGCTGAGGAACAGACTGAGAGGTCTTAATCTTTTAATTTTGACATTTGATGCTAGGTGCAAGAAAATCTAAATAGATTCCTATGCTTGCATGTTTGTTTAGCAAGTTTTGAATTTGAATATTAAGAGAAGTAAGAAAAAAAATTAGAATTATAAAAGTACTTTTTTTTCTCACTGTTGTCTTTTTTCTAAAAAAAATTAGAATTATAAAAGTACTTTTTTTTCTCACTGTTGTCTTTTTTGTTGATATTAGATGATATCATAAGCATGCAAGTACGTAATTTTATCAATCAACCATAACCAAACAATTCAAATAAGCAGAGAAACTTGGCGTTGTAGTAATAACTTTTCGAATTGGGAGTGGATTAACAACAGTCAATATATTTCGTAACACAATAAAATTTACTCTAAAAATTTTCAGGTAAAATGGTAAAAGGCGCAATAAAAAAGTTAAAAGTTAAAAACAATTTTAACTTAGGGTGGTGATATTTTTATGAGCTTTGGAAGGAGGAGAGGAATGATCTATTCTAAGGTTTTTCGATCATTTTCTTAGGGTGGTGATATTTTCATCCCTAAAATTGTGTAAAACCACCTCCAATTTTAAAATATAATTATAAACAATTCACAATATTTTTAACAATTTTAAATAAAAAAAATTTACAATCAACCAATTAAATCCTAATTAAACTACAATGAGCCAAATAAATCCTTATTATTCCTTTTGTGATTTTGGTTCTTGACCATAATTAACCATTAAGGTATCTTTAACACATATTGAATTTGACTATTTAACCCTTAGATGGTAAAAGTACCAAAATGCCTACAAATTATTTTAACTTTACCATTTTTTAGTACAAAAATTAATATTTTCAAAATGATTTATTGCTACTACTTTATTGATATGATTGTTAAGAGTAAAATAGTCAAATTAAATTTATGTTAAAGGAACATTAGTGGTAAAAAATGGTCAAGACTAAGTATATAAAAAAAATAATAGATCTAATTGATTAATTGGTTTAAAATTTTCTCTATTTAAAAATTGAAGAATAAGGTGAATTTTTTGTAAATAACTTTTAAAAATGGGGTGGGCTTATACAAATTATAGGGTGAAAATATCCCTACTCATTTTCTTAAGGAAAAAGTTCAATTTACCTCTTATTTAAAATACCAATCTTCAATTTACACCAAAAAGTGTGAAAATATCAATTTACTCCTATTTACTATTAAGAAGATTAAAAAAAAAAGGAAAATTTATCATTGCGGCCACCCTCATCCTTCCTCCCCCTCTTTATTTTACTCTTTATTTTTTAAATGAAAAAAAGTATGAAATGAAAGGGAAGGAGTGTAAAAGCGAAAGACATTATTTATTTGAAGAGTGATTATACAACCGTAAACTCTTGTATAAACTTAATTTGTACAAACTGATTTGACATTAATTCATTAGTTGAAAGAAAAATATAAAATAATGAAAACAAATCATGTGGATCAAGAGATATTTAATTCAACCAATTAAATTATGTCACATCAGTTTATACAAAATAAATTTGTATAAGAATTTGTGGGTATATTAATACTCTTATTTGAATTGTGATGAGTAATAATAAGTTACGTATTGATTAGACTAAGCCACTTTACGGGAGATATTCCCACAGATAATTTGAAATAACAATACTTTTTGAGTTAATTAGTGTTGTACTCTTTATTTGGCAATGCATAATTGTCCTTGCTTGTCATTAGCCCTTCAAGCTTTGATCATAACCTCCTCATGTTTGTTTTTACAATCCCAAAGTCCCAAAAGCCACTCTAAAAAAATATAGAGGGAGGACCATTCGGAATATATTATTCTTTTCAACAACAATAATGTTTGAAATTCTAATATTTGAGTTTAAATTTGAGTCTTAATTCTATGTGTCAATTATTTTTTAATGGTGAATATAAAATTACTTATTATTTTATTCTAATATCTAATAGATGAATGTCACATCAGTTCAGATTTATATTAGAACTCAAATATTATGATTCATAATATTATTATTTTTATAATAATTTTTTTTTTGTTTTAAGTTATAAAAATAAATATAAAAATATTTATAGCTAGAGATGGTCAAAATATCCGGCTTAACTAACCTCAATAGATCTGAAAGATCTGCATATGTATAATAAAAAATGCAATTTTGGATGTCGAGAATCAAGATCCGCACATATGTAGATACAAATTCAATTGAATCTGTAATTCTGGATGCCTACATTGGATATTTAAAAATTAAAAATAAAATCAATTAATTATATAAACCTATTTTAAAATCCCTAACGCTAATGTCAAGAGCTAAATCCACCGCCCATTAAAATAAAATCCTCAAGTACCAAGTCTGGCTCTACTAGCCTAAACTTATCGCGCTGTGTAACGATCATTTTATTTTTAGCAATATTTTATTTTAGATTTTTTTGGAATAGTTTTGATTAGTTATTTTATAAGTGTTTCAAATTGTTGTTTTAATTATTTAAATTTGTTTGGAGTGTTACTTCCTGTGAGTTGTGGCTTGATCGTTGTAGGGCTCTTTGGTTCTTGGTCATAAAAAGCATTTAGGTTGTTGTAGTGGGGGTATCGAAAGTTACCAATAAAATTAATATTTTCAGTGAAAATTAATGTTTCTTCTTAATGTTTCTTTTTCTCGGTTGTTTCATTGGTATCAGAGCAACAATTTGGCACAATAAAGAAATGACGAAGGGAACTAAAGCATAAGATCGAGGACATTTGAAGGAATCGGTACACCAATTTAAAGAGGCTTCTAACCAACAAGCAGTAGAATTAAAGTAGTTTTCTTAGACAATGGCAGTGATCAGTCTTAAACTTGATCAGATGATGGCCACATCAAGGGCTTCGAGAACATTATTGGAGGGTGGGAGTAGTATTTCTATAAGGCCAAAAATTATGGTGAGCTATGGTATGTATAAATCTCAAACAAGATTTTCCAAATTGAATTTGCCAACGATTACGGGAGAAAATCCTAGCGGTTAGATGTACAAGTGTGAGTGGTTTTTCAAAGACAATGGGTTGAAAGAATCTGATATGATAGGTTTGGCCACCATTCATTTGGAAGGAAAAGCACTATAGTGGTTCCAAGGGGCTGAGGTGGTTGTTGAAAAACCTAGTTGGAAGCAATTTTCTTGCATATTTAATTGCACGGTTCAATCCAGATACTTATGATAATCTAGTTGGTCAGCCCACTATGTTAAATCAAATTTCAACAGTAAGGATTTACCAAGAATAATTTGAAGCATTGGCAGCCAGAACTCAAGGATTAAGGGAAGATTTCTTTATGCAATGCTCTATGAGTGGATTAAAAGATGCCATAAGAAATAAGCTTGCCATGTTTCAACTAAAAACACTAGTTCAAGTGGTTGGATTGGCCTTGTTGTAAGAGAGTACCCTAAAGGCAATCACCAATGAGGATAAGTCTTCATCGACAACAGTGTTTCGCCATGTAACCTTTATAGCAGAATCGGAACGAAGTTCTGTGGGACAAATTCCTCTAATCAAAATAATTTCTGCTATAGAAATGCAAAGATGAGGGATAAAAAGCTGTGTTACTATTACGATGTAAAGTTTAAACTGGGGTATAGGTGTAAACTGTGGTAGATTTACTCATTGGAAGAGAAAGATGATGAGGAATCGGTGATGAAAGTAAAAAATTTGAGGATGATGAAAAGAATCACTTCGTGTCTCTTCGTGCTATGTCAAGGACTGTCTCTCATCAAACAATGACGATTAGAGGGAATATCAAGAAGGGGATTATCTTGATTGATTCTAGCAGTACTCATAATTTTTTAGAGGCATCAGCGACCACGTAAATGGGCTGTGAAGTACAGCAAGATAAATCGTTAATAGTGGCAGTGGCTAATGGCACCAAAATTGCTAGTAATGCAACTTGTAAGCAATTCATTGGGAGTATGCTGATTCCTTTAAGGGGATGTGATATGGTGCAAAGAATTCAATGGCTATCTCAATTTGGCCCACTATTGTAGGATTTCAAGAATCTGTGGATGGAGTTCAAGTGAGAAGGAAGAAGAATAGTGTTAACAGGTACTACGATAGGGACCGTGAAGCTAGTTTCGGCTGTCCATTTGCAAAGGGATCTTCAATAAGTTTCCCAAGTTATTTTTGCCCACATTTTTTTCACTACTACTACAGAAGTTACCATGGAGGAGCCAGAGGAATTGCAACTCATATTGAAAAAATATCAAGGTATATTTATGTAACCAAAAGTTTTGCCACTACCTAGGGCTTGGGATCACTGAATTCTCTTGTTACTTGACAGTGCCCCTCGAAATATAAGACCCTACATATACCCATATATGCAGAAGACAAAGATTGAATGGATAATTTAGGAGCTGCTCGCAGAGAGAAGTATATAGAGAAGTGTGAGTCCATTTTCTTCTCTGATTCTCTTCGTTAAAAAGAAGGATAACACTTGGCAAATGTGTGTGGATTATCATCATGCCCTTAGTTCTATCACTATTAAGGATAAATTTCTTATCTCTGTTATTGATGAGCTACTAGATAAGTTGCATAGGGCTAATTTTTTCTCTAAGTTGGACTTGATGTCGGGTTACATCAAATTCGAGTGCACTCAAATGATATTCATAAAACTGCCTTTCGAACTCATGAAGGTAGTAAGAATTTTTTGTCATGCCTTTTGGTCTTACGAATGCTCCATCAACATTTCAAAGCCTTATGAATAAAGTTTTTCAACCCTTCTTGAGAAAATTTGTGCTGGTATTATTATGTAAATTTTTATGTACTCACTGGTGCATAAGTCTGTTAAAGTATAGATTATGAATAATAAGGTCAGACCTACATGGACTATCAAATTTTAAGGAATCCAAACTCATTGTGCCGTGTAACGACCATTTTATTTTTGGCAATACTTTATTTTGGGTTATTTAATCGACTATTATTAGGTGTTTTGAATTGTTATTTTAATTATTTAGATTTGTTTGAAGTGTTTCTTTCCGTGAATTGTGACTTAGTCATTGTTAGGCTCTTTCGTTCTTACCTACAAAGCACATATAGGTTGCTATAGTGGGTGTATCAAAGTTATCAATAAAATCGGTATTTTTAGTCAAAATTAGTATGGCAATTGATGTAGGATGTTATTTTAAGGTTTAGACTTTTATTGTTTTAAAAGTCAATTATGGCATGTATTTTAGTCTTTTATTTGTATTATAATTGTGATTTAATTTTTCTTTTTAAGTTAATTTAATGAAGCTGATTTCCTTTACTATAAATAGAGAGCTTTTATTATTGTTTTCACAACTTCAGCTTTAATTATTCAATAAAAAAATCCCTCTTTTATAATTCTCTTTGGAATTATCTATCAAAATCTTTGTTGTAGAGTCATTTTGATTAAACTATTATTTAATCTCACTTTATGCGTTATTAAAAATCTCATTGAGTCATTTGAATTAGAACTAGTTCTAATCACTCTTCGATTAATGTGTAATCTAATCACATTAGATTACACCGGTACTAGAATGATATCTAGTATTTTTTATTATATCAATTTGCTTTTGTTATGCCGCTCTGTCAGCAATATTGTCATTCATGTTTTTCTTATCTATTCTTCTATAATTATGTGTAAATAAAATATTCTAAACTAGGGTTAAGGATGACCTATTCAATAAAATAAATTACTTTTATTCAATTAATGCCTACTTGTGTGCTTAAATGTTTATGGTTTTTGTTTCATATATTTAGTTGAATATTATTAAATCTTTACACCAATTCTATTGTGCATTATTGATTGTTAAGAAAAATATTTGAGTAAATCTATACTTGGGTATATAAAGTTTATATATGATTATCTTTGATTTTGTATCTTTCATTAAATTGTTTACACAGAATACTTTATTAAATTTTTTCACCAACTCTATTATGCATTGTTGATTGTTAAGAAAAATATTTAACTAAATCTATGCTTGGGTCTATAAAGTTTATATATGATTATATTTGATTTTGTGTCTTTCATTAAATTGTTTACACATAGTGCTTAATTAAATCTGTTCACTAATTCTATTATGCATTATTGATTGTTAAGAAAAAATATTTGACTAAATCTATACTTGGGTCTATAAAGTTTATATATGATTATCTTTGATTTTGTGCCTTTCATTAAATTGTTTACACATAATGCTTAGGGAAACTCTGACTGTTTGTTGTTTAATATTATTTACATAAGATGTTTAGATGTCATACTATTAAGTAAAAAAAGAACCTATATAATATTAATTTTTAATTGAAATTATTTGTTATATTTATGAGTAGATATAGATTGGTTTCGAGTTATCACTCCAAAATTGGGAATTGATTGGTAATTATAATTGTTAAGTTGAACTGTGGTGAATATGGAAATCTCGGTAGCTTCAATCTCTTGAATTCTTGCGTTAATTTACTTGCGTCTTTAGTTTTAATTTTCTCAAATAAAATATATTTTCTCAATTAGGATAGAGTTATAATTAGTTTAGATTCAATTTTATTTTCCTAAAAATTGACAGACCCTATGAGTTTAAAATTTACACAAGTATTTTTTTGATGATATCTAAATTTATAGTAAAAGTTAAGCTAAGCACATGGAGCAATTGGAGTTATTCCTGGAAGTGCTACTCAAAAATCATCTTTTGTCAAAAAAATTATAGTGTTCTTTTGGCAAGGAACAAGAAGAGTATTCGGGACATTTGATTTCTGAGTAAGGAGTTGCCACTGACCATGTCAAGATTGAAAGCATAAAGTATTGGCCATCTCCAAACTCATTGAAGGCATTGCATGGATTCTTAGGTACTGCAAAAGGTTTATAAAAGATTATAGGAAGATTGGCCAACCACTATTAGATTTGCTTAAAAAGGTTAATTTCTTATGAAATCAAACTGCACAAGATGCTTTTAATAGCTTGAAGTCAGCAATGTGCACAGCGCCTGTTTTAGCTATGAACAATCTCTAGAAAACCTTTGTTCTTGAATGTGATGCATCAAGGGAAGGCATAAGAGCTATGATTCTGCAAGATGGCAAATCTATACGTTATTTAAGGAAGGTGTTGTCATAAAAAATCTTGGGAATGTCTGCTTATAAAAAGGAAATGCCAGCAACAGTATAAAAAAGTTATTCAAAAGATTGGACAGGTTACTTAAAAGTTAGTGCTGCCTGTAGAGTCCAAAATTCATCATGTTTCTCATGTTTCATGTTTAAAGAAAAAAGTTGAAGATGCTGTCATTCCAATTATAAAGTTACCAACAATGTAGAAGATGGGGGCACCTACAATTAGCACCTGTTTCTGTTTTGAACAGGAAAGTGGTCAAGCGAAACAATCGTCCAGTGGTGCAGTGATTGGTTCATTGGTCCAACTCCTTTCCTGAAGGTGCAACTTGGGGGAATGCATTTAAAATAAAGAGAAGTTTCCTTTGCTCAAGCCTTGAGGTCAAGGCTTTTCTAAGGGGGTAGGGAATGCAATGACCATTTTATTTTTGGCAATATTTTATTTTGGGCTATTTTCATATTGTTTTGATTAGCTTTTTTTTTTGTTGTGCTTTGTATTGTTGTTTTAATTATTTAGATTTATTTGACGTGTTTCTTTTCGTGTGAGCTGTGGCTTTGGTAGAGTTTGTTATTTTGTTAAAAATTGAAAAGGTCTGAATTTAACTGAAATTTAAATAAGTCTGAATACATCTGAATGACATATTTTTTTTAATATCTGAATTTAAGTTTTAAGTTGTTTGTTTTTTTATAAAGAAATACCTGAAATATAATATTTTGACATACATAACCTCATAAATGTTAACAATACTTATATTTATTTGGTAAATACATGAAAAATTATAAATAAATTATTTGATTTGTTAAAAAAATTTTATAACGTGTACCTTAACAAAGCATGAAAAAAAATAAATATACTAACATATGTATTTTTTAACATCAATACATGATATTTATAATGCTATTTTTAGTACATTATATGATATTTTTTCTTGTTAATTACATAAGCCAACCAAAAATTGTTTAATAATTTGAATTCAAATTAATGTATTAAATAATATTCAAAATCTATTAGAAAAATAGTAAGTAACTCACATAAAGTCTTATTATGTTTAAAAATTCTCATTCATAATTAAAAAAAAAAATTGATAGTTGAAAACTCATAGAACAAAGAAAATTGATAAATAAAAAATAATAAAAGGATAATTTGTATAGTAAGAAATAAATATATTTAATAGGGGTATTAATGAGAGAAAATATTAAAATTCAATTTAGATGTTTTTCTATTAAAATAAAAATAAAAATATTTAACTTTTTACATTCGCACGTAAACATCTTATAATCACAGATATAAGTTATAAAAAACCAACAAACTAAATACTCTAAATATCTGAAAATAATTAAAATTCAGATTTAAGATAAAAAAATAAACAATCCCTTAGTATTGAGCTCTTTTAACTCTTACTAATAAAGAGCATTTAGGTTTCTGTAACGGGGTAATCGAAAGCTATCAATAAAATCAGTATTTTATATCAAAATTAGTGTTTCACGCCGTCGGCATAGAAGACATTTTCAAGCCGCTGGCATAGAAGACATTTGTTGTCATCCTTTCCTATGTTTGCTGGTCACTACCGTCCTCGCATTGCTGCTCACGCTGTCGCTGCTCCATCGCTGCTCAACGTCATCTGAAAATGGCATCCCTCTCCAATTGAAGAAGCCCGTTTCTCTCAATCTGCATATGGTATCATAAGGATTCAGCAATAAATTACATTTGTTGTTTTTTCATATTGTCATATAACAAGATATTATTTTTTGTTTTGATTTCAAAATCAAAGTTTGTCACCTGGTTTTGATGCTTAAATGACGTTTGTGAAAATGCTCCAATGAATTAGACGTGATTCTGTCTAAATATGTTAATGGGTATTATTTTTTGTGATTGTACTATTTTGTATTAGGTTTTGTAGTGAAATGTGATTACCAACTCACTTTAATTATGTTTTGGAATTATTTGTTCAACATGGCCGAAGGGAGAAGTAAAGCAATGATTTTACATTTTCAGCGTGCGGATTCAAACATCTAGAGAATTCACCCGAAATCTTTACGGATAATACCGCTTTTGTTTTTTGAGAAATTTGCAAGAATAACCTCAATAATTTTTCAAATTTAGAATATAGCCACCCAAACAAATTTCTATCATAACTAGCCAAAATTAAAATTTTGATCCCAAATTGCCCTCCACATTTCTTCACTCCAAACCCTCACTTAGCCACACCCAAAACTTGTCCTCTTTAACGGCGAACGGCATCCGGCAACTGGCGATGGGAACAGCAACAGCAACGGCGATGACGAAGGCAGCGGTGACTTAATATCTAACCAAATCCACCATAATCTAGAGGAACTAGAAACGAATCCAAGAATTTGAAAAGAGCTCAAACCCTAGGTAACAAACTTCAACCGTTTATAATGATTTGAGTGAATTTGATTGATATTTTAGATGATTATAGGTTGTTGGAGTGTTATGATGAAACAAAATTTAATTAGAATGATGAGTTATAACTAGTGCATATTAGGTGCTTGATGAAATTTCTCTTAGATAATTTATGTTTAGTTTTAATAAAATGAATGTTTGATGAGGGGATTGTTGAGTTGTGTGCATTGTTTTGCGTATATCAAGTGCATTTGGTGATAGATGAAACAATGCAAGGCCGGGTATCGCATCGGTAGGTAGGCACAATGGGGGTGTGCGTGCGACAGGGCCTGTCACCCGCGCGCTCGCGCGAGCTGTGCGCCTGCGTCGCGCTCGCGAGGCTTGGCCCGTCGCACCAAGAGCCACGGGCTCTTCGTGCGACGGGCGCCCCTATCGCACCAAGAGCCGGGAGGAATAGATCGGCTGTCTCTGTTATCTGTGGGAATATCATGTTGATGCTCATCCTCATCATTGCTAAGAATATCGGAATGACCGATGCTCCGATTATCAATTGGACTATTGGACACAGTGGGCCTCGTACTATTGTACGGTTCTACAAAAGCATAATCAGCTTCTGTGTTGTTGGTATCATCATTGTTGCGGAAATCATTGTTGTGGAATAGAGAGTACTGTTGCTCTAACGATGTCGTTACTAGTAAAACCTCTTCTTCAACATCAGTAAATGTAATACCGTTGAAGTTATTGTTTTCGTGGAGTGGAGAGTAATGTTGCTGCCCCAATATTGGCTATGGTAACACCTCTTCTTCAATATCGGAGACAGAGTCGTTTGCTCTAAAAGAAGATTCAGTTTCTATAAGTGGCTCAAGATCTTCGACCGGAAGTCGAGGAGATGTAGTAACAAATACAGGGATACATCCATAGTTGACCACATCAGAGGCCATATGTAATACAGTCTTTACCATTTCATCATTAAATATGTCCATAGGTAGTGATCATGCACGATACATTGTGTTGCTAGACCTCAAAGTTGTCTTCATCGTCATAGTATATTCATTATGATTTATCTGTAAAACTTCATACACCCTTACCAGAAACTGATCAAACGTACAATCTTTCCGAACCAAAAAAGCTGTGTTTTTGGCATTCACGTACTCCATACGGTCATCTGCCAACGTCTCCCACCAACCGTCGTAACACAATTGAAGCACAACCGAATCCATCAAGCCTAAAATCATTAAAAAAATAAAAGAAATAAAATTACAAACTACAAAACATGATAAAGAGAATTGCGGCACATTTTTTATATGTACGTGTACATACTGTCATTACGCACGATAGTGCACTAAGTGTCCATCCCAATTAAATTCAGACAAATTCTTGGTCCAACCATTTGATATAATGCAATTCAAGGTTTTAGATTTGATTCACCTCCACGCAAGCTTCGAAACGGTATATTATACGCTCTAAACAGACACATGTAGCTCAAGTTATGACTTTAAAAAAATATCTGAAATTTGGTGAGACAGGCCGTTTTAGTGAGACAGGCAGTGGAACAGGAGCTTGTCTCACGAAAATGCAGAAATGCTTACAAGCGACAGGAAGTGGGACAGGCACCTGTCCCACTGCCTGTCGCACTATGTTTGCTACATTTCAGTGGGACATGTGCTTGTCTCACTAAGTGCATGTGTGACAGGTAGTGGGACAGGCACTTCTCACTGCCTGTCCACATGCACTTAGTGAGACAGGCACCTGTCCCACTCAAAAGCAACTCAATATAGTGCGACATGCAGTGGGACAGGTGTCTGTCGCACATAATCAACACCCAGATTTAGTGAGACAGGCACCTGTCTCACTAAATCTTGGCTCATTTTTACTTCGAATTTCTGATTTTTTTTATTTTTTCTCGATTTCTCTACCTAAACTAAGTTTCTCTACTCAAAGTAAGCACTTTAACAAATTATATTGTTTTATGAATGAAAAATAATAACATTTACAACACAACCATATCAATTTCGCATGTAAATATTAATATTTAGATTAAGATTTGTATTGTGCGAGAATAGAAACTAACCTCAAGAAGCTTTCCAATTATCAATTGATAATTATATCTTCAGCTATACAACACTTGTTTGATGAGATTTGATGATTTGTAGAGAATGTTGGTAGTGTTTTTTTTAGAGTGTTGAGAGTGTGAATAAATTATAGGAGTGGCATTTGTTTGTAAATTTGTTTAAATTGGCAAGGATAATTTGGTACAAAAAACTAGCAATTGGCTAGTTATGATAGAAAAAAGTTTGGAGGGCTAAATTTAAAAATTTAAAAAGTTTTGAGGTTATTCTTATAAATTTTTCATTATCAATTGATGATTTTATCTTCAGCTATACAACACTTGTTTGATGAGATTTGATGATTTGTAGAGAATGTTGGTAGTGTTTTTTTTAGAGTGTAGAGAGTGTGGAGAGTGTGGAGAGTGTATGTGTGGCATTGGTTTGTAAATTTGTTTAAATTGGTGAGGATAATTTGGTCTAAAAAACTAACAATTGGCTAGTTATGATAGAAAAAAATTTGGGGGTTAAATTCGAAAATTAGAAAATTTTTGAAGTTATTTTTGTAAATTTTCCAATCCAGATATGGACGCATCTATATCCGAATTTGAAATCAAATTTTGCCATCCCCTGTTCAATGTGCCCTTCCTTATGTGATGTTTTTATCTTTCAATATCCTCATTTTCCTCCTTTTCGAAGGAAAGGATAAAATAGCACTCTGATGTTTTTGTGTTTTCATTTTATTTGAGTCCCGCTAAAAGATATTATTACGATCTAAGGACCCCATGTGCTGTTAAATCGCCAGCTAACATTTGTCATCTTCCATAATTTTCTTTTAAATTTTTAACAATATAGTAGTATTATTTTAATGTGTTTTAGTAATAACTAATAAGATTAATTTTAAAAAATATATATTAATATTATTTATGATGCATTGATTAATTTTATATTCTTTAAAATAAATAGATATATAGTACTTTTTTTTAAAATTGTAACAATTAGATCACTGAATTTTGTTACTATACATTAGATATACTTTAAACAAATAATTTATATAAATTTAAAGCAAAGACTAATATTTGATTTTCTCATTCTCTTTCATTGTCATAATATTTTCGGACAAACAACTAAATATATTTTTACTGTTTTTATTTTAATATGGGGTGAAGCTATTTGAACTCATCAATTTCTTCTCTACATACTTTTTTGAGTGAAGAATTTTGTTATCTAAATAATTTTTAAAAAATTACTTAATTAGCCCATTCTTCTCTTTCTCTTTCCAATTTCAAAAATTCTCATTAATTCATTCATATATATTCTTTTAACTGCAAATAACTACTATCACTAACTAAGACGAACAAAACCCATCATTTAAAGATGAACGTCAACAAATTTTTATCATTCATGAAATTTAATAAATATCAAAAAATTAATTTATACCAAACATAGAATCTAATAAATATCAAGAAAAAATTGTTATATATGAAAAAATATAAAATATAAAATCATTATATACTTGGGGCTAGTTTGGTAGTGATGTGCTTTTAAAATAATTATTGTTAATTGTGTAGTAAAAATAATTAGCTGTACAGAAAACCAATTAAATACTTGGTAAATTTTATTTTTAAGAGTGCTGTAAATTTTAAAAACAGTCATATATATTTAGGAAATCTTACTGTTAAGTTGTTATAAGATTATAAATTACTGAATTAGACATAATATTAATTAAAATTTATTTACACATTCATAAGCATGTATATAAAATATATTTTGTTGTGTATATATAATAATTGATAATTAAAATAAATATTTTATGTTACTAATTTTATTTTTATTTTGTTATCTCAATATAATTGGTAATAAACTAATAATAATAATAATAATTCTTTAAGGTTAATGATTTTATTTCCCAATTAATAAGGATAATTGTGTGTTTTTATAAAATATACGAGGACATAGATGGAATTGTATTAAATATAAAACTAGTTCTCAAAATAAGATTTTGAAAAATTACTCTTTTCCAACTTTTCAAAATCAGTTGTAGGATGAGTTGATTTTGCCGAAAGTGATTTCTAAAATTTACAAACACCAAAATTAACTTTTAAGTTTTCAAAATCACTTTTTAGCCTTCCAAAACCAATTTCCAATGGCTTAAGAAAAGCAAAAAAAAAAAAAAATTCCAAAAAGAGCGAAATTGATTGTTCAGTTTGTAAAATGTTAGAGTAGAGAGTGAATATGCAATTGTAAAGTAGAGAGAAAGAAATTAGTGAAGGATAATTTAAAAATTTTTTAAATTTTTAAATCTTTAATAATAAATTTATTTTGAAAATGAGTGTAAAAAGAATTTTAATGGGCTGAAATAGTCCCAATTTTTAATATATTGTTTCAAATACCATTTTATTTACAACAACATCATTTTTTTTTCTCTTTGGGCTTGTTTGTTTGGTTGCTCTTACTGTTTTGATTTAATATATATGTTTAGTTTTCATTTTAAACCGTTCACGCGAAATTAAGGATAATCTTAGGAATTCATATTATCTTTTCAGTTGATAGTTTGCTTTTTATTTCTTCTTGAGCATTTTGGCTATTTTGTCAGTTGTTAGTTGTTTGATTGTAAACTCTTTTTCACGTTCATATATTTTCTCCTCACTTTGTTACGTTTATTTAAGGGGAATACTTCCACCCTAAAAATTGTAAAAATCCACTCTGTTTGAAAAAATTATTTATAAAAATTCACATGTATTTTACCTTTATAAATTAAATGATCAAACTATTCAAAATGTGTGCTTTTGTGACATAAGTTTAAATAATTAATGAGGATTTAATTGGTTAATTGTTTAACTTTCTTATTTATTTGAAATTATTAAAAGTAATATGAATTAGAAAAGAAAAAGACATCATATACCCCAAAGTTTAGAGAAATAGTCATATAAACCCTCAAAATTTTAAGAAGGGACACAAATACCCTATTTTGACTATAATACCCTTTAGCTCAACTAATTCAAAAAAAATTGATTCCAATGTTTTATAATAAATAGACTTATAATATTAAAATAAATTCAACCTTATTTACGTTTTAAAAAAATTTGAATATTTAAAAATTAATACTTTAAAATCTTATATTATATTAACATAATTTATAATAAATAACATAAAAATAAATAATATTTTAAAATTTTAAATTATTTTCATATTTATAAAATAATTTTAATATAGAATACATGAGATATATTTTATTAATTTTAAAACCTATTTAACCCAAATATTTATTTTTAAATTTTGTAATAAATACAAATATATTATTAAAATAATATAATAATTTACATTTTAAAAATTATTTTATATATTAAAAAAATTCTAATATTATTAATCTACTAGACAAATTAAGCTATTTAAATTATATTTGTATTTATTAAAAAAATTTTAAATTCAATTATTTCTATGAATTTTGTTTATAATTGCTTTTTTGAAGTAGGGTGGGTTGACACGATTTAACAGTAGAAATATCAACATTTTTTTTTATAAAAAAAAAAGTGTATTAAGACATTTTTTAAATGTTATATAAAAATTAATTAAGCACTTTGAACAAAAGTCTTTTTTTTTTCTCCAAAAAAAGAAACATTGCTCGTGTTTCATCTCTCAATATTTCTTTGACAAATTAGATAAAATTTTAGTAAGGTATTATAAATGGATATAAATATTTTTTTCTATTAATCCAAGTGCTTTTGATAGTTTAAAGAAAAAAGTCATGACATATCCTAAAATGGCAATTCCGAAAATTCATTTTGGGTCCGAAGAAAATATTTTTAATATTTCAGTTTTTTAAAAATAAACAAAAGACAGCCTTGCTTTCTGTGACCGGAGGAGAAGGGGACATGGTTGGTTGGAAATCATCAAATACATAATACAATACAGAAGAAACCATAGTGTTAACAAACAAATCATATCATATCATATACCATGCAAATAATAATGGAGAGAGGAAGCGCATCGTGTCATAGACATGCATATCAACCATGTCGTGGGGGAGCATACTGTATACCCCACCACATTACTTCGTTTATTCTTTCATTAAATAAAATTAGAATGTTTATAATTAATCAGAACCCGTATAATTTTCGGATATCAAATAATTTAATATACAAAAAAAAATATTTATAATTTGATATAATCTAAATTTCAAGTTCACCTCTAATAGCAAATAGCCACTTATCTAGGGTTAACAATGAGAATTCAAACAATACCAAATTTTATACGAACCAGTGACTGACGATAAGTGATGGCCAAGCAATTATTTGATTTTATGGAAAAAATGCAAAATAATATAATTGTTAATAAATAATAGTATAAATTCAAAATATATAATACAATTCATACTACATTAAAGGCAGTATTTATTATATATTAATACACCTTAATAGAATATATCTTAATACAATCAAGTACAATGTAGTATGGTACGGTGCTCCAAAGGATAAATATTTGTTTAGTCTTTATATTTTGACTTAAATACCTAGTTAGTTTTTATATTTTAAAAAATATCTCAAAACACTCTTATAATTAAATATATTACATTCTTACTCTCACTTTTTCCTACTTTTTACAATAATATCCTTACAACAATATTCTTGATATTAACTAATTTATCTTTAAAAAAGTTAATTTTTATAAATTAAATAATAAATATCAATATGAAAGAATATTATACCCGTGCAATAATCTTTCTAATAATTATTTATAAATAACTTAATATCAATCAACTTAAAGTAATGTTTAACATCTTTGCAACAATCTTACTAATAATTATATTATAAAAAGTTGATTTAAAAAATTAATCCTAAAATTAAAATAATAATATAAAAATTTAGAAAAACTTTTATGTTACTTTTAAGTGTATTTTGATAAATTATCATTTTTTTCTTTTCATTAACACTCTCAGGAATATTGTTGAAAGGGTATTATTATTTAAAAAAAATGAGGATATGAGTATAACATGTTTAACATTTGTCTTGAAGTGTTTTTTTAAATATAAAAATTAAACAAATACTTAAATTAAAATATAGGAATTAAAAGAGCATTTAACCCGCTCCAAACACACCATTTGGCCTAATTGGTAAGCAATCGATTGTCTTGCTTATATTTGTCCTAGTATGATCAATGAGTTTAACAAGTGACCCCTAGTGTTTTTCAAAATTTCGTCACGCATAATGCAGGCATATTTCCATGGCATATTTGCCAAATATGACTAATATTTGTATGAGCGTTATGCATCTTTTAATTGATAAACTCATACTTGCGTTAGTGTTATGCATCTTTTAACTGATAAACTCATTATAGTACCTTTTGACTCAATAGAATCTTATTTTATTTTAAAAAAAAAATTCTCGTTTTTTTAATACATAAATAAATATTTATTCTCATTGACTATGAATCAAATAACATATACTTATTCTTATACCAAATAGCTGATTTTCCCTTAAAAAATTCAATTTTTATTATTTACCTCCTATAGTTTCATAATACCTCATTACTCCCTTAACATCCAAATGTTAACAAACACAAGTGATTCTTTTGTATTTGGAACGAGTTTTAATGATAAATTTTTGCATTATGAAGATAACAAAGTATCATGAAAACTGTAAGAGTAGCGCTAACAAAAATTTATCATAGTGTGATCTATACATGTTATGAAGTTTACTGTTTATTCTGTTTTTTTTTTTTTAATAAAATTCCGCTTTTTTTAAATATATAAATAAATACTTATTCTCATTGACTATAAATTAACTAACCTATGTTTATTCTTTTACCAAATAGCCACTTTTCCGGTTTTCCCCTTCAAAATTCACTTTTTAATATTGACATCTCGTATAGTTTTCACATTACCTCATTACATAGCAATGAAACAAACAATGATCAACATATCACAAGTCAAATTGATCTACGGCTCTCCACGCCTTGATTTATCAAAGATATATATCAATTATAAACATACACAGGATCCCCAAAGTGGCCACTTAATTGCCAAGACAACAAAAACCTAATAAATAATGCGACAACTGACAAGTGGTTGGAGAAGATAACCTAAAAAAGAGGGTCTTTGCTACAATACATGCATGTATAAGATACATGCAGCCAAGCATTAAAAAAAAATACACTGGGAGCAACCGGCTTATGCAACCGGTTGCACCTTATATGAATTAAATAATAATAAATAATATAATAATTAAATGTAATAAATAAAATAATAATAAAATGATAATTATTTTAGTAGCAAAAACACGTAATAATAAAAAATTACTTTTATAATAATAAAAAAATAAGTTTTAAGCTTAATGGTTCTAATATCAAGATTAATGTTACGTGTTTCATATTTATTGGTTAATAATTTACATGATTTTTAGGGTTGTGATCTTATGTTTCATGGTCATTACCCTAAGTTTCAAGTTATTTTGGTTTCAAATTTAATGGTCGCAATTTAAGATTAATATTAGGTGTTTTATATTTATTGGTCCATTAGTTGAAAGATTTTCAAGGTTGCAAGTTAATGATACTTGATTTCAAGTTAATAATCCTATATTTCATGTTCATTACCTTAGGTTTCAAGTTACTTTAGTTTCAAGTTTAATGGTCCCAATTTCAAGATTAATGGTAGGTGTTTTATATTTATTGGTCCATTATTTAAAAGATTTTCAGGATTGCAAGTTAATGATCTTTGGTTTTAAGTTAATAATCGTATGTTTCATGTTCATTACCCTAAATTTCAAGTTACTTTAATTTCAAGTTTAATGGTCCCGATTTCAAGATTAATGATAGGTGTTTCATATTTATTAACCCATTGTTTGGAAGATTTTTAGGGTTACAAGTTAATGATCCTATCTTTCATGTTCATTGCCATAAGTATCAAGTTATTTTGGTTTCAAGTTTAATAGTTTTAATTTCAAGATTAATGGTAGGTGTTTCATATTTATTGGTCAATTATTTAGAAGATTTTCAGAGTTGCAAATTAATGATCTTATGTTTCATGTTCATTGCTCTAAGTTTTAAGTTACTTTGATTCCATGTTTAATTGTCCCAATTTCAATATTAAGGGTAGATGTTTCATATTTATTGGTGCATGAATTGAATGATTTTCAGGGTTGCAAGTTAATGATCCTATATTTCATGTTCGTTGCCCTGAGTTTCAAATTACTTTGGTTTCAAGTTTAATGGTCTAAATATCAAGAATAATGGTATGTATTTTATATTTATTGATCCATAATTTACATGATTTTTAGGATTGCAAGTTTATGATTCTATGTTTCATGTTCAAGTCACTAAGGGCAAGGACTCTCCATGCTAGCATTAAAAGAGAAAATACGACACAATCTAATATGTTCTGTAGTGACTTATATTAGTCCACCTATTTATATAATATATTTAATAGAGGGTTATCATTTGTTTTACAATGACTTATCATTTAAGTTTAATATTATATGAGTCATATAAACAAAGAAAATTAAATAACTAATAATGTTATAATATTAAGTACTAAAATTATTTTTCTATAAATATTTGCATATAAGGATAATTACAATAACTATAATGTAAATTCTATAATAAAAATGTTTTATAACGACTATATGAGCCATTTAAGAGGCCATCAATTCGGCTATCATTTTACATTAATATTATATGATTCAAAAACATGCAAAAATTATATTATCAATAATGCAAATTTACAACATAAAGTATCTACTTTAGTCATATAGATATATAAAATAATAAGTGCTAATCAATTTATCTTTATTTACATAGATCACAGAGTTTTTTCAGATGATGTGGATATTGTAGAGGTTGAAGCACTTCACTTTAGTGTACAAGTCACTAGTGAGACTAAGTCTCCGTTGGTGGTGAAGTTATATTCATTGTGGGTTACTCAATTTGTTTAGCCATATGCCATCCATGTATAGGGTTATTTTGGATCATTTCAGAGATACAGAGACTAATTTTAGTGTGACATCACTTTAGGCTTCAACATATTCCAAGATGTTGTAATCATGCTGCTAATGTATTAACTAAATTTACTCTTAAGTGTTCTAAAACTCTTCCGTTTGGGTGGACAACCATCCAAGCCTCCTAAAATGTTATCTTTAACTTTAACCTCCAAAATATAATACCTACTTTTTATTGAAAAATGATTGAATATATAAATATTTGGTTTCATGTTGTTAATTATTATACCAATAATCATAATTGTTTAATTATGAAATTCCACCTAAGCAATGTATGCCTTCAATCAATTTGATGATTAAAGCTTGATAAAATGCCAAGCACACTGAATTTTAGCTAGGTTATGATGGAAATTGGGATTTTTCAAATTTGAGCGAACTTTGTGAAAGTGAACCGATTTAAGTGAAGATATGAGTGTGCCAAAACAATGTATGGATTCAATATGATAAAAAATGAGCAAAAAATGTGTCAAATTTGAAGAACTAGGTTCATCGTGCTAAAAGATTTCTAAACCAAAGAGACTTCCCCAATTATTTCATTTGACCAAGGAAAATAACATGAAAAACTTAAGAACTTTTCTTCAATTTTTCAGATTTTACGCTACAAATTTTAACTTTCGTTCGAATTGCTCTAAGCTCAGGACATTTCACAATAGAATGACTATAAAAGCATAAAGCAACATGTAAATGATCTTTCCAATGATAAAGTCATAAACAAGGAGGCGTTGGTTCCCATCTGCACAATAGCCAATCAAGTTGACCAAGCTTGGGTGGCTAAGAGACCTAGCATGAGAATTTCCACCAGAAACTCTGTGTTTCCTTGAAGGCCATTCTGGTCAAGCTATTTGACAGCTACTACTACAAATACAATCATTGCAGGCAATCAGAAATCACTCTATAACTAAATCACTCTGCACAATAGCCAAACAACTAAAATCACTCTATAAACCTGAAAATCATGCAGTACGAGGGACTACTTCGTGGACTTCCTATGGACTTCCTATCAAGGGAGTAATTTGAGCTAGTCTCCCAAAATATTTATATATAGATGAATTATAAAAATTAAAGATGTTAAATTATAATAGAAGATAAATTTTATAGCAAAGAAAAATCACAGAAAAAAATTAGAAGATGCTGTCAACCAATTACGCCAATAGCAATGAAGGTTACAAAACCAAACCAGTTGTCTCAAATTTTTGAAGTATAAGAACATTACAAGAAAATAATAATAGTAATAATAATAATTTAATTTTTTAAGGCAGTTTAGAGAATGTTAGTAATAAGAATAAGAATAATAACAGTTCTAAGTGCTTGTTTGAAGCTAGAACGAAATCAGGCTCCTGGAAAAATTACTTTGATTTCACCACTATAGCTCAACTGACATGTGTCAAGAGAAAATTATGAAAAAAATAAAGGGAAAGAAGCACATTGTTGTATTATAAAAGTAAAGAGAAAGATATATACCAGGAACAAAAGCATAACTAAGGCGAATAGAACCTTTGTCATTTCTGTCAAAAAGTTCACGCTAATGGGGCTAAACTTGAAATGCCTATCCACCTTGGACATATAAACCAAAATAGGCTGCCAAAAAAATATTACAAGTTAGACATGTTTATAATCAACAAACGGGAAACGCCCATAAAAATTATAGGACGGCCATCATGAATTCAGAGATCCTCAGCTAAGTTTACAGAATTTCATTTTAAGCCATCTATTTACCGAAAAATAGGATTTTAGCAGAGACATTAAAAAATAGTTCAAAAAGAGCATGCAACCGCATAATTCTTTTACTGAATGCTCTAAAGCTGAGTATTTGATGAAAAAGATAATTAAAATTAGAAACGAGAATCAATTACCTGTAAACCAACTAGCATACAATCACCAACAACCAAGAAGACATTGAGAGCACGTTGCTTTGATGATACCCTGGTCTTGTGTCAATCATAAGCCCTTGATATAGATTTGGTAGTTGGGGAAACTAATTTTGAATGGCACATGCTGCATTCTATCATCCCATTTTCATCAAAATCGCCCCTAAAAGAATCTGTTAACCACTACACAAACTCAAATGAGTCCAGATAACTGAAGAGAATTAACTGTTATTTAGCAGCTCTAACATCAAAATTCAAAATCATTCTCCCAATAACTTACAACGGCGCCAATAACTCAGAATTAACTACACTTACCACATTAACCACATATTAGAAATCCAAACTTCCACTTTAACTTTAAATGATGAAATAAACAAAAATCAAAATTTCACCAAAAAGGAGCAAAAAAGGTAACTTTTGTCCCGTTGCAATCCCAGAAAAGCTAAAATCTGTTTCCCACATTTTCTCAACAACCAAACAGAGCATAAGGTATTAAGATAAGATACTATAAATTACATGAATGATAAGAAATTACAGCTGCTTTTCACTTGCAGCATGACAAAGGATTAGCAGAAAAGGTTGTTTTATGCCACTGACTTACAAATCCGTTTTCCAGGGCCCTGAAATCCAGGTCCAAACATACTTGCACTCATCAACAAAACCAACACAAACCCTAAAAACCAAAAACATAATTTTCTCAAAATTTCCTCACTTTTCTCATAAACCAAACAAAACCCATCACGGTACTTACGGGAAACAAAGTCTTCCAGAACTCAAGATCAGTTTTTTGGAGGCTCAACAATTCTGGTAGCCATGAAATCAGCATCATCAACGACCCGCAAGCCACGGACAGAGTTGAAGTCAACCGAGGATTGGGAAGATCAGTAACCCCGCCGTTGATCGTTTCCGGCGAAGGAGATCAGGCCGTGCTTGTGCCGCCGTTGATCGTTTCCTACGAAATCCTTCAGCCGCCGCCATTAATTGCCGTGGTGAGGCGTGTGGTGAGGGAGTGGCGAGGTTTTTTTTTTTTTTTTTTTCTTATATATATTTTTTATCTAAACCTAACGGCTGAATGGTTTTACAGGTTTCCAATTCTCTCAATTTTTTTATTATTTACTAATGAAACAAATACAACCGTTGGATCCATTCTATTTAATCCAAAGGTGATTTTTAACCCGTGTGTCTCATACATGCAGGTACTGTAGTTGCCCCCTAAAATGATATGAAAAGAAATGAATGTGTGAATGAGAGGGACCGTCACATTCAACACACACTTTCACTTCCACTACCAGTACTCTCTACTCGAGTGCTTTTCCACACACACGTGCGTCCTCACGTGGAAAGTCTTGAAAGGCTACTACACGTCTACACAAATACATCTCTTTCACTCGGTAACATCTATTTTTCAACCTTGTCAGGATAGCACGTGTTACCCCTTCATCTTTGGTCCCACACCTTTTCTGCCCTTCTAATAATGCTATGCGTGCATAAAATATCCAATATACTTTAGCTTACTATTTGAAAACACCAAGGTATTTTTAGTCACAAGAAATTCGAATCCAAACTTACAGTATAAGATGTCAACCAATTGCAAAGTTTTAACAATACAGGATGAAATAAAAGAACAAAAACTTATGTACATTTTGCCTAATGTAATATAAAAGGAATGTGGAAACAAACTTCAAAATGTGTAATAGACTATAATAGGATGTACTTGTTACGCCAATATTTATTTAGTTTTACCATCTCAACTGGGAATTAATTGGTTGGGGCAAAAAGATTCTTTTTTCCCAAAATTGATTTTTTAAAAAAGTTGAAGGTTTTAATGCTTATTTTTCCCACAGGATTTGAATTCAAGTATTTAATCAAATAAGTTACTTAAAAATTACTCCGTCAAGTTCTTGAAAGAAATTCTACAAAGAGTTCAAAAGCCTATTATATCGACATTATAATATTTTACATTTTCATATGTTGAAAGAGCAGCAAAAAAAGTGTTTTTATTTCATATATTATGTGCTTGTATATCCTCAATCTAATAAAATGATGTCACATACAAATATATACACATATTAACTATAGAAGCTCACAGGTCTAATGGATATTCAAAAACTAGCTCAGAAGTAAAGAGCTTGTCCACATCTTCTACATTTAACCCAAGATTTTTAATCTCAACTCATGTGGGAATTAAATGTCCCTAATACTCTGTGTCACGTGCAAACCAATCTTTAATAAGTCGTTATCATGTAGTAAGATAATGTGGGTTTGCTCTTAAATATTATATAGAAATCACGAGTACTCAAAAGTAATTTTAAGAGTTGAGAATTGCCCAAATCTTAAATACTTAATTCAATATTCATTCTTAATCATTGTGGATAGTACCTCTAACATTAACAATGTGGGTACACTCCATATATAAGGAAATATTTTTTCAAACCACCTTATTGCATCATACCAATACTATTAAACTCTGGTAGAATTTCTTATATGCGTTTTTGCAAAATAAGAAACAAACTTACGAATTTGATGGATTTATGATGGAAGAGCAGGAGAGCAGGAAATGGGTTTGCAGATCGATGGAGTGTAAATAAAGCAGGAGATGAAATATGAAGAAATGAAGAAAAGAAAAGAAAAGTAAAGATGGATGGTGATTGGCGATGGTGGGATCCAAAGGTAAAAATTAATTAAAGAGGCCGCACGAGGGGACTCTGAGCCACTGAGAATGGGAGAGCAACTGCTGCTGCTGTGCTGCAGGCACACGCTCTATATCGTACGTACACACTTTAACCCTTCCCTCCAACTTCTCTCCTTTTTTTCTCTAAGGATTCTCGCTGTCGGCTGACATTTCCACACATCCATGGCCCATTTCCACCTTCATCTTTTTAACATAATAACACTACTAGTCGTTTTCCATTAATATTACTGTTTATAATTAATTATGCGGGAACATAACGGTTTCACTCTTAAATATTTTTTTTTTAAAGGACATCTAGATCCTATAGTTAAGAAATACAGATTCACACCCCTATTTGTTAGAAAATCTTGTTTTTATTTTTAATTAAACTCGTCGGGCGAGCAACTTATTTAAAATAAATAAAAAAAATTATAACGTAATTAGAGATATAATAAATCTTACTTCTTACGAGATATTATAAAGTAGTAGAAGACCAAGAGTATTCTAAAAGGACAAAAGAAACCATATATAGAAAAACAAACAAAAATGATATTTCGAAAAGTCATTATCGTCAAAGAAGTAAACTTTCGAATAGTTATAGGAGGGTCTAATAGCAAGTAAACTGATCACTATGCTATCAAAGATTAGCCAGATAAATCAAAAGAATTAATATGTTATCCTAGAAAATATTAAAACACCGAAAATTCATCCTTCCGATCATATCCTTGCAGTTAAGCCATCTATTTCGATACTTAAGGTCGAACCACCATCAAAGAATCACATTATAGAGATTTAACCAACCATTGTAGAAAGATGTTTCAGTGACTAACAACGCCGCCATAAATTCCTCAGAAAGTTGTTTCAATCCCAAGAAAGTAAATGTTGTAACTTTGGATGAAATGTCCTCTTTTAATATTGCAATTACTACCATTTCAATTTTTTTTTTTTAACAAGACCATTTGACTTAAACTTTAGCTTTAATTAAATTAAAATTTTCCAAATTAATGACACATGACAGAATTCCACCACTTGATAAATACTGACAATAAATTAAAAAATGATGATACAGATATATTCAAAACAACGTGATATTTGTAAGATAAATTACTTAGCTTAAATTGATAGGTAAGAACCTAATAAAGTATTTAAGATATATCTTAATAAACCCTTCACATGAAATATGGACTAAGACTTAAGACTAGGGGTGGGCAAATGACCTGACGCGATCTGATTCGAAAAATTCAGGTTCGGATTGGATTCGGATGAAGGCTCTAACTAGATCGGGTTAGATTTTGATCAATCCGATCGGATCTGATTGAATCGGGTCAAACCCAATGGCCAAATGACCCGATGCGATCCGATTCGAAAAATTCAGGTTCGGATTGGATTCGGATGAAGGCTCTAACCAGATCGAGTTAGATTTTGATCAATTCGATCGGATCTGATTGAATCGGGCCAAACCCAATCCGATTCGAAAATCCAAAAAAATTAAAGTTAAAACAAGCACAAATCTTCAATCTAATCCGATCCGAATATGTTCGGATCGGATCGGATCTCATACTCGGGTTAAGTTCGGGTTATATTTTTCCCAACTCGATTGATCCGAAATCTAATCGGATTGATCCGAACCCGAAATTGCCCACCCCTACTTAAGACATAAGCTCATACATAGATAAGTTGAAAGACAAGAGCCCAAAAAATGAGTCAGAAAATTGAAAAAATAATTTAAAGAATTTGAACAATGAGGGAATTGAATTTAACACCCCAACTCTAATACTATATTAAAAAAACCACTTAGACCCAAAAGATAGGTCATCAACAATAGTATTAATCAGACAAGTCTTAGTATTGTCGACATGGGTTACCAACAATAACAATAGTGAATTGAGGGGGCTTCAGCTTTCGAGATCTACACAATTGTGGGTCGATTATGTGACCACATAAAGCTATTGCACGCCTTAACTCATTGCAGTGGTTGATGTCCATGTGTGACTTCTTCCTTGCGCCGGTCGTAAAACAAACCACATTTGTGTATACAAAAAAGATTAGATTGCGACTGTATGTTCAATGTTCCCTAAGCTCACCATCATTCTGCCTGGTAATGATAGCCATTGACATTGCTGTTGACATGTGTCAAATCATTATTGGTGAGAGGTTTATATTTTGTCTAAAAAAATATTTAAATTAGTCTAAAATTAAATGTTAAATACAGTAACGAACTAAACAATATGAGGGGATAATCCCATGTTAGATGATATGATATAATTTTTGGACTAAATATATAAATTTAGACAATCCTCAATTCATGAGCTTACTTTTGATTATGAATTAGACTCATGTGCTTTTATATGAAATTAGGACTAAACTTATACACAAATGGGCTTCAAGCTAGTAAAAATACTAGTACGGGCTGTTCAAGAGATAATAGCATATTGGGAAGTTTTTTAAAAGACTAGTTTGCACGTGATTGGGGTGTGATTGAGATAATCTCATCTTCGATGGATTTTTGGATGCATAATCTTAAAAAAATGGGGTTTAGTTGTCCATTAAAGTAAATTCTGGGGGTTGAACTGTATTTTGCCTTTTTTGGCCCTTTTAATAACAGACTGTCTTTTGCTATCTTCAACTTTTCAATTTTAACCATAACTGTCTTCCTTTTTGCTGATTGAGGTACCCGCTACCTTTTTTTGGCCATAGAAATAGTGCCATTTATCGAGGAAAAATATAGGTATATATATGTCCCACAAGGAAAGGTTAAGGTAAGCTTTATTTATGTGCATTTCTCTTATGTTTTTAGTTCAACAAGAAATTAAATCAACGGCAGTATTATTCTTTTCGCCTTTCCATGCACCGTCTTTTATTATTTGGTCATGATTATCTTAGAGTTGCTCTAAGGTAGAATACGAATCACAACTATACACACGTAAAAAATATGTTATAATTTTAATCATGAGATCATAAAAAATTACTTTATCTCAGAGCGATTTCAATATAACCAAACTCTTATTATTTTTCCATTAATATGTTCTACGAATAGTAGTCAAAGTTAGGTCCATTTTTCTTTGAAAATTAATTAGCCTAGGCATGCATGTACATACATATCCCCAGTATATAGTAACTTGTGACCATTACATTGATTCAATACATATATGGTTCTCAAAACTAGTCTCATGACAGGTGTTATAGAAGTAATCTCATATTGGTCCCGATCAATTAGTCTGTTTATAACGGGATGTGATAATCTCATAGTAAAAAATGTATAGCAATATTTCCAATTAGTTTAATTAATTAATTAACTAACAGTTAATTTGTATTATCTGGGATATATATATATTTTACTATTTTAGTATCATGGGTGATCATATATGGCCATCCGCTCCAGTTGATGGTGGCCGTTGGATTTTGTTTCACACGGAGAAACATTTAAGCAAAATATGGTGGCATTTGAGGACACAATAAGACTAAAAATTGAAAGATGGCCCCAACAATATAATTATAAAACTTTCGCTTGATCTTGTCTGATGTTCCCTTAGCATCTCAGTCCTTGTGATTACATTGTCTGAATTGACAAATCCTATACAATTTGAAAGTTGGAGATGTGTGTAATGGGAAGACAATTTGAGAAAACAAAATAAAATTAAAAATTAAACAATTCTCTTCTTTTCTTCATTACAAATGAAGTGTTCCTATGTCTAAGTAACAATCATTAATTTGTTTTATCAAATGAAGTTAATTACTTAATCATACAATCAGTTTGATTGATATGAAAAGAAAAGGAAAAAGTAAAAAGCAACTGCAAAATAGGAAATGAATATTCAGTTTAGTTCTTTTATTTTCTTTGCAAACCAATGATACAATATAAATATGTATAGTTCTATGCATCTTCCATATTACTCCAAAAAAAAAAAAATAATATCATTTTAATGTTCGGAGGATAAAAGTAGAAGCTTATTTTTTTATTCTTCACTTTCTCTGTAACCAGTTATAATGGCATGTGAAGAACCAGAGCAAAAACCAAACAAAATGAAAAAAAAATTGAAAATCTAAAATTTCTATTTGAAGTAATTACTTTTCTTATCTTACTGAAAAAATTCATACTTCTTTCATCAGTTCGTTATTTACCCACCTTGAGAATTTTCTAACAGACCTTAAATCCTCTTTATTATCGATTTTTCAAATGAAAAAGAAGTAGTTAAAGGGAGAAATTGAGAAAGAAAAGTGGGAAATCAATTAAACTCCAACAAACTAAAATATCAAAATCTGGACAGATCTACAATAATTTATTTATTTGAGAAGCTAATTAATAAATTCATCAATACCATATATACTTGAGTTCTCTTAATTAAAATGACCAGCTACACAATTGCAAAATATATCACACTCCCATATATATATATATATGGAGAGAGAAAGAGAGAGAGAGATCAATAATAATAATTAAGCAATGAATTATAACAAAGTACAGAAGAAGCTCAAGGATCGCTACGTTCACGCCAGCAGACAAGCATTGCAATGCAACGGCGGAGGATGTAGAATTTTGCACGCTGCTTCTTCACAAGATGACTGCACTTCTGGCCGAAAGATCTACAAGGGTCGCACGAATTTTGATTATTATTATTATTAGTAAAGCTCGTGTTTTTCTCCTTACCTGCCATGAATGAATTAAAGCTTCTAGCTAGCTAATGTTACTGCTGCTATTAGCTAGCAGAAAGGTAAGAGGAGGAAGAGCTTAATTGGTTGAATTTATAAAGGATATGAGTGAGTTTGATTTGGTTTATTAGGTTATACAGTAGAATATGGCTGCCTCTGTGTGTGTGTGTGTGTGTCTGGGTTGGGCTCATCTAAATTATATGTATAGATCACTGTAGACATTGAAACCCACCAGAATTGTGCATCATATAATATACAGTATGGACCAGTGTTATCCAGCCTAATTTACCTTATAGTGTAATTTTTCTAATGTAGATATTAGCATGTTATAAAATTTAGTTTTAAAGCCAAAGAAGTTTATCAGCCTAATTCATCATATTCATACTCAAAAAATTGCCATAGTTTATTCCTTATCGATGTAGAATAATTTTCCTTAATAGTCCCGTCACTTGCAAGTTAAACTTTTTATTTGATTATTGTCACGTAGAAAAATAATATAGCTAGCCTCGAATTATGCATCAGTTTACCTTTAATGCCATCTATACAAATTCAAAGATCTAACTTATATTTAGAGTTAGCTTAAGAACAATTTTCAGTAGATGATTTATAATCTCCTTAGCACCTGCTATACAACACTATACAGCTACAATTGTATATAATTTTCACTGGATGATGTATATATATCATCATGGATTCTCCTCACCACAAATTATAATACACATACTCACACACGCATATAGAAATTCAATCCTTGTTTATCTTTATCTATGCAAAATCCACATAAAATCTAAGTCATGTATAGTTATAATGCAAGAGTCACTACTTCATTATGGTAATGTAAAACTGTGTACTGTCAAATTTGAATTGGTTTGTAACGTACAAAAAACTACTATTATTCTTGCATATACACTGTCAGTATTTCCTATTTCATGCTTTAGAATTTACTTGAGGTTGCTTCAGTTTAAATTGACATTCAATGCCATATTGCTATGGCCTTGGATGAGACAAGATTTATACAGTTCGTGATATACGTGCTCCATTTTCAGCTTCATTTTCCATATTCAACCAATCAATTCTACTGAATATATTGAGGGGTTGACCAAAAATTTTATCCGCCTGGACTAATTTATAAATTTATTATCGATATTTATGCCAATGTCGGTGCATATAAAGAAGTAGAAAAATCACATATACCAAGCAACATAATATCAAATTTCTTAAGAAAATACATTTATTTAATAAAAGATGGATAAAGATGCAGCAAATAAGTTTATGATAAAAATTATTAAGATTGTACCATAAAAAATCATTTTTGAAATTGCTTTTCAATTTATTGATAGAGAATGTGAAATCTTTGAATAATTTGATATAATGGAAAGAAAATGAGTAAGTGTTCTCGTGAAAGAAATAAATCATAAAATTATGAAACTGATGTTATTAATTGTTACAATATGTAATTTTTGTAAACACTTTTAAATTTTTTTTTGAGAAGTAAATACTTTTAAAGCTGAAATAACATTTTAGCTGCCTACTAATTTTAATTTATTTAATAAATATATAATTTAATCATTTTATACAATAAGTCACTGATTCCAATAGAAAAAAATATATAATTGAATTAGGCACATATTTGAAGAAAAATTAAAATTTTGTTTTATAAAATTGGTAAAAACATAAGGAGTAAACCAGTCTACAGCTATAGGTCCGCCTCTGCATATGTTATTTAATATTTTTATATCTATTAATTTATTTTATATAAAAAAATAATGTTTATTGTTGTTATTGGGAGTAGGCTTTGGATCGTATCTATCGATATGAGCAAACCTTTTGATAGGAAACTGTCAAGATTGAGATTAGTTACTGAAATAAAAATTAGTTACTCAACTAAGAATATAAGTTTGAGTAATCTTCAACTCTTGAACTAGTTTTTTAGTATAAGTTATTAGTCTATAAGCTTCTATATGATATTAGAACCAAATTCAGAGTAATGATATTTAACCCTCTTAATTTATTCCTCAATTTTCACTTTAACTCATTTATTTTTAAAATTATTCTTATTAAAAAATAGTTATTATTTTTATTTTCTTCTCTCTCTTAATCATCATTATCATCATCATCCCAAGTTCTTTATCATCATCACCATCAATCCATCACGACATACAACCTAGAAATCTAAAGAATGTTGTCAATAGGAAATGGATATTTACCAACTTCAGCCGTGCTGATTATTTGAAGTTAATTGTTTCTGTTTTACTCTAGGAATTTCTTCTGTGTTCTATTTGGCCGCTCACGTCCTTTCTTCCTAGCAAATTTGAATTTATGATCGATGCCATTTGCTTGGCAGATATATAATAGTTGTTTCTTCTAATAGCTTAGTGGTAGATTGGGGTTCTTGTCCCAAAAAAAAAAAAAATGGTGGATTGGGGTTTTAAAGATCTATTTGAGAACTATGTCTAGTTTATTATTTTCTGTTTCATACCATTTGGCTTTTGTCAACTGAATTGTATTTCTCAAGTTAATGTACCTTGTTTATGCGGCTTAAGTTGAAAAAAAAAAAAAATTCTGCTCAAAGCTTGAGAGATCTCGAGAGAGACAGAATTTTTAAGTGAGAGAAAAATAAAAAATTAAAATTATTTTAATAAATTATTTTTTTAAATAAGGGTAATCTTGTAAGTATATGGGATTTATTAAAAAAGGGGGTTGCTCAAATAAATTGAGGAGTCAAATATCACCACTTTTAAACTCATTTGAGAATAGGCTCACAATACCTTACCACGTGGTGGGGTAATAGGTAAGAATAATAATATTTAATTTAATTTATTTTATTGGCTCTCACTTTTTAATTTATCCCATTTGTTTTCAAAATTATCCTTATTAAAAAATGAAAAATAATCTAAAATAAAGAACCATCAATCTTAATTTATTCATGATTGAAAATAACAAGATTTGATTAAGATGACATCAATCTTGTCAGTTTCTTCATTGTATTAAACTAGCCAGAAACATTTGTAAAGCTTAGAGAAGAAATAATCACGAAAGCGATAATAGACTTGTTGATCCGTAGATATGATCAAATGTGTTTGGCATTTGCAATTTCCTTACTATAGAACTTATTGGTATATCCATTTTGCAACCACAGCTATATGTCGCCTATATCAATCAATTGACCAACAACAACAAGAACTATTAGATGAGAGAGAAAATAAAATAATTATTTTTTTAATTTTTTAATCAGAGTAATTTTAGAAATAAATGGATTAATTGAAAAATAAGGATTGAAGAGATAAATTAAGGAAGTCAAATATCATTACTTTATAAATAAAATATCCCACATTAACTAAAAATATTATATAACTTAAGTAACCCCTCGACTTTTATAATAGTTTTTGGGTATGAATTAGCTAGTGGCATGACTTATGTGATGCCTTGCTCTATATAAAATTATTATGCCATTCGAACTTGCTGTTGAAGGAATTATTTTCCCCTTTTATGTGCATGGGGCAAGGCATGATACTTCCCGGAGAAAGAAGAGCAAAAAGGGATTTTAGTGGTGAACTAATGATCATTCAACGGCTCCACGCAATAGTAGAGCTGATGTCTTTTTCTTGTCATTAGGGGTGGGCAAAAAAATCGATCCGATCTGACCCGATCTAAAAAATATCGAGTTCGGATCGGATCGGATTGTTCAGCCAATCCGATCGGATAGTATTTTACCAACCCGATCGGATCGGGTGAAATCCGATCCGATCCGAAAACCCAATCGAGTTGGGTAAAAAAAATAAAAAAATATATTTATAAATTACAAAAGCTGTTGATCAAAAAACACAAACATCATGCCCTCACAACACAGCACAACAATACAACACAGTCGCGTCTTCACTCACAATCACACACGCAGCGGCAGCCGACAGCACTCACCAAACATAGCACGGCAGACGGCAGTCATGGCACGGTAGACACAGACGTTGAGAAGCAGATGGGATGGCAGTGCAGCAGCCCTGACGTGATCCAATGCAACCACTCCAAGCCATCGCAATCGACGACGCGCCGATGTGACCTACTGCCTTGCACCGTGACCGCTTCTGCCACTTGATCCACTGGCCACTACGACCGATCTGCACCGCGATTTACTGCCCTCCGTTCAAGCATGATTATGCTCTCCTAATACATAATTTATGTATGTATTTTTTAAATTCTTTTTATCTTTTGGGTTTAGGAATTTTTTTTGTAACTCAAAAATTATTTGAAAAATTGATGATAGAAATACTATCTTGAGGGGAAAAATTCAGATGAAAAAAATAGAGAGTGCTGCAAACCAGCTTTTGACATTTTCAAACTTCTGTCTTCTATTATCTGTGTGTGAGCCGATTGGACCTAATCCAATCCGAACTCAACCCGAATTTTTAATCTAATTCGGATCGGGTTACGTATTTGAATTGAGTTCGGATGAGTTTTTCTCTAATCCGATTTCATGCATTGCCGACTGCTCTGCCCAAGAATTTGGTAACTGCCCATGCTACTATTTGTTTTTCAGATGGGCAGTTGTTTCTCGTAATTAAAGACTACAATTGTATTAGGACTAAGATACAAAAACTCGGAAATTATTCCTCAATCACTGACATGTCTGCATTAAATTTTAATTAAATGATTAGATAGCATGCATTATCATAAAAATGATTTGCTTTTCTATGATAGAGGAGAGGAAAAAGTTTTCATGAACTTGATCAAATGTTAAGTAATTTTATTTGAGGAGTTATTTGAATTTAAATTTTAAAAAATTAAAGTTAAAAAATTAATTTTAATTTTATCCACGTACCTGCTATTTCTTCACAAAATATTCATAAAAAAAAAGAAAAAGAAATAGTGAGGAAGAAAAAGAAATAGGAACTTCAAGAAGATTAAGCAAAGAATAGCTAGGGTTTTGAGAATATGGTTTTGTAACGTTAATGTCATAAATCATAATGTTCACTCCTGTGCAAATCTCAAAAAAGAGAGTCAGAGATTCTGAAAATGGGGCCTGCCATGTGCTAAGCCAGTTTGAATTAGACTTTTTTGGTCTTAGTTAGAAGACCTCTTAATTGATGGGTCGCCATCTCTCTTGATCTAATACCTAATTGTTATCATCTTCGGCATCATTTGCAATGGTACTTGTTTAAACTTTTCCCACCTAGGGTTATAATTAATCAACTACGATCATTACGTTTTTAATTTATATTTTTTTTCGTTCACCTGCTAATGTCGATGGCTGTATATATTGTGGGCCGTCCATATAAATACTGAACTTCTTCACCACATAATTTAAAGTAAAAAGAAAAAATAACAGTAAGTATATATAGTTGGGATCTCAAAAATTCGAAGTGCCAAGGTTGTTCGTAGATCGGATAATGTAGTTTGACTATTTTTTTCTTTTAAATTTTGGTGGAACTAGGAGATTTTTATTCAAAGAAAAAGGGAAAACCATCTAATATAAGATATGTAATGGGGCTTACCTTAAAAGATGTCGAGTGGGCAAGACTGCCCATACATTGCACAAGACATGGCATGCATTCGTATAGCATGACATGACACATTTTGTTGGGACTTGTGAGCACAACAAAACCCACACGAGGACTAAGCTAGGTCCATATTTTATTAGGCACGCGTACCATAAAAATATGGCATGATTAACTATTAGCTAAATCACGATTAAAAAAAATGCATCCTAAAGGCCAATAATATCTTTTTTTTATAGTGTATAACTCTTTTATAGCATTTTTTTAAAAAAATTGTTATGAATTATTTATGATAAATTTTAAATCAAATTATTGGTGATAAAATATAAACCAAAGATATTAAGGGCGTGACACATAAGGAACGTGATTCAGGACTATGATAAATGATGAAAGAGAGTTGAGAAAGGAGGATGAAATGAGAAGTCCCAAAGAACCAGCATCAGTCACCCAAATCATCTGAGGATAGCCAAAAGCGCCTCCTATATTATACCCACACTGCCACATGTTAGTATAGGATCATAGAGTAGCAATAGCTTGGCCAAAGGTAGTAGGCATGGTCCTCACCTGAACTATTTCCAAAATATCTCTTTACAAGCCGCCAAAATCAGAGTTGAGGAGAGGGGACCACAGGCAAAGGCACTTGCACCATATCTTATGAAATCAGGTGCTCCCCAGCCTAATTGATTCATTCAAAATGGGCCAATAAGAGTTAGGGATATACTGTTAGCACAGACTGTCACCAAATGGACACCTGTCAACCTATACAAACTTAAGAGCCGCAACAAGAGGGGCTAAATTACCATAAAAACTCTACCTAAGGAGAGAAATCACCAATAGTGGCTCGTTACAAGTCCAAAAGGATACAAAGATGCCCTTAGGGGTAAGGTCAGGTTGGTCTCACGATGGAGGTTGGTTCATTCAATCACAAAAACACTAAAAATCTTCTTTTCTAGAGTTTCTTTGAAAACCCATCAGCTCTTTCAACCTTCCACTAACTTGACTGTCAGAAAGCCGTCACTAACCACTACCGATGTCGTCTCTAACAACTGTTTCTTGTGATTTTTGGTTTGTCTCAGCCGTCACCTTCTCCAAAAAGCTATCTCCAAGCAGCCCAGGCTTCATCTTCACTAAAAAAATACCTTTTGTAGAGAAGCTCTCATAGTGTTTTGGATTAAACCAAATTAGATCAAAATATTGTGGCTCTTATCTACATAAAAAAGCATCGGTTGAAAGAGGGTCAGATCTGACCCCGG